>RJVU01042534.1:89131-103377 GCA_003731715.1 Anabarilius grahami
GGCCTAGGACCTCAATACATTGCAGATATGCTCATAGAATATAAACCTAACAGATCACTCAGATCATCAGGATCACATCAGTTAGAAATACCAAGGGTTCACTCAAAGCAAGGAGAGTCTGCTTTTAGCTGTTACGCCAGGCGCAGCTGGAACCAGCTTCCAGAAGAGATCAGGTGTGCTCCAACAGTAGCCACATTCAAATCCAGACTCAAAACACATCTTTTTATCTATGCATTTGCTGATTGAGCACTGTGCTATGTCCGAACTGTTTGCACTTTATTTTATACATATTATCTTTTTTTATTCTCTTAATTCCTTTTCCTGTTTTTATTTCATTTTTAATGTATTTTATATCTTTTATGTCATCTTGTTATTCTGACTTTTAATGCATTTTAAATATTGCTGTCTGGTTGAAAGAGCTGGGAGAATTAGGAAGAAAGTGAAATCTAGAAGAAGCAGACAGAAGGAAAAGAAGGTGAATGCAGAAAGAATTGGCACGTAGGGAAGGAGGATAGAATGTAACTTAACGTTGAGTGGTCATAAGACTTAAGGTTGTAAGGGAATGAGTTGAAGAACTGCGATTTGGGGATGTTGTGTTTGTGTGAGAGCGGTGTGTGTGTGAAATGTAAGAACATCCATTCAGATCCGCTCTGATGGATAGATCCGTTTAGATCCACTCTGACGGACAACAAAAACAACAAAAAACTCCCTAAGACTTCCTAGCTCTTCCATCCAGATAGCAAAATTCTGTTTTTACTGTTATTTCTATTCCTTATGTTCTGTTTTTATTATTCTTCTTTATGTAAAGCACTTTGAATTACCATTGTGTATGAAATGTGCTATACAAATAAAATTGCCTTGCCTTGCCTTGCCTTTCCTAATAAAGTCCAATCAGTATAATCAAACACAGCTGGACTCAAATGAAGGTGTAGAACTATCTCAAGGATGATCAGAAAAAATGGACAGCACCTGAGTTAAATATGAGTGTCACAGCAAAGGGTCTGAATACTTAGGACCATGTGATATTTCAGTTTTTCTTTTTTTATAAATCTGCAAAAATGTGGGGTCAATATGGGGTGCTGTGTGTACATTAATGAGGAAAAAAAATGAACTTAAATTATTTTAGCAAATGGCTGCAATATAACAAAGAGTGAAAAATTTAAGGGGGTCTGAATACTTTCCGTACCCACTGTATATGTAATTTACACAGAAAACATTGTTTTTTATACCTTTGATTACTTTTTACTGCATTTTATGTAGTATTTCTAGTGCTTGAAGTCTATTTCATCTGTCTTTGTTCTATAGTTTGTTTTCTTTGCTTTATCACAGTTTTTTTTTCTTGCGTGTCATGTGCAGGGCTCTGTAATTTTATCTTTTTGCATGTTTTTGATGAAAACATTCCAGGATCATTCTCCTTATAGTGGACTTAAGTTGCCTCCAAACGGTTGAAGGTCAAAATTACAGTTTCAGTGCAGCTATTCTATTCTACTTATAGCTATTCCCTATTCTACTTATGGAATGAACGCGGCACCAGTTCCGTGTTTTTCTATAAGTAGAATAGGGAAGGCGTACGACATACAGCGTAAGCTTTTTGAAGAATACAGAAAGCGGAAGCACGTGCAAGGCGATCATTTGTGTTTATAAAGCATATACAGTTTTTTTTTTTTTTTTTTAAATAACCGATCGTTTCGCTAGAGAAGACCCTTATTCCTTGTCTGGTATCGTTTAAAGCCCTTTGAAGCTGCATTGAAACTGTAATTTTGACCTTCAACCATTTGGAGGCCATTCAAGTCGACTATAAGGAGAATAATCCTGAAATGTTTTCATCAAAAACCTTCATTTCTTTTCAACTGAAGAAAGAAAGACATGAACATCTTGGATGACATGGGGGTGAGTAAATTATCAGGAATATTTTATTTGAAAGTGGACTAATCCTTTAAAGCTGCTCATTTGTTGGCATTTAAAGGATTACTTCACTTTACAATGAAAATTACCAATGATTTACCCACGCTCAAGCCATCCTTCGTGTATATGACTTTCTTCTTTCTGATGAACTCAATCGGAGATATTTTAATAAATATCCTGATGCATTCCTAGCTTTATAATGGCAGTGAATGGGACCAACGAGTATGAAGCTGAAGAAAGTGCATCCACATCCATCCATCATAAACGTGTACTCTATTTATACTTTATACTGGCAGATACATACTATTTGCACCTCAGTATTGTTGTACGTTAAAAGGATACAATAACAGTGTAAATGATTAGCCTATATTTATTAAAATTATAAATGCCGTTATCATTATTAAACACTCGTTAGTCACTTTACTTCCACTTTTAGAACATTTTCTTAATTTTTACTGAAAATAAATGCCTTTCTGATGTGATATGCAATTAGAAAAGTGAGAAGAGCGAGCTCGGCAAAAGACGGACTCGAAACCCGGGTCAATCGCTTCACTAGCCAGTGTTAGATGCCTTACGCGCTACTGCTTACACCACTGAAACTGTTGAACTTATATGTGTAATATATATGTACGGAGCTAGTGTAAATTTGCACTTAGTAATAGACACTCCGTTTGCATTAAGATTATTTTTATTACCACATAAAGCCAGATCTTTACCTATTCTATCTTTTTTTTCCTCGTCTCAAGAAACCGCATACACACGAAACCACTGAAACCGGCTCAAAACTAAGTATACATGCAAGACCAGTATGTGGCGCTGTAATACTGCCACAGAGATACACTTAAAACAGAGAATAAGACTTGGAGCATGCGCATAAACATTGCGCGCTGTATAAAAATTTTAGTAAAGCTTAGAAATAACGCTTTATTTTGTTTCAGTAGCTTCTGAAGCACGAACGCAAGCATCTAGAGTCTGCTATTGTTGTTGTTGCTGTTGCTGTTTTGTGCTGTTAGTGGTGTCTGACTAGTGTCGACACATGGGGTGATGACATCATCGTTTCACAAAATATACGGATTGGCTGTACACATGAAAACACAAGGGCGTCATTTTCAGATTTATCCACTCTGGGACCCAGTTTCAAAAAATATCGGATTCACCTTCTGAAAACGCCGGATTAGTCTGGACGAAACGCTTATCCGATATAACATTTTTGCATATACACCTAAACGCATCTCCGTGTGGACGGGGCCTAATTTGATCCAGGTTTAGCTAGTCAAGATAATTGCGCATGCACTCTTTTCTTAATGTAACTTCCAAAAACAATGTTTTCCGCAGGGGTCTCAAATTCAAATTGGCTGGGGGCCGTTGCTGTGATTGACACCACATAGGAGGGCCATTTTATTGGTAGCATCGGACGCATTTCAGTGGTTTAAACCGACGCTCGCGACTTACGTGAGTGCTTTAACTGTAATTTAGGTAAGCACGCTCATAATAGAAGGACTAATTAATTTTTTTAGCGAGATGAAAACATTTCAACTTTTCAGAATGCCGCAAGCATTTTCAGAATACCGCAGGTCATGTGACAAGGACCAAACGAAGAGCTTCGGCCTTTCCGTAACAACACCGAAAGCTCAGCCAAACAGCTCACACACACCCTCATGGCTGAGTATTGTTTAGCCTTTGTTCTTCCTTGTCTCTGTGTTCCTTGTTCCTTGCCTTGCCTTGCCTTGTCTAGCCTGTGTTTTTGACCCTGGACTGTTTCCTTGTTTATGATCGTTTGCTGCCTGCCTAGACCTTTGCCTGTGTTTGGATTACTCTTTTGCCTTGCCTTCTTGTTACTGTTTGCTGGTGTTTGAACTACTGCCTGTATGACTACGTTCTTATTAATAAAGCCTGCACGTGGATCTCCAACTCTGTTGTCCCGCTCCCTACATTACAATAGTGCTGTTACCAGTAAAATAAAATCAGTATCAACAAAAGCCATCATTGCACTGCAGATGTGGGATGTACAGAAGCTGACTTTGAAATGGCATTAGGCTATATTTACAAAGACTATTTAATGCATTTTAATGCATTAATGCAGAGCATTAATGAATTTACACTGTGATTACTGTCACGATCACTAGTGAGAGTGCCCTATCAGCCACTGGAGGGCACTCCATCCCGGACTCTTGTTTTCACCCCTTGGACTTCATTACCCATAACGCACTACCGGACTCATTATCCTCGTTTCATTGCTCTCAGCTGTTTTGTGTTTGCTCATTAGTGTCTGTCTATTTATACTCAGTTGTTTGTGTCCTTGGTTGTGGTTTGTTGTATTGTTATGTGCACTTTTTGTATCCCTGGTTTTTTGTGTTTGATAGACTGTTGCTCTGGATTTTTGACCCTTGCCTGTCTCTGGAATTACGACTTTGGATTACGCTTATTAAATGCTGCACTTGGATCCTAACATCTTGTCTGTGTGCTTACCGTGACAATTACATAATTTTTTTTTTCATTAGATCAGATACCATTTTAAGCTGTCATGTTACAACATGCCCTTCATACTGTATGTAAAAATGTGCCCCATATTGGGCATGTTTTCACATTTTACTTCCATTCTTTCGGGGTAAAGAAAGTAAACACTGTAATAATGAAACAAAGCCACATAATTGTACTATATGTGTGAAATTAACATGGAACAAAATTAATACTCAACTCCATGTGGATTTACTGAGAAAGTCAAAAAGTGTTAGGTTGTGTTCCATTCTTCCCTACATCATGTAATATTTATTTTGTTTGCTGTTGGACAATGACCAAAAAATACACTTAAAACATAGCATACAATGAATAAACATTGATCATTTTGTTTGTGTGCTGTAATCCAAATCTTCAGAATTCATGCTCAAATGTTCATTGCTTCTGGAAACATGTAGAAAATGTAAACTGACAACAATGACTTTCCTTTCTGCTGTTTTTTCAGAAACCTTTTTTTCTTAGCACACTTACGTAGAAATGAAAGTAAAAGTGTGGCATGTTCAGGAAATGTTAATAAGGAAACAATTATCAAACAGTGCATAAGTGCCTTGAATCTGCTCAACTTGACAGCTGAATCAACGGCAGCCTCCTGTCCCACATACTTTGTATTGGAGATATAAGGTAACTTTTCCTTCAGATTATTAGGATGCTTAAAGTTGACTAAAATTTTTAAAAGTGAAATACTGGCAGTTTTTCCAGTTAACAGCTGTTTACTGTAATTCAACAGCAGCAATGGTTACAGCTATAATTCTACAATATATATAAAAAATACATTACATAATGCTTAATTAAAATCTTTAGTATAGTGTATAATGTTTACAGACATGTCAAACTATATTTTAACTAGAAGGAGAGTAAATAAAGAAGAAATAGATTATGGTACATCATTTGCTATTTATTAAAACACAGGCAGAATGGGCGTTGATAAATTGGTTGAAGCTGACCCAAACTGAATCTCAGCATGAACACAAACAGTAAGTTAAGAAAAAAGAAAATAGCACTTGCTTTAACCAATACAAATAGGAATACATTTAAGAATTTGTTCAAAAATTAAATTCTCAATATTAATTTACCCTGATGATATCCCAGATGTGTACAACTGCCTTTCTTCAGCAGAACACAAATGTTTTTAAAAAGAAATTCTAGATCTGTAGATGCATACCATGAAAATGAATAATAAGAATAATGAGAATGCTTATTTTTGAAACTATACTGCTCTATATTTAAACAGTAACAGTTTTAGGAGGAAAAAAACAATGTCAAAGAGAAAAGTGTATATTGCACAGTCCAATACAATGAGAGGAACTAGTGTGTGAATAAACCTTAAGAAGAAACAAACAAACAAACAAAACAAGACAAAATATCATCTTAACAGAAGCAGGGGCCAAGACATGCCCAGACAGTAAAGCTGTGTGTAAAAGGAAGTGATTGTGTGTTTTCAGCCAGAGATGAGTGAATAATTAAGTGAGTGTCTGTAAGCTAGGGGTGTATTCCGTATATCCAACTGGAAACATGTATGTGAATTTGCCTTTGCCTCACAAAATGCAAAGATGGTAATGTGTATGCACAAGTTTGCAAGAATACATGACTCTGATCTTACTAAATCGGAAATACACGTAAATCAATTTAAGGGCTCCTACAAAAAAACAAAAACAAATAATTTTCGCAATCTACAGCTGTTTCAGGCAGGTCCAAGTAGTTCCAGGCATCTTGAGGATTTATTTGACCGCATTACACTTCCATATAACTTTGCCAAACGATTTCAATTATCTCAAATGTCCTCAGAACCTACAGCAGCAAAGGAGAAAACACCCACAAAGAAATTGATCAAGCAAAAATAGCGAAAAACATAGCAAACAACAGGATAAAAATGACAAACTTTTTCATCTTTTATTATCTATGGAATGCATAATCTCATTCTCCCACTCCTTATCCCATACAAATGCACACACATACAAGTGCTGGTCATATAATTAGAATATCATCAAAAAGTTTATTTATTTCACTAATTCCATTCAAAAAGTAAAACTTGTATATTATATTCATTCATTAAACACAGACTGATATATTTCAAATGTTTATTTCTTTTAATTTTGATGATTATAACTGACAACTAAGGAAAATCCCAAATTCGGTATCTCAGAAAATTTGAATATTGTGAAAAGGTTCAATATTGAAGACACCTGGTGCCACACTCTAATCAGCTAATTAACTCAAAACACCTGCAAAGGCCTTTAAATGGTCTCTCAGTCTAGTTCTGTAGGCTACACAATCATGGGGAAGACTGCTGACTTGACAGTTGTCCAAAAGACGACCATTGACACCTTGCACAAGGAGGGCAAGACACAAAAGGTCATTGCAAAAGATGCTGGCTGTTCAGAGAGCTCTGTGTCCAAGCACATTAATAGAGAGGCGAAGGGAAGGCAAAGATGTGGTAGAAAAAAATGTACAAGCAATAGGGATAACCGCACCCTGGAGAGGATTGTGAAACAAAACCCATTCAAAAATGTGGGGGAGATCCACAAAGAGTAGACTGCAGCTGGAGTCAGTGCTTCAAGAACCACTACGCACAGACGTATGCAAGACATGGGTTTCAGCTGTCGCATTCCTTGTGTCAAGCCACTCTTGAACAACAGACAGCGTCAGAAGTGTCTCGCCTGGGCAAAAAGGACTGGACTGCTGCTGAGTGGTCCAAAGTTATGTTCTCTAATGAAGGTAAATTTTGCATTTCCTTTGGAAATCAGGGTCCCAGAGTCTGGAGGAAGAGAGGAGAGGCACACAATCCACGTTGCTTAAGGTCCAGTGTAAAATTTCCACAGTCAGTGATGGTTTGGGGTACCATGTCATCTGCTGGTGTTGGTCCACTGTGTTTTCTGAGGTCCAAGGTCAACGCAGCCGTATACCAGGAAGTTTAAGAGCACTTCATGCTTCCTGCTGCTGACCAACTTTATGGAGATGCAGATTTCATTTTCCAGCAGGACTTGGCACCTGCACACAGTGCCAAAGCTACCAGTACCTGGTTTAAGGACCATGGTATCCCTTTTCTTAATTGGCCAGCAAACTCGCCTGACCTTAACCCCATAGAAAATCCATGGGGTATTGTGAAGAGGAAGATGCGATATGCCAGACCCAACAATGCAGAAGAGCTGAAGGCCACTATCAGAGCAACCTGGGCTCTCATAACACCTGAGCAGTGCCACAGACTGATCGACTCCATGCCACGTCGCATTGCTGCAGTAATTCAGGCAAAAGGAGCCCCAACTAAGTATTGAGTGGTGTACATGCTCATACTTTTCATGTTCATATTTTTCAGTTGGCCAAGATTTCTAAAAATCCTTTTTTTGTATTGGTCTTAAGTAATATTCTAATTTTCTGAGATACTGAATTTGGGATTTTCCTTAGTTGTCGGTTATAATCATCAAAATTAAAAGAAATAAACATTTGAAATATATCAGTCTGTGTGTAATGAATGAATATAATACACAAGTTTCACTTTTTGAATGGAATTAGTGAAATAAATCAACTTTTTGATGATATTCTAATTATATGACCAGCACCTGTATAGTGCAGATACACACTTGCACATGGACGTAAACATACATTGAAACTTTATCAATAAAATAGTTTTGCAATTAAAAAGCTTTTGCCATTTCTCAGTTGCGATGTAGTAATGTCTCTTTTCTTGAAGCACTTCTCCATTACTAGCTCTAAAATTACATTTTGAATTAGCAATGGAGGCTTGGTATCAGATGTGTAAGAAATAATTACACACAAGATCGTTTTAAGGACAAAAACCTGACAAATGTCTTGAAATACAACATATGAACAATGTCTTGAGGCGTGGTTAGCGAGGAGGAATAACTGACGATGGGCCGTTGAACTGCGCTTGGCTGACTAGTGAAATGCCTCACCCCCATTGAGAACTGTCTGTCTGGCCACAACACGCAATTCGCGCCAAGTAGTACAGTCAAAAATATCTCACGAAAAAGGTGATTTTTACAAGTTGAGTGCAACATAGTAAAATAACAACAAAGAAATAAACTTACCTTGAGCAGTTTTCTTCTTTAGCAGACACATACGGTAAGAGATTTGAAGAGACTCCGTTGACTGTTTGCTTCTGCACTCTGGAGACAACAAACGCTTGTGTTGAAAATGCCCAGCCCCTATGTGCTGCTTTTTACAGCGAAAAACCGTTTTTCTCAGTTTACTGTTAAAGGGGACCTCTATGCCACCTTTTAAAAAATGTATGTGAAGTTATCCGCTTGTTAAGACGTGACGTAAGGAACGGCATTTCTGGGTCCAGGCCTCGACTCGTTTCACTTGAGAATGCCATCTCCACGGCCGTTTATGAGCGCTATTTATTCATATTAAACATTTAACATTTTAAAGTTAAACATTTAAAATACTGCACAACAGTCTACACAATAGTCTCCGTGCTCACAGCGTCACAGACATTAATATTTTAACGATTTATAAAAGATGAATCACTGTCTGGCCATCTGGGATTTTGGTATGGAGATAAAGGTTATGATTATAATTTTTTGGAAGTATTACACCACGTCATGTGTATATTAGCACCATATGTTGTTTTCCTGTGGTATGAGATAGAGCGTTTGGAACCACAAACACTGCAGCGTGACGTCAGACTTAACAACCGAATAGCTCCAAAATCCCATACAGATAATTTTTTATAGTTTGTTGAAATTAACATGCTTAGGGTATGAGCCAAGATGCAATGTTTTTGTGTTTGTCCCTTTATATGCAAATGAGCTGGTGCTTCCGTCCCCTTTTCAGATGAGGGCGGAGCTTCTACAGCTCGAGGTCAGCAGTTTTGCATCTGTCTGGCAAGCAATATCCCTTGTTTGCCTGCTCTGTTCTGATGTGCTGGCCTTTTCAAATTAACATTCCACTATTAGTACAAGCCTCATATCTTTACAGAAAAAATACTCAATTTAAAAGTCAGTTATCTGATTGTAATGTGCATAATAAATGAGCATTTATGAATTACGGCGTGGAAAAAAATAACAACATTGGTCTCATGATGCCATCGCGTGCTGTCACAAAGTCCTACGTGTGATTATGAGCTTCACAAATTCAAGCAATCGACTTCACATTGCTTTCCTATGCAATTTTTAACTGCCACATTGCTATTATTGATCATTCTGGTAGCACGTGAAGGCAGCATCAGTGAAAACAGACAGACAATGGTGGTATTAGCAACAGAAAAGCTCTTTCATGAAGGCAATTTGGAAAACAAACGCATGATACTTCTTCTGGAGGTATAGCTGGATCACGAACAGTTGGCAATGAATTTTGCATAATGGGTGCCCTTTAAATGCTGTAAATGCTGTACAGCAATTTAATGACCATTAGCTGTAAATTTACATGATTTAACTGTTGATTGAAATAAAAGTATTTTACTGCAATTTTACAGCAATTTTTACAGTGTATTGACAACATAAAATTTAACTTATAGATTATATAATTTTGAACAAAAACACACTAGCCTAAAAATGAATAACATTTCTCTAATTGTTTGCTGTGGGACAATGACCATAAAAAACACAAAAACACAACATAAAATGATCATAATCTTTTTTATTTGCGTGCTGTAATCTGAGGATGTGCTCTTATGAGGATGTGGTCTAGTATAGCTGGCTTCCGCTGGCTGCTGCTTGATTGTATGCTCTCTCCAAAAGATCTTCCAACCCTGAGGGCTATAAAGGCCCGTTTTTTAATCACTATTGACACACATTATCTCAATACATTTACACACATGTTGCTTCTACTTGCATTAACATATTTCCTGCTTGCGTTAATTGTTTCTTTACTTGAGCCAATTGCTTATTTTACTTGCATTAATACATTTCTTTGCATTTGCAGTCAATGGCATTAGCTATACACACGTTCTTTACTGTACATTTAATCAGATTTCTTCTTTCTAGACATTTCATTCCTAACTGTCTTAGTTACACACAACAATGCTCTTCTCCCCCAGAACCCATGTTCACCCACACACATAATGCATCATCTTTTCAGGATGTGGTACACTCTAAAAAATGTTTGGTTAAAAACAACCCAAGTTGGGTTGAAAATGGACAAACCCAGCAATTGGGTTGTTTTAACCCAGTGGTTGGGTTAAATGTTTGCCCAACCTGCTGGGTAGTTTTATTTAACCCAACTACTGATTAAAAATGACTATATGGCTGGCTTAAAATGAATCCAAAATAGGTGAGAAATTAAAAATCAGACACATAATTACTAGAGGCAACAATAATAATCAAAAGGTGTACATTTATTAATAAGCAATTTAATAAATGTTTATTGTTTATTATTCATTATCTTATTAATAAATGCTCATTTATTAAACTTATTAATAAATGTTAATTTCCAGCATATTTTGGGTTCATTTTAAGCAAGCAATACAGTAATTTTTATACAACAGTTGAGTTAAATAAAACTACCCANGAGGGCCTATGGGTAATGGAGTCCGAATGAGGATGAGTCAGTATTCCGGTGATGGCTCCCTCCGGTGGTCCGGAGGATGAGGCGAGGGAGCCACATTCATGACAGTTTTTAACCCAGCATTTTTTAGAGTGTATACACGTAAATCCCGGAACACACCAAGCCGACGCCAATGAACTAGTGGTGATGAAAGCAGACCGTGGGGTTGGCTCACGTCGGCAGCGTTTGGGTCCAAAGTTGCCCTGACACACCAAACCAACACTCGAAAACCGACGGCCAATTAGCACGTCCGTTCTGTGCCTGCGTAAGAAGAAATGACTTTCCGTACCAGCAGGTGGCAGTAGCTGAACAGCCAATCAGAATGATCAGATGGCCCGATTGGCCGATGAGCTCCGACTCCGATTCAAAATTCAGCCGACGGTGCGGAACACACTGAGAAAACTTAGTCGGCCGACGAACAAAAACTGCTCGACGGCTGACCGTCGGCTTGGTGTGTTCCGGGCTTAAGAGTACAGTGTGTGTTTTTGTCACCGTACGTAAACGGCATGGTTCCCCTCGAAGATCTTTGATTTTCTGCTTTTTGATATTTCTTTTCCTATAATTTAGATATTTTTCTATTTGTTTGGATGAAAAGACTCCATTTCTCTTTACACTAGTATCAATCTAATGGTATATTACTACATTGGTCATTGTTCATTTTTGTGCTATTGCGTTTTATTTATTTTATTCTCTATAAAAGTGGCTATGTCTAGGCATAAAGGTAGGGTTAATAGTCTAAAATAAATCATTGAAAAAAAAAAAAAACCTATACCAATATAAATTATATTATGATAGATTTGTATATAAATACGTTTAGCTGTGATTGTTTACATGTTTGATGTTGTCAATACATTTATACAGTACATACAAAAATATGTTCTGTCCCTGTAAATATTGCCTACTAATACCCAAGTATAAATAATGAGACCAGGCTGGGTCAGTAAGAATCTTAACACCTGGTTAAACAGAAAGTGGCAGTTGTGGGAGAAACAGGTACAAGGTAACCTGTCTGTTGCCAAACCCAAGACAAAATTAACTTAAGACAAAGAATATAACAATAGGAAAGCAATGTCTTCTTTGTTTTGACAGGGACATTTGGAGCAGATCTGTCAATACACATACAATAAATTTTATCACTTGGAATCTTTATGGACTTAAAACAGAGATGGGAAATTTTGAAAACTACAAAATGAATGTTGTTTTCTTTCAAGAGACCCACATTGGAGTAGGAGATGAAAATATTATAGAAGTTCAAAAAAAAAAAAAAAGTGGCATGTTTTCTACACAAAGTATACTTCCCAAAAGGGAACAGCCATATTAGTCAGGAAAAGACTAGATTTTAAATGTATAAGTGATGAAAAAGATAACTGTGGAACATGTGTTGAAATGTAAACTGGAAGGTCAGCTGTACACTCTTGTTAGTGTTTATAACCATGAAACAGACACAAAAACCCTTGAAAAGCTTTCTAGGTACCTGCAGTCAAAGACCACAGGGCTGCTGGTGATTGGTGGAGATTTCAACATGGTTCTCAATCCATTTATCGACAAAAACAATTCAAAAGAGGTGGCAGACAACCCAATTGACAGAAAGCTGTGCTGTTGTGTGAATAAGTTTGTGAATTTCTTCAGTCAGTGTCAGCTGTACATTCTCTTCAAGTGTCAGACACACCAAGACCAGACACATCCAAATTTCTTTCTATAAAGACAACATTCAGGATCTCATTCCAAACATAAAGATACCTCCAAAACAGTACAAACAATGTCACAGGACGTAACTGTATCATGATGCACATAAGCCGTTCTGTGCTACTTTTGCCATATTTTAAAGATAAGCGCATGGTCTAAAGCGCACGGCGCAAGGGCACTTAGGGCGTGTCCGAATTCACTTTTGCTAGTTTAAGGACGGGGAAATGGTCGGCGTGCCCGGTGCATGGTCTAAAAGGGTTGTCCCTATTCTCTTAATGAGTAATGGGTGTGTTTAGGGCGTAACATGTAATAAACCAATCAGAGTCTCATCTCTCATTCGCTTCAAAAGCCAGTTGCATTTGCGCCATGGCGGCTATTTACAAGGCGGAATTTGCAAGCGGAAAAACTGAATGCTTCTCTAGTGAGGAAACGGATTTAACCTCGCGCACGAGCAGACATCTATGGGAAAAAGCTGGATTCCACCAAAGCATTTTTATCTTTATGTACACAATAATAATCTTTTTTATTTTAATCCTTTTATTTTTAATATTTGGCATGTTTGTGTGCTGCTGCGCATCCCTGTGTGTGTAATAAGCAGAGTATACGCGCGTTGTGCACCCACCTATAGGCCCATATTACTAACACGCTCTTTAAATAACAAAACAATATTGCGGCATTAACTTTAGAGCAGGTTTCAGTTGATCAATGGCGCAGTCTATTTTCAGTTGCCTCAAAATAGCAACACGCCAACAATGCACCTGAACTCACCTCGTTTTCAGACCAGCACCCATGGGTGCACAAATGGGAGCAAATGCATTTGCTATTTGAAGTGAAGTGAAGTGAAGTGACGGGCCAAGTATGGTGACCCATACTCGGAATTTGTGCTCTGCATTTAACCCATCCAAGTGCACACACACAGCAGTGAACACACACACCGTGAACACACACCCGGAGCAGTGGGCAGCCATTGCTGCGACGCCCGGGGAGCAGTTGGGGGTACGGTGCCTTGCTCAAGGGTCTCACCTCAGTCGTGGTATTGAGGGTGGGGAGAGCGCTGGATATTCACTCCCCTCACCGACAATCCCTGCCGGACCTGAGACTCGAACCCATGACCTTTGGGTTACAAGTACGACTCTCTATCCATTAGGCCCCGTGGCAGTCGTGAAACAACGTGGCGCAGTACGTGAAAATGATAACTGTGTCGGGCTACACTTTATGATAGGGCCCTACATTTTTAATTTTTTAGTACCTTGTTTTCCTTTGTTTGTATTTCCCACCACTCTTTAGTTTCTATGGTTACTGACATTAGTTTGGTTCAGCTGTGTTATCCTCATCTTTTGTATATAAGTCATGTGTGTTTCCCTTTCAGTTTGTCTGGTCAAGTTTGCATATAGTATGTTTTGCTTCTGTCTTTTTGCCTGTTGTGTGGATTTTTATAATTAAATCTGTGTTGGAACTTTATTCCTGTCGTCAAGTCAAGTCAAGTCAAATTTATTTATATAGCGCTTTTTACAATTGGTAATTGTTTCAAAGCAGCTTTACATATTAGAAGCACAGAAAAAAGATAAGTGGTTAAAAATAAGCTGTACAAGCAAGCGTGGTAATATGTAACATATACAAGATGGTGCTACATT
>RJVU01042534.1:107006-122635 GCA_003731715.1 Anabarilius grahami
AAAAGGGGAATATCTTCTAATGCCATGTTGAAAAAAACCACCTTAAATCTAAGTCAAGAAACCATGACTATATATTTTTGTGTATAATTCTCATCCCTCTGCAGGTATTGGCCCTGAGATCCCAAATGTGATCCAAAATTCTACTACACCCAGTGGACGATAACATAGAGATGGAAGAATTTTGGAAACTCTTTACTGACTGAGTTTTCGATCATCAATCATGGGTCATATAGACCTAATTACACATGAAACATCCATTTTGTCAAGGAAAACATGTTATTTTGGTCACAGTTTAGGGTCCAATTCTCCCCATTAAAGCAGAACTAAGTAACTTTTTTTACCTTCATAAATAGTTTTCTAAGTCCTTACGATGGTTAATTGACTTGTAGTGGTTTGAGTCGTGCACTAACCCCCTCTGGCACGTCTACGCCAAAAAACAGCACTTGCAACTTGAGCTGCACCGACCCGACACAATCTCACCTCATGTTCACGTTCACGCGAGAGTGACAAAATGCTTTACGGTAATTCAAAAACAATGTATATATTATGACTTTATAAGACAATTTCGAAAATTACCCACCTCCATCGAGTGTACTGTATTTGCAAATTACCCACCTCCTCTTTCTTGTACTGTATTTGCAAAACTACTGTGCTGGTGAGCGTTGTAGTCGTTGTAGTCCAGAGCTGCGCTTGGAGTATTTACGACAGTGTGATTCACTGAAAGAAACTGTAGGGGGAACTTCGCAAATCTTACTGAGTTCCGCTTTAAGTAGGCTAACTATTGACTTTTATCTCAGTAAACTCCTAATACTACTTATTAGGGCTGGGCGATATGACTATATCGTTACCACGAAATAAAATATCAATCATTAGAGACTTTGCTATATTGTATATATCATGTAAAGAAAACACTTAATGCACTTAGACTGATATTAAAGAGACCAAATTCTGTGCATAGTTTACTAATAAAACACATATGTGCAGAAAAACAGATGAGACCAAAATATGAACTTTCAGTATCACTTAAAATGCATAAGCCATTTTAAGCATTTTATTCATAACGGTTTTATAAAGGGAAGAAAATGCTTAATGTGTAATTAAACATGCTGCGTTCATATTCAGGGCGCATCTGCACCTCTTTTAATATCATTGTAGTACATTAAGCCAGCGTTTTAAAATGTCCCCTCGCAGGGAGCCACTACTAAACTGTTCACAAGCTCATAGGGTTTTGATTTTGGTTGCCATTTGTTGAAATAAATATAAATATATAAAAATACGGTGTGTTCGTGTCTGTCTGTCCTCTGAATGTGACCCATAATCTCATATTCTCCTCCTCTGTGATCGTGGAAAAGGGGAATATTTACAATGACAACAGTTGTAGGCCTACTCAATATGCTCGTTTAAGCATTATTTAAACGTTTCCAACAAATAAATTAATCGACTTCTCTCAGCTTGTTGAACACAATAGATTTATTTGGATATTCTACCATATGATGGCTAAAGCAGCAGTGAGCGTCCAGTGTGTGACACGGTAAACAGATCAACATTGTAAACGAAATTCTACAAAACGTCCGTAAAAAAATAAAAATAAAAAAATAATCAAATTATCATGCGATGCGATAAAATAGCTTCTATTCCCTGCAAATGATACCATTAAAAATGTGAATGTTCCACTTAATGGCAGAAACAAAACAAAAAGGTAAGCAATAGAGTTCTATAGTTTGTTTTCTTTGCTTTATCACAGTTTACACTGTAAAAAATATTTTGTTGACTCAACTCAAGATATTTTGTATGGAGCCTAACATGCAGGAAAAAAATAGTAGGCGCACGATTTACTTTTTTTTCTTGCATGTCATGTGCGGGGCTCTGTAATTTTATCTTTTTGCATGTTTTTGATGAAAACATTCCAGGATTATTCTCCTTATAGTGGATTTCAATGCCCTCCAAACGCTTGAAGGTCAAAATTACTGTCTCAGTGCAGCTAATCTATTCTACTTATAGCTATTCCCTATTCTACTTATGGAATGAACGCGGCACCAGCACGTGCAAAGCGATCATTTGTGTTTATAAAGCATATAGTTTTTTTTTTTTTTTTTTAAATGGCTGATCGTTTCGCTAGAAAAGACCCTTATTCCTTGTCTGGTATCGTTTAAAGCCCTTTGAAGCTGCACTGAAACTGTAATTTTGACCTTCAACCATTTGGAGGCCATTCAAGTCGACTATATCGAGAATAATCCTGAAATGTTTTCATCAAAAACCTTAATTTCTTTTCGACTGAAGAAAGAAAGACATGAACATCTTGGATGACATGGGGGTGAGTAAATTATCAGGAAATTTTTTTTTGAAAGTGGACTAATCCTTTAAAGTTTCTCATTTGTTGGCATTTAAAGGATTACTTCACTTTACAATGAAAATTACCCATGATTTACCCACGCTCAAGCCATCCTTGGTATATATGACTTTCTTCTTTCTGATGAACACAATCAGAGATATTTAATAAATATCCTGATGCATTCCTAGCTTTATAATGGCAGTGAATGGGACCAACGAGTATGAAGCTGAAGAAAGTGCATCCACATCCATCCATCATAAATTTGTACTCCACATGGCTGCGTTTGTGTAAAATCCTTTCTTTTTTAACAAAAGTAAAATATCTAGCTTCCGCCAGACCGCCTTCCGTATTCAACTCAGGAAGAAAGCGTAACGCCTCTCACCGTTCAAAACACTTACGCTACGTCCTACACCTTCCATATTCAACCTACAATTTTTTTCTCAGCCATCTGGGGCTTCAGGTCAACTGGGAAAAGAGCAAACTCTCCCCCACGCAGAGCATCTCTTTTCTCTGCATGGAGTTGGACTTGGTCAGTATGATGGCGAATCTCACCAACGAACGCACACAGTCGGAGCTGAACTTTCTGAAGACGTTCAGGTAGAAGACAGTGGTTCCACTGAAACAATTTCAGAGGCTCCTGGGGCATATGGCATCTGCAGCCATGGTAATGCCACTCAGATTGATTAATATGAGCCCGCTTCAGCAATGGCTACTGCAGAATCCTGAGATGGGCATGGCGCCATGGCACTCTCTGTGTGGCCATCACACCTTGCTGTCACCAAACATTCAGCCCCTGGTCAGACCTTGTCTTTCTATGAGCCGGAGTGCCCTTAGAACACGTGTCCAGGCATGTTATTGTGACAACAGATGCCTCCAGAACAGCTTGGAGCGCTGTGTGCAATGGGCGTGTGCTCCTGGACCTCCTGGGACCTCGACCTGGGACCAATGCCATACCAGTTGCCTGAAGTTGCTGGCAGTGCTCTTAGAACAGCTCATGTTCCAAGGTGGTCCAGCTGATCTGGAGTCGATTCGGGGACAGACAAGTAGACCTGTTTGCCTTTCAGGAGTCCTCCCACAGCCAGTTCTATTCCTTGACTGAGGGGACCCTTGCCACAGATGCGCTGGCACACAGCTGGCCCAAAGGCCTACGCAAGTATGCGTTTCCCCCAGTGAGCCTGTTCACACAGACTCTGTGCAAGGTCAGGGAGAACCAGGAGCAGGTCTTGATGGTTGCACCTTACTGGCCCACCCGAACCTGTTTTTTTGACCTGGTGCTCCTCATGACAGCCCCTCCCTAGTGGATTTCCCTGAGGAAGGACCTGCTTTCTCAGGGAAGGGGCACCATATGGCTCCCGCGTAAAGACCTCTGGAACCTCCACGGGTGGTCTCTGAATGAGACGTGGAGGACTTAAGTGGCCCACCACTGGGGTGGTAGACACTATCACTCAAGCTAGAGCCCCCTCTACCAGGCGCGCTTATGCTTTGAAGTGAAGTCTGTTTGCTGAGTTGTGTTCTTCCCAGCAGGAAGACCCCTGGAAATGCCTGATTGGCTCTGTGCTTTCCTTCCTTGAAGAGGGCTTGGAGCGGAGGCTGTTCCCCTCCACCTTGAAGGTGTTTGTTCCCACCATTGCAGTACATCACGTTGCTGTTGATGGCAGGTCACTGGGAAAGCACGACCTGGTCTACAGAGAGCTCCCTTCAATCTGTTGGAGTTGAGCTTAAAATCCACTGCTCCTGACCATGCTTGCTTCCTTCAGGAGGGTGGGGGACCTGCAGGCATTTTCAGTCAGCAAATCATGCCTTGAATTTTGGCCGGCCCAGTCTCACGTGATCCTGAGACCCCGGCCTGGATACGTGCCCAAAATTCCCACCATGTGCTGCCCCCAGTGGAGACACACAACTCTTCAGAAGCTCAGAGCAGCTCTTTGTCTGCTTTGGAGGTCAGCAGAAAGGCTGTCTCCAAATGAAGGTTGGTCCACTGGATAGTGGATGCCATCTTCTAGGTTCATTAGTCCCATGGCAAGCCGTGCCCCCTCGGAGCGAGTGCTCACTCCACTCGGGTTGTTGCCTCCTCCTAGGCTTTGGTGTGTGGTGCCTCTCTGGCAGATATCTGACAGATATCTGGCAGACACCGAACACATTTGTGAGATTCTGCAATCTCTGAGTGGAGCCGGTTTCTTCCCGTGTGTTGGATACAAACAGGTAATGTGCGGGAAGGCTGGCTCGTTGTTTTGCTTGCGGCATCATTCCCCTCTAACAGAGGAATACCAGCGCCTACTTGCTCTTCAGGTGAGTTCCTGTGAACCCTGAATCGAGTTTCTGCAGCATCTTTCGGAAGTCAGACTTGGTGGAGGCGTCTGACGCTAGCCCCAGTACTCATGTGCATGCTTGGTCGGTCAGCCCTTGTACTTGGCTAGATGCCCATATATGCTGTGACTACCCCTCAGTATGTGTATTGTCCTAGATATGGTTTCCCTGTTAGTAACCTGTGTCTTTCCCTGGGCAGTTCTGCTCTGCCCATCTCTGTATCAGTAGTAGCTCCTCCCTGGCTAGGCTGGACCTATTGCAGAGATCTTCCATATTTAGCACTGCCCCGCAGATCAGTCCATATGTGTATCAACCACACGTTACCTCCCTTTTGGCAGGGTGTGGTGTCCGTAGCATCACTCTCCATTGGACTAGGCATGTTTCCCCAGCATTAACTTCACTGGTCATGGCTGAAAAACAACGGGAATTGAGATCTGAAGCACTCTTCCCCATGAAATGTCACTATGTAGGAACAGCAGCTACAACTGTCTCCACAGTAAGTCCAGTCCCTTCAATCCTGTTTGTTGTGGAGGACTACCCCTCTGGCTTACTTGGGGTGCTTCATGTCTGTATCGACTAACGTCACGCATCCCTCCTTCAGGGAATGGAGGTTACATTAGTAACCTAGATGTTTATTTTAAATTCTTAAAAAACAATTATTTTGTTTGAAAAAGTAAATTTTATCTTATTGACAAAATATTTTAGTTTGTCTTGTATATGTCACGTAACACTGTAGACTAGAGTAAGAACTTGCATGGCGATGTGGAATAACAGGTAACAGGTTTTAATAACAGAAACTCAGGAAATCATTAACATTGATGTTACATATAAGAATGGACGAAGAGCGAGTGAGAACACAGGGACTAAATACATGTAGCAAACAAGGGAGCTTAATCAGGTAATTAACAGGACACAGGTGAAAGAAATGACTCAAACCGAATGGGGAAAACTATAGGACATAGGAAAAACACCAGACACAGAGCATACATGTAACAGTATATATTTTTCATTCGATTATTTAACATTTTAAGCTGTCATATGGTCATGTTTTAACATGCCCCTCATATTTTAAAATGTGCCCCACCTGTGGGGCATGTTGTCCCATTCTTTCAGGGTAAATAAAGAAAAAGGTAAACACTGTAATAATGAAACAAAACCACATAATTGCACTATACGTGTGAAATTAATGTGGAACAAAATAAATACTCTAAACCCCATGTGGATTTACACAAACTGAGGAAGTCAAAAAGTGTTAGGTTGTGCTCCACTCTGCCCTACATCATGTAATATTTATTTTCTTTGCTGTGAGACAATGACCATAAAATACACTAAAAGCTCAGCATACAGTGATCATAATATATTTATCATTTTATTTGTGCGCTATAATCCAAATCTTTAGAATTCATGCTCAAATGTTCATTGCTTCATCACCAATTGCAGATCAACATCGCGAGGAGTTCTGGAAACAGGTAGAAAATGTAAACTGACAACAAGATGACATTTACTTTCTGCCGTTTTTTCAGAAATAGAAACTTTTTTTCCAGAGCACTTATGTAGAAATGAAACTAAAAGTGTGGCAGGTTCAGGAAATGTTGATATATAAGGAAACAACAGTGCATAAGTGCATCTAATCTGCTCAACTTGACAGCTGAATCGACGACAGCCTCCTGTCCCACAGACTTTATCTTGGAGATATAAGGTAACTTTTCCTTCAAATTATTAGGATGCTAAAAGTTGACTAAAAATAAAAAAAACTGTTTAACAATCCAAAGAAATACATAATATTATTGTTGTTTAATTTATCCAACAAACATTTGACAAAGCAAGAAAGGCACTCATTAAAAAGCCATTATTAAAAGGTTGATGCCATTAAAAAACAACTGAAGTGTTGCATATAATTATTATTATTATTTAGAATCCCCTATGTATTGTACATAAAGTGTGGTTCTACCGCAAATGCAGTTACTTTTATATTTGGACAGACTCTTATTTAGAGACATTTCGACAGACACTAAATGTATGATAATGACGAATTGACAACATATAAAACAATTTATGGATTAAATAATGTTAAACAAAAACACACTTTAATGTCTAAAAATGAATAACATTTCTTCAATTGTTTAACCAATACATCATGTAATATTTATTTTGTTTGCTGATAAAATACACTAAAAATACAGCATAAAATGATCAAAAATATTGATCTTTTTATTTGCGTGCTGTAATCTGAGGATGTGGCCTTGTATAGCTTATTCTGAGGATGTGGTCTTGTATAGCTGGCTTCCGTTTGCTTCTTGATTTATGCTCTCTCCAAAAGATCTTCCACCCCTAAGAGCTATAAAGGCCCGTTTTATAATCACTATTGACACATATTATCTCTACATTTACACACTTGTTGCTTCTACTTCCTTTAACATATTTCCTGCTTGCGTTAATTCTTACATTACTTGAGTCAATTGCTCTATTTACTTGCATCAATACAATTCTTTGCGTTTGTCAAAAGCATTAGCAATACATGGTTTTATTGAACATTTTATCAGATTTCTCGTTTCTACACATTTCATTCCTAACTGTCTTCATATTTGGTAGTTACACACAACAATGCTCTTCTCACCAAAAACCCATGTTCACCCACAAACATAATATAACATCTTTACAGGATGTGGTATACACGTAAGTGCAAAACTTCATGGCCCCCTGAGAATCTCCAAGATCTTTTATTTTCTGCTTTTTGTTATTTCTACACTCTAATGGTATATTGTAACTAAACTGGTCATTGGACATTTTTGTGCTGTTGCGTTTTTTTATTTATTTATTTTATTCTCTATAAAAGTGGTTATGTCTAGGCATAACGGTACGGTCAATGGTATAAAATAAATCATTAAAAAAACGATATCAATATAAATTATAGATTTGTAAATAATATTTAATACATATAGCTGTAGTCATGCATAAGCGTGATATTGATGCTGTCAATACGTCCATATTGTACATACAAAAAAATATGTTCAGTCCCTGTAAATATTACGTACTAATACCTAAGAGGCTTTACACCTGGTTAAACAGAAAGTGGCAGTTGTGGGAGAAACGGGTACAAGGTAACTTGTGGTGTCAGACAACACTGTTGCCAAACCCAAGACTAAATGAACTTAAGGCAAAGCAAATAACAATATATAAGCAATATCTATGGACACCAGAATGTTTAAAACTCAGTCTCAGTAATTCTATTTAAAAAAAAAAAAAAAAAAACCTACCTTCCACCACTCTTTGTTTCAGATCTGTCGATGGCTACACAGACAATACATTTTGTCACCTGGAATGTTAATGGACTTAAACGAAACAGAGATGAGAAATTTCAAAAACTACAAAATGCGGATGTTGTTTTCTTTCAAGAGACTCACATTGGAGTAAGAGATGAAAATATTATAGAAGGTCTAAAAAATGAGTGGCATGTTTTCTACACAACGTTTACCTCCCAAAAGGGAACAGCCATACTAGTCAGGAAAAGACTAGATTTTGAATGCATAAGTGATGAAAAAGATAACTGTGGAGCTTATGTTGTGTTGAAATGTAAACTGGAAGGTCAGCTGTACACACTTGTTAGTGTTTATAACCATGAAACAGACACAAAAACCCTTGAAAAACTTTCAAGTTACCTGCAGTCAATGACCACAGGGCTGCTGGTGATTGGTGGAGATTTCAACATGGTTCTCAATCCATTTATTGACAAAGACAATTCAAAAGCGGTGAAAGACAGGTCAATTCACAGAAAGCTGCGCTGTTGTGTGAATAAGTTAATGAAATCTTTTCAGCTAGTTGATGTTTGGAGAAGAAAGAACCCTGTAAATCAGTATTATACATTCCACAGCCAAATGATTGCATCCAGGCTGGATTACTTTTTTGTTCCAGAAGAATGTATGTGGCGTGTCAGAAGTTGTGAAATCAAAGACTCAAAGATGCGCGACCATTGTCCCGTGTCCTTGGAGATCAACAATGTTTCCACAACACTTTTTCAGAAAGATCCCCAGATACAATCAATCTCCCAATGGCTGAATCTAAAAAAGGATCTTTTGACAGATGAGACGGGTTCATCACTGGGTGAAGAAAGCTCAGATGCGGTCAGTGGGGTTGACATTGTGTCAGCTGTACAATCTCTTCAGGTGTCAGACACACCGAGACCAGACGGCATCCCGGTTTCCTTCTATAAAGACAACATCCAGGAACTAATTCCATACATAAAAAAACTCTATGACAGAATCCACAGCAGTGCATTTAACTGCTCTGAGAAACACTTTAATATAACTGTGAAAAGTCCACATGATGATAGTCAACACTTTTTTAACGTTGACTACCTCATCATTGCAACTATTCTGACAAAACGTCTAGATGATTTCTTGGAGTCTCAGTCAAAGGGTCAAGTACCAAAAAAATCAGCTACTGTCATGATCACTCCCAAAACCTTCTGCACTGAGATGAGGTTGTCTTGTATTAAGGATAAAATAGAAGAGCAAAAAAGGTCAAACCCAAATCTGTATCAAGATTTCCTTGTTGTGAAAAACCTTCTCAGAGATGCACCAGAAGTAGGCACTGAACCTGTAGATGTTTCAATTGAGAGAGACAAACTGCTGGATCAGGGCTGCCCTTTGACCCCAGTTCTCATTACACTGGCTCTGAAATGCTTTGCCTCCGCATTAGCTGGGCGTTTAAAACAGAATGATATACTGGTTTTCAAAGAAAGTGTGATACTTTGCATCCAACCTGAGGACCTTGAGAAAGTCATAGCTGCTGTGAGGAACAGAGATAATGAAGTGTACTACATTAAGGAATTATCCAAAGGAAATATTAATGGTAAACAATTAAAGTGCTTGGAAAGTGAGTCTAAGGATGAGGATTGGAATAAAAGGAAGGAGGAAACGCTTGTATATAACACAGAGGACGAATTAGAAGCCAGTTGGTCTAAAATGGACAAAGGCAATACTAAGAGGAGATTGTGTGAAGAGCATGATTTTTTTCAGTCAATTATAAATGAAGAAAAAGATATTTTGATGGAGGGTGATGGAAGGTGAGGATCATGAAGACGATCAAGATCTCCTTTGCTGATTTGTTATTAACAATATACATACAGTATGTCTTGCATTCAGTGTAGAAATTTTGCTAGTGCCATAATTTGTGCAACTGAGGTAGTCCAACCAAAAAAACAAAAACAAAAAAAAACCCACAAAAAAACCTGTGAATTGGTTGTTTCTGTGTATTTTGTCAAAATTCCATCTATCCCATGATTTTAAGATGACTTGTTTGGATAACTTTTCAATTTACTATAAAATTATGCTTTTTTTTTTATTTTTTTATCCGAGCTAAACATAATTCTTCCCCCCTTCTCTAGACTGACCATGTATGCAGTTGTCACCCTGCAAGACTCAGATGAGGTGATGGTGGTAGCATCAAACTGGTTGAGTCTAGACAAGAAACAAAGTTACTGGCCCCCATTCAAATCATCAGAGAAGTGCATGGATGCTGTTCAGAACAGACTTAAACCTGAAACAGGAGGGAAAACATGGGAGAAAATAAATGTTAGCTTTCACAAAGAATATGGTAATGGTCACTATTTTAAAATAACTGTTTAAATTTAGGATTTTTTGATAAATTCTCAAATAATATAATAACGTTATTATTTTATTGCAGCCTTTATTGATAAGGCAAAAGAGGGGCAAAAAGAAATAACAGAACAAAAGGAACGGTAAGTAACAAACAAACAGATACTTGCACTTTGTTTTCAAAAACAAGATTTGTTTAAAGGATTTTACCTATTAAAAGGTCAATAATCTAAAATCCCATTCATTTGTACTGTTTTGTTAAAGTATGGTTTATTTTCAAATAAAGATATTCTCTAGTACACACTGGAATCCATGGCATAAAAAGACAAAGATATGAAAGCACTCAAGAAATGTCAAAAAACCCACTTCTTTCTGCACCATCTACATCCAGAATGTCAGCTGATGGTGAGTCAGCTTCTTTTGTCATAATCAGTTTTTTATTTTCTCTATTTTTGTAATTACAACACAACTCATCTTACACAACAGACAAGGATGATCTCCTCCAAATGCTGAGAGACATCAAGAGCACGGTTCAGGAAAACTCTGCCATGTTAAAGAAACTACTGAAAGAAAATACGGTTTCTGAATCCCCCAGCAGTACCAGTGTGCCCATTGAAGATATTGAAACAGACCTCAATCTGCCTCTTAGAACCATTGAAGATGTGGTCAGGACTGAAATGGATCTCAGTAATACAACAACACGTGAAAAATATGTGAGTCAACACAGCATTTCAAGAAAGGGGTCATGTACACTTAGCTATAATGTACACTCTAACCTGTAACTCCTGTAAAGGGTTTATTTTGCAATAATGATGCACATTCTTTTGCTTATTCCATGGCTACTTAGTAAATTAATAAAATAAATGGACAGTAAATACAGTGTTATAATTTTATTCATTATTAATCTGCTTTATTATTAATCTCTTTCTATTGATTAGCATAACACATAACTATTTCATGTATTCTCTCATCCAGCTCTGGTTCCTTGTTCAACTAGTTGATGCAAGATGGTGCAAATTAGCAATATTCTACATATAGGCCTATAGATTTGTGGTCATTATACAAAATATTTGACCACTCAATGCCATGTTTGACCAATAAGAAGTACAAGACATGAAATATTAATAAACAACACTTATTTTCTTTACAGGTAAAATATCTGTCAAGGATTAGAGGTGTTGGGCCCAAGGATGTAATTCAGAATATTATGCAGCGCGTCCTAACAGATGATCTGGCTAAGGAGTTCAACTGGCAGGGGAGAGGAGAGAAAAAGGCCTTCTCTAAGCTTATTTTAACAGACATAATACGAGGTAAACTCACTGCTGCATGAATACTTCCCACATACTAAGAAAGTTTGTATTTACTTATGTTTTGTCTGTATTTGTAAATTCAATCACTTGGTGAACTCTGTGTTCATTCTTCGAGTTTCCTCTTTCAGATGCTGCATCAAAACACAGTGTAACGAGGGCAGACTGTGAAGCTGAAATAAAAAATTATTTGTGGTACACAATTGATCGACTTGGTCGGAAGAGACCATGAGTTTGTGCAGGTGAGTGATAATGATATTATGAGCAAGTGAAATTATGTAATGTCATACATTCTATAGGTTGATCTTCTCCATGATGGTTAAGTCAAGGTGTACCTCTATGTTAAGTTATACTTTGTATAAATACCTCCTTCCCCTGCAGGGGGGACTTGAGAAGGGACTTCTCCCTGAATGATGGACAGCACCTTCCAGTCAGAGATTGGAATGTCTTTTATTGATGACTGAGTTTTGGAACATTTACTCATAGGTCATGTAAGCTTAACTGCTTAGATTAAACATTCATTTTGTCTAAGACTATGCTATGAATATGCTATGTGTTCTTGTGAAAAATGCTTACAATGTTTCTATTTTTTTTAAAGCTAAATATAATTTCTCTTTAGGAAATAATGAAATACTTGAGAATGTGTTTGACTGTGATATCACTGCATGCATGGACAGGTTTTCAGGTGTAGGACAGTAGTGGTTTTAGCATGAATGTTCATCAATAACAAATAACTCAAATGCATGCAATTTGTTATAAATAGTTTTTAATCCACATAGGCTATTTCTGTCTTTTTCAATGTTCCATCAATAAGATATGATTTTATTCAGAATAAACCATAATAGCAAATTACATTTACCTTGGTTTTGCCTTTTTTTTTAGACAGATGAAGTCTTACAATAGTGAAATTAGATGTCAAACATGTAACTATTGGGTGACATTACCATCCTCGGGGGAATCTATAACTGATGATCTACAAATTCCTAGACTGTACATACATTTGAAATACAAAATACTATTTTGTTTTTAAATACTTTTGAAAAAAATCTAATGTATTTTGTAATTAAATACAAATAGTATATATGTATTTTCAAAATACACAGAATACTTTTTGCCAGTCAACCTCTTTATTAGGCAGCTGAATTCAACTAGTTCAACCTTTTTCATACATGTGAGCTGCAGCAGTATTAATGCATCTACAATTGAGTGAACAAATTATCTGGATTCCTGTAAGGAAATAAGGAATAATGCTGCCTTCGCATTCAAGTGCTTTGCTTTCAGAAAGAATAGGAATCATAGAGGACACCGGATTTCTTTGGAAAATCTTAAAATCTTAAAGCCAAAATGTATTGAAGATTTTAATTTTGAATGAAATGTAGTGTCCCATTC
Source organism: Anabarilius grahami (assembly GCA_003731715.1). NCBI lineage: Eukaryota > Metazoa > Chordata > Actinopteri > Cypriniformes > Xenocyprididae > Anabarilius > Anabarilius grahami. The sequence goes on from RJVU01042534.1 coordinate 119,939, forward strand.
ATTAACAACCACATAAATATTCACAGCTCCAGAGCCCATTATATATATATATATATATATATACACACACACACACACACACACACACACATATACATATATATCGTTCAATTTCTTTAAAAAAAATGAAAATGTATATGCTTTATAGACACAAATGATCGCATCACAAGTGCTTCCTCCTGACCGTGATTCCGTATTCTTCAAAAAGCTAATGCTGAATGTCCTACACCTTCCCTATTCAATGCGGCGCCAGTTCCATTTTTTCCGTAAGTTTAATAGGGAAGGTGTAGGACATTCAGCATAAGCTTTTTGAAGAATACAGAATCGCGGTCTGGTGTAAGCACCTGTGATGCAATCATTTGTGCCTATATAAAGCATATACATTTTCCTTTTTGTTAAGAAAATGACCGATCGTTTCTCTAGATAAGACCCTTATTCCTCGTCTGGTATCATTTAAAGCCTTTTGAAGCTGCACTGAAACAGAAATTTTGACCTTCAACCATTTGTGGCCAATTGAAGTCCACAATAAGGAGAATAATCCTGGAATGTTTCCAACCATAATTTCTTTTCTAATAAAGAAAGAAGGACATGGACATCTTGGATGACATGGGGGTGAGTAAATTATCAGGACATTTCCATTCAGAAGTGAACTTTTTGTAGTATTACGTTTCTGTAATGCATTACTTTTGTAATGCGTTACTCCCACCACTGCTCATGGCAAAGAACTCTCTGAGGATCTGAAAAAAAGAATTGTTGCTCTACATAAAGATGGCATAGGCTATAAGAAGATTGCCAAGACCCTGAAACTGAGCTGCAGCACAGTGGCCAAGACCATACAGCGGTTTAACAGGACAGGTTCCACTCAGAACAGGCCTCGCCATGGTCGACCAAAGAAGTTGAGTGCACGTGCTCAGCGTCATATCCAGAGGTTGTGTTTGGGAAATAGATGTATGCAGGGCTTGACATTAACACCCGCCAACCCACCGAATGCGGGGAGATTTCAGCTGTGGCGGGTAAGACAGACACTCCCACTAGCCACCTTGGCGGGTTGAATATAATTTCAGCCTACAGTGAAATGAGAGGCAGCCAAGCTCATCGTAGCACAAAATTACAATCCAATCACAATTCGTTATCGATTAACGTGCAGTTAGTGAAGGCAGGATAGGCGGAATCGCGTTGAATGACACACAACAGAACCGCTCTCTCGCTGTCACGCGCGCGATCAGTTCTCCTTACGCCTGAGTAGTCAAATACACTCACACACAGAGATGTCAAAATGTTCATTGTGTGGAGTATCTTGCGTGAATACAGTCGGTTATGGCTCAAGTGGACCTTAACAGGTTGGTAAAAACTGGATATGTGTCAGTATATTACGTATATGCATTCAGCAGCCCAATTAAATATGTATGTCAATGTTAATCAAACAACAGAAGATGTTAAATAAATGTTAAATAAACCTACTGCATCTGAAAAAAAGAGTATAGGCTATTTAATTTACTATTGCATTTGTAATTTGTTTCTTTGTTCTTTTTATAAAGCTTAACAAAAATAACTTATACAATCATAAAATGTATCATATTATGGTCATATTCCCCACCCCTTGCCCGCCCGTACATACCAGCTGATATAACATGTAGGCCTAGTCTTGATTTAGGTGGTCAATCTGCATTTGAAAGTTTGAAAGGGTTTTAAATCTAGCTAATCAAGTAAACTGACTCAAAATCAAGTAATTTTAGCACGCCAAAATCAACTTTATCATATAAAATATAATTTCCCAAAAGCAAAATTGTGGCCAGTGAAAATGCTGAGTGGCTAGTAACTTTGGAAAACCACTAGCCACAGTGGCTGTTGAGCAAAAAAGTTAATGTCAAGCCCTGGATGTATGAGTGCTGCCAGCATTGCTGCAGAGGTTGAAGGGGTGGGGGGTCAGCCTGTCAGTGCTCAGACCATACGCCTCACACTGCATCAAATTGGTCTGCATGGCTGTCGTCCCAGAAGGAAGTCTCTTCTAAAGATGATGCACAAGAAAGCCCGCAAACAGTTTGCTGAAGACAAGCAGACTAAGGACATGGATTACTGGAACCATGTCCTGTGGTCTGATGAGACCAAGATAAGTGTGTGTGGCGGCAACCAGGTGAGGAGTACAAAGACAAGTGTCTTTCCTACAGTCAAGTATGGTGGTGGGAGTGCCATGGTCTGGAGCTGCATGAGTGCTGCTGGCAGTTCATTGAGGGAACCGTGAATGACCAGAGCATGATCCCCTCCCTTCGGAGACTGGGCCGCAGGGCAGTATTCCAACATGATAACGACCCCAAACACACCTCCAAGATGACCACTGATTGCTAAAAAACATGGTTAAAATAGTCAACGTTACTACAGTGGTTCAACCTTAATGTTATGAAGCAACGAGAATACTTTTTGTGCACAAAAAACAAAACAAAAATTAAAGCTGCAAGCAGCATTTATCAAGGTTCAAGCATTTAAGGCCTTTAAGCACATACAAAGGTATTATATTTTATTTAGCAAGCATGTAAGCACTTAGATCATAGATGGAAAAGACCATTTACAGCCGACAATGACAATTTAGTAAAGAAAAATATGGTTTTAAAGGCTTTTTGGGTGTCCTCAGAGTGTGCCCATACATATGCATGTTAATTTTGATAAAAATATCTAATTTCGTTTTGAAGTTATAGATAT
>RJVU01042534.1:122701-134972 GCA_003731715.1 Anabarilius grahami
AAAACATTACCCATGAGTGACTTTGATTGGATTTTTTTTTGCCACTTCCTATCAAAATTTTGACATTTGGCCCACTATTTTTAATTAACCAACTTAAGTTCTGTGTTTCCTACGCTGGTTTCATCTTGATCAGACTAACGGTTTTGAAGATATTCCTTAAAAGTTTTTTAAGCGCTAAATCATAACGTAGCACAAACCATAAGGCTAAACCTAGCATGTTTGGTATCGTTGGACTCGGCAAGGATTCAGGAGTCTAAGGACGTGGCTCCTGTGAAAATAAGTTGACCAAACCCAAAGTTATATACATTTTCAGCAAAACAGGCAACTTACCATTGAAAATATGCTTTTTTAAAAAAGCTTTTTAACAGTTGTAGCCCCACCTAAAGTCCGATTTCTATAAAAGTTGACATGCTTCTTTAGAGTCATCTGCTGCATGTGCTCACCTAATTTTGTGAAGTTCTAAGTTTTCGTTTAGGATTTATAGGCTTTTGAGTATATTTTGCCTCCCCCATTTTCTAAATGACCCTGTTACAGTGACCCAAAGGGTAAAGTTCAACTTTTTTTTATTATTGATCTAGAGAGTCCAGAGAATTGTCCTGCCCTGGTTTTGTTCCGATCGGGCAAAAAACCTAGGACTAGTTCGCAAAAGTAGTTTTTTTACATATTCACGAATAATTAATGAACAATTTGATTGACAGCATTGGTTCTTGAGGCAAAGTTGTTCAGAATGAGGAGGTATATCAAATGATATGCGGATCTGTGAAACCTCACGTGATTACAGAGGCGTAAAAACTTGTTAACGCCAACTAGTGGCTGATTTCTTTCAAAATTCTTACAGACCTATAGGCCCATGAGTTGATCATGTATACTGAGTTTTGTTCTGATTGGCCTCCGTTAACCTTGTCTAATAGGTGCTCAAAATAAATTGGCTGATGGCGGCCATGATTTTTTAGATACGCAAATGTCCTCATATACTATTATACCCCCTTGGGCCAAGACAATGAATGCCAAATTTCAAGTTGATCGGACTAATGGTTGCATAGTTACAGCTGTTTTCATGTTTTTATTCATGCAATTTTTTACTGTGACCAAAGATTGAGGCCCTACACATGTGTACCGAGTTTGGTGCAAATATCTCATTTCATTCTTGAGTTATTAATAGTTATTAGTTGTTAACAACTAATACCCGTTTCACAATATCAAAATGTAGATTTACTGAAATGGCAATTCTATTCAAGTTTGCATACTTGCAGACAGCTGTGCAGTGTGCAAGTTGCCTTGACATATCCCAAATGTATGGTTTTGACATTTTTTTTTATCAAATAATAGTTTCATATTGGTTGCTGTGCTTTAACAGTTTAAAATAATAATTCTATCAAAAATGAGTATAAGCATTGTAAATGCAGTAATACAGTTTATTCATAACAAACGCAGAGTCCTCCCCAATAACTTTAGTTCCACTTTCATAGAGCTCTTTTATCGATGCCATCGATGCTTTTCCGTTGCTAGATGTGATTATCAAAATCAAAACAGTCCATAAACTATAAATCCTCACGAAAACTCCACAAATACTTCAGTCAAGCCAGCTCGCGTGTCAGCCTGTGTAAAATGTACTAGTTTCTGAATGGACATGATTTATATACAATCGACATGTCCTCAGAAAACGTCAGCACTCTTTGAACGATGGTTTGGAGATCGCGTGTTTCTCCGTTCGAGAGCGCATTTCCTGTTCTGCACATCCGCGACAAAACAGTTGATTATTTACGAACGAAAGCTCACAGAACGTGAAAATGGACTAATTTTAAAGAAAATATCCTAAGCTAGTTTGTAGCTTTTTTTTAAAAACTGTTTTAGTTTGATACTGACTTAAGCAGCCCTTAAAAGTACAGGGGTCAATTTCTGTCTTTTTAAAACTGCGGGGGTCCTGACCCCCCTGTCCCCCGTGTCAACGGCTCGCCTGTTATCGAGTGTCTTGTTAGTGTATATTCTTTGCTTTTATGGAGAGTTGATGAGCATGATGGCAGACAGGTGTGGTGATTAAGAAGGGTGTGCAGGTGATGACTAGGGAGGATCATGGGAAATGTAGTGTGTAGAGGAAACAGGCATGGTGACCGGTGAATCCTGACAAAATCGACTAGTATATTCTTTTAGAATGTAACAGAAGTTAAATAGCTGGCCAAAAACACAATGCTGACAAATGCCAATGACAACAGAAGTGATGTCTCGTGCTTATACTTCAATGAGTGCTAGACATTACTTCCGTTGTCAGAGCGCGATCAGACCTCACTAAGCGAATGCTGAACGCAGTTGGACATAGTGGTGTTTTTAGAGGTAAAAATGATATAAATACTGTTCGGTTTCTCGCACAAACCGATCGTTTCGTGTCTTAGGACATCAATGTGTCGTTACGAGCCGCAGGGTTTAATTTAGATTTGTCTAAGCAAGTTTTATTTACTCCTATAAAAGAAGTTCCCATTGACCCACATAATACGGCTGACAGACGGCAACGGTTGGAGTTAAAAATCATCATTTGTGTTCTACGGAAGAAACAAAGTCACCTACATCTTGGATGCCCTGGGGGTAAGCAGATAAACATCATGAAGCAGGTTCTTTTGCCACTCAGTCCAGCTGAGGGACCGCGTTCTGGCGGGAAAGTAACGTCTATGCATACCCTCTATTCCTGACTAGCCTACTGCGTTTTGAATTATGGGTTGCACTTCCGGTTTGGGGAAATTCCATTTAAAAAGACTGAAACTAATCATTTCAAATCATAAGGTTGCCCTGCAAATAAAGCTTATCCATCAGTTTGACTGAATGAGCTGTCAATTTTTCTTTCATGTTTTATTTTCAGACATCATGAGAATAACATAACACTTGGTATTTTAACGTAACATGTTATGACAAGAATATCTATGGCAAGAGTTAAATACAGTTTATTATCTGTAAAAATGATGGAAATCACTTTGAAATAGTATCACGCAATGCTGAAGTTCATGAACATTTTTTATTAAGGCAACGTATATTACATAATACAGATATATATCACTATAGTTATATTTAACCCGTTCGTTGTTGCTGTGAAAAGAATCGCGCTTTTTCATGGCCTGTTAAAAGTACCTTGTTGATGCTTTTACACTTGTCCTTTTAATGTTCGTTGGTTGAAGGGTTAGTAGAATAATGTCATCTCATTGTACCCAGTTTTTTTTATTTATTTATTTTTTATTGCGTTCATAGGTCGAGCCTTTCACTGACTGTTTACAGCTTAAGGGAAGTTACACCCATAATTCGCGCAAAACGTCATGAGCTACAGTCTATGGTCATGAGGCGTAGGAATAAGGTGGATAGGAACCAGAGCTTCTAACGGCCGCAGCAGTGACGCGATGACTTTACCAATCGGCGATTGGCTCTTATTTAGAAGGCGGGACTTATACCGCCATATTGCGCGTTGCACTTTCTTCTCCCATTCATAATACGAGTGACACACGGTGCGTTCCAAACGGGATATATCGCCCTCCGAAGGGCACGTCGGAGTGAAAACAATCATGGCCGCCATATTGAAGGGTCGTTCCAAACCGAAGTGCTCAAAACTGGCCACTTCAAAGGGCCCTTCGGAATGAGGGTACAACTAATGGACACTTCGGGCCCCCGTGATCCTTTGCACAGGTAACCCAGACAGCAACATAGTGTGGCCCAGATCCGGCCCACATCTGGTACATGTGGATTACACACGGACCAGATGTGGGCCGGATCTGGCCCGACACTATGTTGCTATCAGGGAAGTTGTTTGACGTCACAGAATGGGTACAGGAGGCTCGGAGATCGATTTTACCTATAAATGTATATATAGTATTTTTCTATACTACTGTAATATTTATACGAGTTAGATTTGGTACATTATTATGGTCAAAACGACATTGTACTTCAACAAAAATACTTTACAACTCCCTTTATCAGTCCATTCAAATGTTTAAAATACATAGACATATACATGGTGCGATAAACCTAAAATAAATTAATAAATAAACTAACGTTAAACAAAGGACGCAGCTTGCACAATCTACTCCTCTTTGATTGTCTCGTTAAGATGACGAAGTGCGTTCCAAAAGAAGAGTTTTTTTGACCCCTAAACCCTTCATCCCTTCGAAGCTCTCACTCCGGAGGGTAAACCCTCTGAAGGGATTAGGGCATAGGGATGAGCCCTTCCGAATGGAACGCAGGGTTTGTCTTGTGTTATTCTATAGTCTTTGTTATAAACAAGCACAAATTACACCAGAACTCAATCAGTTTAAAATACTATTTATGTGCTCAATCAAAAAGATGAGTGAGATAAAATATCCACCTTAAGTGGCATGTGCGTTTTCCACTTGGTATTTTGAAGAATGTCAATAACAAGACATGGTAGCCATTGACTGCATAGTATTTATTTTTTTCCTACCAAGGAATGGCATTGGCTACGATCAACTGTCTGGTTACCAACATTCTTCAAAGTATCTTCTTTTGTCAACAGAAGAAAAAAAACTCAGAAGGTGGGTAAATAATGACAAAATTTTAATTTTTTGGGTGATCTATCCCCTTTAACTCACAGCGTCATGCACGTCCTGCTACACCACGGATATGGCAGAATATTCTAAAATAACACTAATGACTTGTCACAGGAAGTCACTCAACTGTTGTCAGCTACTGAGTTTTCCACTGATAGGCCAGCTGTGGATCTGTATACTCACTTTCCTCACACAGCTGACACACCACGGGCAACTCACATTCCTCACACAGCTGTAAATACTGTTGTTTCAGAACAGAGGTCTCCAAACTCGGTCCTGGAGAACCACTGTCCTGCAGAGTTTAGCTCCAACCAGCTCCTACACACCTGCTTGAAAGTTTCTAGTATGCCTAGTGAGACCTTGATTAGCTGGTTCAGGTGTGTTTAACTGGGGTTGGAGCTAAACTGGCAGGACAGCGGCCCTCCAGGACCAAGTTTGGAAACCTTTGTTTTAGAACCTTTTGGCCAGCCATATGTTTCTTCCATTAGAGGGCAGCCTAACCTCACAAAGTAAGCAGTTGAATGTTGTGAGCACTGAGCAGTGCTTGATTTTGATGACTTTTCACTGATAACACAGTTTACCACTAGAGGGAGTCGTACACTGTATTACATAACGTATGGAACATAAAATTAGTCTTTTTTGAGTCTTTTATTAACTATTTAATAATTATCTTAAGCATTTAATTATATTTTTTATTTATAAACTTATAAAAGCAAAACAATATAACTCGATTTCTTTTATTATGCAAATATATGAGTGAGGCAGCAAGAACTGTCTATTGACTCTGAGGCCTGTGACCTGTTGATGTCTAAATTAATCTTAATGGAGGAGCTCTGATACTGTGTCCGAATACCTACAACTCAATGACTTTACAGACTTTATTACCAAATATAAAAATAGATTATATCACACAACATTGTATTGCACATTGATGATGCAGACATATTATTCAAGATATAGTTTAAAAGTTGCCCCATTAAGTTAATATTTATTATAAAGCTTAAGCTAAAATGTAAATGTGGAGCAAATGGATGTATAACTATTCTGAACTTTCCTTTTTAGCTTTAAAAGGCATTGGCTGAAAAGGTTCACAGAGAAGACTTATAGGCTAAGCCAAGTGTCAGGGTAATGGATACAACAAAGTAAACGTCTCTCTCTCGACAGCGAATACATCTATTGACTACCACTTCGCGTTTAGCTTCAGATTTCCTTTTAAAGTGCTCGTCATTAAGCCCTCCTTACAACACAATATTTCACTCCGATGGATCGAAGCGGTTGACCATTCTTTATGTCGAACAAGGTGCCCCTCTTGCTAGAAGTCATTTCATTTCCACAAATGGCTGCATCACACTGTGACGGTGGGTTAAAAAAGGTGTTTAAATGGAGTTGAGCCTGTATTGATCCGGAGGACCGCACAGCTTTCACCGGCCTCGATATGACACCAGGAAGGACTTGGAGACCAGTCTATTGATCAGCCTCGAGTCGGTGTGGTGGTTATATTGAATCGTCTTTTTCAGACTGTCACCCGACAGGTGCCACACTGAGTGTAATTAACCAAAGTGTGCTAATGAACTGCCGGAGATGAGACTATACACAGCATGACTGTACCATGCACTTGTTGTTGAACTGAGCTCTTTATGTTTAATAAATTGAAAAATATATCAAGGAAGTAAGTGAAGTGAAGTGAAGTGAAGTGACATGTGGCCAAGTATGGTGACCCATACTCGGAATTTGTGCTCTGCATTTAACCCATCCAAGTGCACAAACACAGCAGTGAACACACACACCGTGAACACACACCCGAAGCAGTGGGCAGCCATTGCTGCGACGCCCGGGGAGCAGTTGGGGGTATGGTGCCTTGCTCAAGGGTCTCACCTCAGTCGTGGTATTGAGGGTGGGGAGGGCGCTGGACATTCACTCCCCTCACCGACAATCCCTGCCGGACCTGAGACTCGAACCCATGACCTTTGGGTTACAAGTCCGACTCTCTATCCATTAGGTCACGACTGCCCCTAAGTTTATCTATTAACACAGAAACCTTGCTGGGCATCTGAAAATGAATTCTCCTGGTGCAAATAGGTATATATGGGGTCTGTAAAATGTTTTAATGTTTTTAAAAGAAGTCTCTTTTGCTTACCAAGGCTGCCTTTATTTAATCAACAATATAGTAAAAACAGTAATATTGTAAAATTGTGTTATTGTAAAGTGTTTTCTATTTTGAATGAATGAATGAATGAATGAGGCATTTATATAGCAATTTCCTATGTACTACTGTACACCCTAAGCGCTTTACAATCATATCAGGGGTCTCTCCTCATCCACCACCAGTGTGCAGCATCCACTTGGATGATGCGACGGCAGCCACAGTACAACTGCGCCAGTGCGCTCACCACACACAAAAATATTTTAATATATTTGAAAATGTAATTTATTCCTGTGATGGAAAGCTGAATCAAAAATAAGAGAAACATTTAGTGTTTTGGAGTATGTTCATCATGTTCATGTTCACAGATTTACATGTGTGCTTGCAAAGATAAAGGCCTCGGACCTGTGCATGCATGGATGCATGCACACTCACGCTACTGTGCTCACACACACACACATGCTCATGAACACAAACAAACTATTTTAAAGGTGCTCTAAGTGAAGTCACACGTTTTTAGGCCAAAACATTTTTTGTCACATACAGCAAACATCTGTCCCCTGAACACACTGTAAAAAAACGCGGTCTCTGTAGTCGCCACAAGCTCCGAAAACAGCAATAAAAACAAACTGGTGCAGCCTGGGGTGTATTCCAGAAAGCTGGGTTAATTTACCATCAGATTAACCCTGAACTCTGGGTTGATTAACCCAAAACCTGCTTACTCGGGGTATGTCGGTTCCAAAACTAACCTACTGCTAATAACCTCGAGTTAATGCGTGCGCACGGCAAACATATAAAGGCATTTTCAATGGAACGCCGAATTCAGGAGTCACCATGGAAACTAAGGGTGAAAAGTTACGTACCGCGTACTTCTCCGAAGCGGAGTTAGAAGTTTTAATGTTGGCATATGAGGAGTTCAAGCCCATTATAATGAAAAAAAGCAATACAGCTGCATATGCGAGGGAAAGATAACTGACAGAGTAAATGCATACGTTTTTTTTTTTTATTACATTTCAAATATGCTTGCCTTTCTTTTGTTAATTTGCAAAGTTGAACAATTGTCTTTTTGAGCATGTGGCATGACTCGACAAGCATTTACTTTTCTCTACATCAGTTTCTTAAGAATACAGTGAAATGTATATTGACAAGAAATATTTAGGCCTCTTGTTTTATAAGGTGTAATCCTTCTGGAGCCAAAAGAACTCTTTCCCAAGTCAAAATGAAACACAAAAACATTCTCCAAAAAGGTAATATTTTATTTTAACTGTTGTAAGATCAATGTCTTAAATTACTTTTACAGTATTCTTCCTATGTAGCTAATAGAAAGAAGGCTGAGGCCCGTCTAACTGGCGGGGGTCCACCTCCACCTCCTCTCACCCCATCTGAGGAGTTGGCTCTTTCACTTAATAAAGGTCGCCCTGTGGTCGATGGTATTCCAGAGGGCACTTCGTCAGACTTTGCTACCTCCCACAACAACTCAAGTGACTTGTTACAATGTAGGTATACCATATTAGTACTTATGATTTAGTCATACGTTTGGACAAAACGATCATTAACTCTTGTCATTAGGAAGAAGGCTAAATGCTTCCCAAATGCAGTCATTGTTTCACTTGTGCATTATGCATACATATTCTATTTTACAGCATATGCTGTATACAGTAATCTGTTTTTTTTTTTATTCTTGCATGTTCCTAATGCCTTTATTCAGTGTCTGTCATACTTTAGTAATTTACACATTGAGTATCTTTTTTTCTTGCAGTTGCTGATGGACGCATTGTATTATTGGATCCTCCTGAAACCACACAGTCTGTCACAATTGTTAGTGATGCATTTTAAGAACCAGTTGCTTTTAGATCTTTCACTTTGTCTGCCAGAAAAAGTAACCTTGCATATTTCCACTCTAGGATGATGATGAAGAGACCACATCTGCTGTGACTGAATTAGAAAGTGCTGGGAGACCCACAGAGGTATGATGCATATACTGGACAATGCATAGCTTTTGAAAATGTGTCATTTGTCCTGTGACAGAATCTAGCTGGGGATGTACATGCAGATGAGGTTCCATCTACTTCTACACATAATCTTAGCAGTGTAAGAACTTGTCCCTGGTTGTCCTTATTTACATAATGTTACTATGTGGCAGATTTTCTTCTTTAACCATTTACTTTGCCTTCCTAGTTGTCTGTTAAGGAGCTGTATAAGGTCCATCGATTAAGGCAAATTAAAAAAACTGACATGGACATGTATGGAAGTAATTTAATGCCAAATGTTTTCGAAATAAAAAGCTTGTTGAATTGCACTAATTGAAAAAAAATATGCATTACATTAGCTGTGTTTGCATTTAGATGCATTGTATTTTTAAGGCTTGAATTTTTANGGAGGAGGAGGAGGAGGTGGAGGAGGAGGAGGAGGAGGAGGCGGAGGTGGAGGAGGAGGAGGGTCTAGCTAGCCTCTGTTTTGTTTGACAACACTTCGAACGTCAACAGAAAGTTACTCCACCCAGGATCACTTAGAGCACCTTTAAGTATCACAGGCTTTCTTTCTCACAAAGATGAACTTTATCCTCAGATCTATGAGGCCTACAATCAATCAGTTTCAAAAATAAATACAAAACCTGTCCTAATTCAAAGAAAACAAGGTGACAAAAAGATTTAATCCAATATTTGGTGATAACAAGAGATTGATTGATTGATTGATTGATTGATTGATTGATTGATTGATTGATTGATTGATTGATTGATTGATTGATTGATTGATTGATTCATTCATTCATTCATTCATTCATTCATTCAAGTCAGCCAGTCGTTTTTGACCAGGCACATCTAAAGTGTGACATTGTTCCATTTTGTTCAAAATAAAATCATTTCAATGCAAACTTCCTAGTTAATCGTTAAAGCACACTAGTGTGATAATGTCATGTACTGTTCGGTTGAGGTGGTGATGGGTGCTTCGAAACACTGCTTCATGAAGCTTTGAAACATTTATGAATCTTTTGTTTCAAATCATTGTTTTGGAACGTGTTTCAAACTGCCAAGGTCATGTGATTCCAATAAATGAGGCTTTGTTACATCATAAATGTTTCGAAATTTCAATGGTTCATCGCTGGGGGCAATCTCTGTGAACCCATGAATCATGCGGATTGACTGAGATCGCCCCCAGCGGAAAATCATTGAACAAGTCAATGTCCACAAGATGAACAAGTCTATGTCTATTACCTGAGTATTAAGTGTCAAAGTGTCTATTACCTGATCTCTGATGAGTTTTAAACATTTGTAAAAGTTTTAATTACGTATTTGTACAATTAAACAGAATAATAGTAGTTAATAGAACAAAAAAAAAAACAAGCCCTAAAAATTGATAGAATACATATTATACAGACACTTAATATTTAATGGTATTAGATGATTAGTTAATTGCATCTGATAGATTTTGTTGCATTTACACTGTTTTGACCAGCAGGGGTCACCAGTGTGTGGTGTTTTGAACGCTTCGAAACAGTGAATCATTTTGCGAAGCAACTGGTTCAATTGATTCGAAGCTGTGAAAAGCTTAATTTCTCCCATCACTAGGTTGAAGATCCAAACGCAGTATTAGAAGGGTAATCCACATCAGGCAAGAGGTCAAAACAATCCAGGTCAAAGGGGTACAGGCAAAATAAAGAGACAGAGAAATCCAAGAATAACAGGCAAAAGATATATAAAAACAAAACAACAAAAAAAACAAGATACATGAAATGCAGCTATGACATAACCAGGCCTTATATAGGGTGAGCTAAACAAGCTAATGAGACACAGCTGAAAACAATGAGTGCTGATGAGTTCTGGGAAAAGGATTATGGGTAATGTAGTCCTTGATGGAGTGACAACAGTCTGGGGTGGAATGCCCTCTGGTGGCCATTCCAGCTGGTGATCGTGACAGATATACAGTGCATTTGTTTTCCATATTTTATTGAATATTGACAAAATTATCCACAAATAATGCTTTTTTTCACTAAAAAATCTGAGGTGCATAAGCTCTGATCAACAAGGCCTTCGATCAATCAGTTCCAAAAAGAAATACAAAACCTGTCCTAATTGAAAGAAAACAAGTTGACAAAAAAGACTGAATCCAAGATTTGGTGACAATATTGCATAACAAGTGATATACAAGCATTTTTTTTTTATTTTATTTTTTTTAAGGCCGGCCATTTTTGATCGAGAGCAACAAAGCTGTTATAGGGATTTCAACACAGCACAAGGGTTAAAAAAAATAATTGCTAAACAGTATTTTACTGTAATACAATACAAAACTGTCCGCATTAGTATCACTACAGTAATAAGAAATGAAAGGTAAAATGTGCCATTATTGTCCTGGAAAGTCACAATGTAAAAAATCATTGTGTCCTAGAAGATTACAAACATCACAATATAAAATAATAATGAAGTTAAAGAACAGAAGAAGCATGAATATTAATATTGTGACTACTACTAATACAATTATTAGTATTATTATTATTTTGTGATGTGTAGAGCTCATTCTCTCACTTCTCTAGGTTTGTTTCTTGTTCACATCCTGTGTTCTAGTCCAAGAACAGACACAAACGAAGACACAAATGAAGAACATACCAGATCCCTTAACATCAAAGATGCATCTCTCAGCAAACCAGCCATCAGCCCAATGATGAAAGAGCACAGAGGGGCTGACGGGGTGATGGGAGGATTTATGTGGCAAAGAGAAAATAGACAGTGAGTAGGAGGGTGACAAAAAGGTGGATATATTTATGTTGGAAAAAAAGAGAGAGAGACCGTACTGTTGTTGCCAGGGCTGTGTGATACTGGGAGCACAGCTGACCATTAGAAGCTACATACAGCCGGCAGAAAGACAAAAAAATAAAAAAAGAGAGAGAGGATCAATTTGAGAGAAAATGTCTATAATGAGCAGGCAGGCAGTGAAAGGCAGGAAGAGAAGATGAGGGAGAGGAAGAGCAAAGAGAACATAAAAACAACAGAACTATTTAGTGTCTCATTGCTGTCAGATGCAGGGACATGAGCCAAGAGGAGCGGGGGTCTTTGTTTGTCTGAATGTGCACTTAATGGCTTCCTTTCAATTCACTGTCTGCATCTACACTTTTGATCACACGTGTCTGTCAAATATCACAACAGTACAGTTTTTGCCTCTAATTGTAGGTCTGTTCAAAATTTTGTGTGCTGCCTATTTTATATTGCAAAAGTAAATTATGCTGCCTTTTAAAATATGTTCTGGCCAAACTCAAAGGCAGAATTTACAGAGAAAAGCAATCCCAAAATACACTACAACAAACTCAGCAAAGAAAAGGTAAGAGAACAGTTTACTGTTAACATACATTTCATTCAATACCAAAAAGTGTCAATTAGAATACTTCTGAAAAAAAAAAAAATTATAATTTAGCAGTATTTATGTGGTTAAGATATATATATATACAATTACAAGAGTAATAATTAAATAAATAACACGTCAGGTAATTTTACCCTACATTTGTGATTAAAACTGATTATTGTAATAATGTATATTTTATTGTTTTATTTTTAATTTATTAATTAAATAATTAAAATTATTTTACACAATATTG
>RJVU01042534.1:135257-145877 GCA_003731715.1 Anabarilius grahami
GAAAAGAGCAATAATTATTAATATAAAACAATATTCAAATAAAATATAATTTACATTGAATTTGTGATTAAAACAGATTATTTCAAAAACGCAATTATTATTTTTTTTTTATTATTATTTGAATAATTTAAATTAGTTAACCAAATAATAATGCAATAATAATATAACATAGTAATGCTTAAAATATAATATTTCTTTTGAAAAGAGAAATAATTAAATAACATGTATAATTTTACCTTATATTTGTGATTAAACCAGATTATTTAAAAAATGTCATTTTTATTGATTCTTTATTTAATAATTAAAGATTTGTTATTGTTGAAATGTATTTTTATTCTTAATAAAATTTATAAAATTAGATCTTACAGCATCGCACAAGTCAAGTTATAGTTTTTAAAAAGCATCTTGAAAAAACTTTTGTTCCATTCCATTGCACTCATTCCAGCTTTTTTAAACATATGAATGTGTGCTTTATGAACAGCCCCTTTTAAAGCATCTGCCTATGTAGACTGTAAAGCAGCTAGTAGCACTGGATTTTGTACCAGAGCATGTGTGTGCGTTCTCTTCATTGGTAGCCTCTATTTAGTATCTCTCCTGACAGATTTGTCAGGTTTATGGGGCTGGCAGTCTACCCCCTTTTTGTGTTCATTAAAAAGTCCCATCTTAGCTCCACTACATTTAGTTATCAGGCATGACGGTGGCGAGCGAGTCTTCCAGTTCTCTCTCCGCTGCTCAGATGACTGCATTAGGCAGCACCTTTAAAGATAATTGCTTAATTGGGGCCTTTTCATTTGCTGTCAGCATATGAGGGGCCGTGAATGGCTAAGATAAGACCGTAATTATGTGGCCAGCTTCGATATCCACTTTCGCTAGAGAAGGATGCTGACAAGCGGCTCTTGTGGTCCAGCGTCGCTCGCCGAGGCCTGTCAGAGAGCCTGAGACACAAAAGAAGATGAGTGGGAGAAAGAAGAAAGGCTTCAGAGAACATTAGAGAGAAAAGAAGGTGGAAAAAGAGAGAAATGTAGTTTCACAGACGTATAAAAACACATGTGATTAGTGAGGGGACAGACGTGCTATTAGCCGAGACCTTAAAAGGCAGAGAGATTGTATGGTCAGACAAGCTATCAAAAGGCATCAGATAGTTTGAAAACACACTGTGATTGATCAAAACAGCAGGAAAATGTGACACTTAAAATGTATATATTTTAAATGGCACATTTTATTATCTTATTTTTATGTGTGTATTTTTATGTCTGTTAAAGGATTAGTTCACTTTCAAATGAAAATTACCCAAAGCTTTACTTACTTTCTTCTTTTTGATGAACACAATAGGAGTTATATTAATAAATATCTTATAATGGCAGTGAGCGATACCAACGAGTATGAAGCTGGCATGCATGAAAATCGGCAAGCAAGTTCACTGCAGTTATCTATTTCCTGTGACACAATACAGCGTACACTGCAGAGGAATGGCATGCATGGGTGCCATCCATGAAATAAGCCTCTCCTAAAGTCCAGGCACAAAAAAAGCCCACCTAGAGTTTGCCAGGGCCCATGCTGACAAAGATGAAGACTACTGGGACTCTATACTCTGGAGTGATGAGACCAAGATTAATGTTTTTGGAACTGATAGCTTGAAAACTGTATGGTGTTGCAAAAGTGAGGAATACAAAGAAAAATGCATGGTGCCTACAGTGAAACATGGTGGTGGCAGTGTCCTTATGTGGGGCTGCATGAGTGCTGCTGGTGTCGGGGAGCTGCGTTTCATTGATGGCATCATGAATTCACAGATGTACTGCTCTATACTGAACGAGAAGATGCTACCATCACTCCATGCCCTTGGTCATCGTGCACTTTTCCAACATGACAATGATCCTAAGCACACATCTAAGGCCACTGTTGGATTTCTGAAGAAGAACAGGGTGAAAGTGATTCAGTGGCCAAGTATGTCTCCTGATCTGAACCCACTCGAACACCTATGGGGAATTCTGAAGAGACAAGTTGAGCATCACTCTCCATCCAGCATCCAGTCTCTAAAAGAGGTCATTCTTGAAGAATGGAAAAAGATAGATGTTGCAAAATGTCGCCAACTTGTTCATTCCATGCCTAGAAGACTTGTGCTGTCATTAAATATCATGGAGGCCATACAAAGTACTAGATGTAGTAGTTTTTGTTGTGGGGTGTACTCATTTTTGCATCACCCTAATTTGAGTAAAACTGAAAAATGTGTAATCTAAGTTATATTATTAACCTTACTTTCATGTTATAAGTTAAACAGATGTTATATTAAACTTGGTCTTGTCAACATTTTGGAAATTGTTTTTATGTTCATTGAGATATTGTTTAAAAAGTTACTTTTCAAAGGGGGTGTACTCATTTACGCTGAGAACTGTATATATATTTCCACAGTAAATTTCTGTCAGTGTGAATATAGTCATGTAATGATATGGCTTTTTTTTGTTTTCCTGCATTTATCAAAGCACCCAAACGTAAAACAGTTTTAAGCACTGTTACAATGTACCAAAAGTCCATTCATTGTAAACAATCTCCAATTTTAGGCTGGCAAACTGAAAAGTGTGAATTGCAGGGGCTTTTCAGGTGGTTTGACCATCAATAGACTGGCACAAATTCATCACCAGTTGGATGTAAACAGACTTTGAGGATGAGAGGTGCTTAGAAAAGTCACAAACGTGGAGGTGAGTTTATTTTGATGTTTAGCCAAAGATGACAAATGCATGACAGATACTTAAGCTGTTTAGGTCAACTATGTCACATGTGGAAGGATTAATATACATCTATGAGTATGAAAGCTAATGCTTTAATATGTAAACCTACACTGAGAACTTTTGAAGCTAATAAACGTATAAAAAGGGTGTCGTTCATGGACTAATCAATAGAGTTTTCTGGAAAAGTACATTTATGACTCAATAAAGGTGAATGTCTCTGAAAATACACTCAAAGAACATTTCAGCGTATCTTAAAAGAACCACATTTTAAAATTCTAAAGAACCATTTTCTACTATAAAGAACCTTTTGTGGAATGAAAAGGTTGCATGGATGTTAAAGGCTCTTTGTGGAATCATAGATGTCAATAAAGAACCTTTATTTTTAAGAGTGAATCACGGGGTCTAGAACATCATTCCTACTGTGAGAGCAGAAGAGAAGAAAAGGGAAGCTGAGAGATAAGGGTGAAGAGAGAGAGTGATGCGCAACACAGGAAGTGGATGGGGGCAAGATTAGTTTTGCTCCGGTAGTGACAGATCTGAAAAACAGGAGAGACGAGAAGAGAGATGAAACCGGGTGAAGAGCAGGATTAGTGCCACTAGAGGGATGGAATGTGTGTGTGCATGCGGGCTTTACCGGGTGCAGGGGGATCCTGGAATATAAGGAATTCTGTGTGTTCAGTGGAGATTAGTCTTGCTTGAGGAGTGAGAGCTCGAGAGGAGGATGTGAGAACATTTCTTGATCTCGGCTTGCATCATACGTGGAAGAGCTGTGAATTCTTACACTTCCAGGGTGGCACAATGCTGAAGGTATACTGAAAATACAGTTTTTAAACAAAGTCTGTCTTTTGAGCAAGACCAAAAAGGTTAAAGTTTTCTAAACTTCAAGTTACTTACAAAGTGTCTTCTATCAATAACTGTTTATTTGATGTACCAGAAAAGTAGTACATCCATCAGCTGAAGGTTTGGTTCTGTTCAGGCAGTTGTAAGCAGTCATGTACCTCTGAGATCTCTCTTCTTTCTGGTACTACAACATGTTTTTCTTCATCTAACTAGCAAGGTGATATTGTTCACATCCTTACCAAGTATCACCAGAGATGTTAAACTCTTAAAATTTGGTTCTTCTATTTTGTGCGTGTTTGGCTAAAGTCTAATTAGAGTGATGGTTGATTCATAGCAGAGCAGTAACCACCATAGACAATAGGGGCTTTCGCAGTTATAGGAACTCAGTTATATGAACTAGCCACCAGGGCAGTCCCCCAAGAACTAAATGTTCCCCTAGAGCAATTGTCCTGGTTGCATACGCACCGCCAGTAGGAACTCTGAAGTGACGTAAGCTGGCAGACAGTGACGTCATTCAATAACGTCAACAACTGTGGAATGGTGGGATGCCAATACATCTGCTACTACACTGCATTCCAAATTATTATGCAAGTGACATATCAGTAAGATTTCAGTACAATAAACATTCAGATTTTAGTTTTTCTAAGAAAATGTTTGTTTGTTTATTTATCCATGTCTTTTTAGATAACTGGTATCAATCTCAGACAAAATAATTTGCCAGAGGCAATAATTACTTAGAGGTTGTTCCACATTATTAAGCAAGTCACAGTTCTCATGCAATATGGGGAGGAAGAAAGATCTTTCTGAAGATGAAAAGCATTAAATGGTGCAATGTTGTGCAAAAGGCATGAAAACAACTAATATTGTGTGAAACTGAATGGAGATTATCGAATTATCATAAGATTTGTGAGTGATTTAGAGCACAGCAGAACTCGGTCAGATAAAGGCTTATTAATGAAAGTTCCTGTCAAAAAAATTAATTGTATTAAAAGGGCAGCTAAAAAAAAGCCAGTGTTGAGCAGCAAACAGGTATTTGAAGCTGCTGGTGTCTCTGGAGTCTCAAGAAGCTCTCCATGCAGGCTGGCAGTTGTGCGTAAAGATGCATTTCAGCCACTCCAAACCAAACCTCACAAAGAGAAACATTTACAGTGGGTTTAGAAATACATGAAGACTCATTTTTAAATAGTTTTATTCACTGACTAATGCCGTACTACAGTGGATGGTCTAAATGGATGGATTTCTGGATGGTTGGTGAATGGCCACCACGTTCCAACAAGACTGTGACGTCAGTAAAGAGCTAGCGGGTGATGATTTGGGCTGGAATATTGGGAAGTGAGATGGAAGGTCCCTATAGGGCCTCTGAGGGTATTAAAATGACTTTTGCAAGATATGTGGAGTTCATAACTGGCCATTTTCAGCTATCGTCTAAAAAGGAGGATAGTGCATAGTACAATGCACTATTGTACAATGCACTATGCACTATCCCATGCTGCAAAAAAACACCACAGCAATAAAACTGTTTGAAAATGTATTTCTACACCCACTGTAAATGTTTCTCTTTGTGAGGTTTGGTTAGTGGTGTCTAAAATGCATCTTTACGCACAACTGCCAGCCTGCATGGTGAGGTTCTCAAGACTCCAGAGACACCAGCAGCTTCAAATACCTGTTTGCTGCTCAACACTGGCTTTTTTTATAGCTGCCCTTTTAATACAATTAATTTTTTTGACAGGAACTTTCATTAATAAGCCTTTATCTGACCGAGTTCTGCTGTGCTCTAAATCACTCACAAATCTTATGATAATTCGATAATCTCCATTCAGTTTCACACAATATTAGTTGTTTTCATGCCTTTTGCACAACATTGCACCATTTCATGCTTTTCATCTTCAGAAAGATCTTTCTTCCTCCCCATATTGCATGAGAACTGTGACTTGCTTAATAATGTGGAACAACCTCTAAGTAGGGTTTCCATAGATCTGGCAAATTATTTTGTCTGAGATTGATACCAGTTATCTAAAAAGACATGGATAAATAAACAAACAAACATTTTCTTAGAAAAACTAAAATCTGAATGTGTATTGTACTGAAATCTTACTGATATGTCATTTGCATAATAATAAACGCAGTAGTTATAGGAAATATGAAAATGTTCCTCGAGTGTGAAATCCCCTATCCTGAGGGGGACAAGTACCTCCCATTAATTAGAAATAATTAGAAAAGTTAAATTTTTAGGCTGGACTAACAGTGCTCATCAATGTCGAAATGATTGAGATGGCCATTTAAATCAAAGAAGGCGGGTCTTACCGTTCACTGAAGATTTCCCTCAGTTAAAACTGCTTGTTGGACTTTACAGTTAAACTCAGATTTAGAGAATAGGAGAATAAAATACATAAACCACAACCCTTAGATTGAACATGTTCAAAACTTTTTCCAATCCTATATATTTTGTTTGTCTATTTATATTTAATACACTATCATTCAAATGTTTGAGGTCTGTATGATTTTTCAAATGTTTTTGAAAGAAGTCTCTTCCAAGGCTGCTCACCAAGGCTGTATTTACTTGGTCAAAAATACAGTAAAAACACAATATTGTGATTCTATTGTCACAGGCTGATCATTCATGTATAAGTAAAGAAGTGAATCAACACAACTGTAAATCTATTGCGATATGCGTAATTAAATTCAGCTCATTGCAAAACAAGCAAATTTTCAGCGAAGTGTCATGGAAAAAAACACTATTTAAACAGTCTATTTTCATGCTTTTTGTTATGCTATTTATGGCTCCTTGAATCACCCCATCTTGATTTTCAAATTACAACCTCGCTAGACGGAAAGCTGTATCTGTTGTGTGTTTCCATGGCAACTTCTTGTCTGTCTTTTAACTGGGAGCACTGGAGAGGAAGGAGACAGGTTGACATGATAGAAAACATCCTACAAAACAACTGATTAGCATGTCTTGTTTATTGTAATACATTCCACAAATATGACATTGATGGAGAGAGTGATGCAGAGAGGGGAAAACTGAAACAGACAGAGAGAGATGTTAAAAGAGATGGGGGAGGGAGAGGAGGGGGGGGCAGAAATAAAGAAATGACCTGTGCTTACTGAGTGACCCTTGAGAGCCGGAGAGGAAGCCTGGATCGACTTTAATTGGCCTTGCACATAAAGGGGGTGGGAGAGAGACAGGTATGAGCGCAAATGAGGGGAAGGTTTGATGGAGGATTGTACAGCAAGAGGAGCCGAGAGGGAACACTGGTGTTTGTCATAAATTTGAAATAGCAGAAGAGAATAGAGATGGGAAAGAAAGAGAGAAAAAAACGATGTTATCTCATTTGTATTCACAGACATTCCTATTTAAAGTGTGCCTTTAGCTCTCATACATTCTGTGCATGCGGATAACGCCTAAAACATTCAATATTAGCATCTAAAACAAACACTTTCGAATTTACAAGTTGATTTTAACTTTTAATATATGAGATTAAATTTGACCTTTTGTACAAATAGCCTATTACTCCTGTTTACCTTTCTATTTTTATTTCTGTTGCACTAAGTGAAAAACAAGATACTATTTGTTGCTATTCATACATTATGCAAATAGTATTTAACATTATTTATACTCAGAGTAAATAGCATCTATTTTTTTAAAGTCAGCATGAAACGGAAGTTGCGATAGTCATTTGTTCCCAATTGTGACGTATATCCAAGTGAAAAAATGTAGGGCGGGTCTTGATTTTGTCCATCGGAACTGACTGGATCGTTGGATGGTTTTGGTTTGCTATTGTTCGATCTCATGTGAGTGACAGATTGTCCCACCTCGCGCCAGTAAACACGTCATCAGTAAATGTTTTCATGCAAGTGAGATAAATAAATGCATGTTCACAGTTAGTCTAGGACTAAAATAACCATCATGTACACACTGCACACAACACCTCTGTTGTGTTACCCCAACACTGTTTAGTTGGTTTTAATTTACAATAAATAAGATTAATTGTGTTTAACACCATCATATTTAACACAGTTAATGCGTTTCCTTAATTTGACATAAAAAAAACCCCTAAAAAGTAAAATATGCATTAATTCTGCCAATTCATAGTTTTCAGTCACATGACTGATGTGGAGACCTGGAGCATCTATAGAACTGCAACACAGGCCTGTCAATTTGCCATATGTTTCAAGACAAATATTTAGATCACCTTTCCAAAGCAAAAAAAAGTGAATAAAATGCAAGTTTCCGGCACTTGTGATCCATATACAGCACCTGCCGTAGTATTTCGATCACTAAAAACAGCTTCTAAATCGCTTAAAGTGCCTTAATGTTAAAAAAACGATATTAAAATATCAAATTCAGTATACAGCTTATTTATGATGCATATTATATACAGGCGAGCAGATGAGCCCAGAATATGAATGCAATACATTTCAATATCTGTTTGAAAGTATAGAAAAATTTACACTTTATGTACAAATACCTACCAATGCGAATTAGATCAGGCTTAAAAAAGATATGCGAAAAGAGAAGAATTAGGAGGTACTGGCAGGATAAAGCTGTAGCACATGGGGAGAGAAAGATGGATGATGGTGGACAGAATGGAAAGAGTGAGACAGAGATGGATGGACTAGGACTAGTCTACACACACACACAAAGAGAGAGAGAGAATGAATGAGTGACCAAAGGGAGAGAATTTCACAGATGGACTCAATAAAGCTGCTGGAGTCCTGAAAAATTAAATGAAAAACAAAGAAGAGCTTAGAGGATAAAAATTAAAGGGCTTATATCATAAGGAATCAAATATTTCATGATAGTTTCACATACAAATATCAGATGAAAACATACTGTCAAATTTTCCTCCCTATTTACTTGTTCTGAAATTCTTAGGTGTTTGATTATTTAATTTGATATATTTTTAAGTTGCATTTCACATTTCTTAAAGGGTTTGTTCACCCCAAAATGAAAATTATCCCATGATTTACTCACCCTCAAGCCATCCTAGGTGTATATGACTTTTCCTCTTTCAGACAAACACAATTGGAGATATATTTAAAAAACAATCCTGGCTTTTCCAAGCTTTATAATGGTATTGAATGGGGGGTGTGATTTTGAAGCCCAAAAAAATGCATCCGTCCATTATCAAAGTAATCCATATGGCTCCAGGGGGTTGATAAAGGCCTTCTGAAGTGAAGTGATGGGTTTTTGTAAGAGAAATATCCATATTTAAAAGCTTCTGCTTTGACGCCTCTTGCGGTTCAAATAAACAGGGCTGGGCAACAAACTCAAGCTCCTCTTCTCTTATTTAGAAATCCTCCGACATTTCGCTTTAAAATTTCTCGTTTTAGACTTCTAATTCGTGACCGGTGTTTTGTTTTGCTCTCTCCTCTGCGCTTCCACGTTCATCATTAAATCATGCATCGGGTCAGAGATTATTCTTCTGCCACAAATCGATGCGTACGGCCGTCTGCCGGAAGCTAGTTATTATAGTTAATAAAGTGTTAAATGTGGATATTTTTCTTACAAAAACCCATCGCTTCACTTCAGGCCTTTATTAACCCACTGGAGCCGTATGGATTATAATTATGATGGATGAATGCATTTTTTTGGGCTTCAAAATCACGCTCCCCATCCACTATCATTACAAAGCTTGGAAGAGCCAGGATATTTTTAAATATATCTCAGATTATGTTCTTCTGACAGTAGATCGTCATATACACCTAGGATAGCTTGAGGGCGAGTAAATCATAGGATAATTTTCATTGTTGAGTGAACTAACCCTTTAATGGCACAGTAGCATAAATAAATATAAATAAATAAAATGTCACTGTTGTTATAAATAAAAAAATGAAATTAATTAATTAATTTTCGATTCTAAAAGCAAAACTATATTAATATTAATTATAATATCAATAATTTAAAATAATTGTAATACATAAATTATAAAAACATCATTAATATGATAAAATATTAATATTTAGCAATAGAGAGCTAGCTTTCATATCATAAGATCCCACCCTTCCTTCAGAGCGCTCTCCAAAGCCACGCCTCCTCCAAATCACATGAAGTCACACACACACAGCTGCTCTCGGCAAAGCATCACAAGAGACGCCGTTAAACTACCTCATGTCTCAAAGCACATAGTATTATAATAATGAACGTAAACAACTTAGAGAGCTTGTACCTGACTGCTGCAGATTCATTTTGTATTGATACTGGTGACATGGTAACGCATAATTCCAAGTCTGAAGATATGAACAGCTCCGGTTTGAACATCATGGGTTGCCATCTGATAATTATGGTAGTTATGGCATGAACGCAGCATAAGCTTGTTGTTTTAGAGGAACTGTAAAAGGTGGCTGCTGTTTGTTTGCAGTTCTCCGTGACCAACGTCTGTCTGTACTCTGCGTAGCATGAAACGCGCTGATGGCGTATGTCTGCGTGAACAGGGTGTGTGAGGGTATGTAAAAACATACATTGACAGGCAGGTAGGACATCGTATTATTTCATTCGGGCCGAATATATGGATTGGATGAACATTTTATGGTCCTACACCTTCCATAGATGATATATATATATATATATATACAAGGCCGGACTTACCATTGGGCTTGACTGGGCTCAAGCCCATGGGCCCCGCCCAATAGGGGGGCCCGTCCATTTACGTTAGATTTTTTCAATAATATGTCAGTCATTTAATTTTTCATTTAAAGTTTGTTGATTGGACTAGCATTGTTACCTGGTCCTGCCCTGCAATGAAAATTTTAATTTAATTAGCTAAATTAAATGTCAGTCATCTTGAGGTTTGCTGATTGGTTATTGGCAGTTACGCAGTGCCTCGTTTACTGCCGTTGAAAAAACCTGTCTGCATTAGACAGTGATGTAATGGCGGACAAACGGTATCAGAGTGGCGCGCTTAAAAGAAAATTAAAGAATGAAAGACAGCAACGCAAAAAGGAAGTTATCAGTAAAATGAAAAGGATTACTGGATTTTTTACACCCATGACACCACAGCTTGATGTGCAAGCGGAGAATCCAGGGGACAACAACCCAAACCCGTTGGAAGAA
>RJVU01042534.1:149113-167853 GCA_003731715.1 Anabarilius grahami
TTGCGTGTGTGTGTGTGTGTGTGTGTGTGTGTGTGTGTGTGTGTGATTGGTGGATAGTGCTGCAATGGTGATATAAGTCAACCTCACAATACTAATTTCCATATGGCATTATCAACCCTGCTTTTATTCATAGCTCATGAGACTAAAATTGGACTCCTTTTTGGCCCTTATGCCATGTCTGTTATCTGTGATATCATATGCTTATGCTATATTCTAATCCTAAAACTTGACAAAATTACTTTTTCAGCAGACTATGCATTTAAAATTCAGTCTCCTCTGAGCACAGCTTGTGATATTGTTTGAGATCACTTCAGAAACCTTTGAAAACATGAGATTACTAGTCTTTTTCTCAGGAGAAAAATCTGACAAGCAGTAGACGTGAGGAAAAAGTCTCCATTTGCTCTCTGCTTAATCTCATTGCTGTCAAGGAAAAACAATTGAGGTATTAAAGAAACAATCTTACCAATGGGCACAGTTAAAAGAGTCAATCTTCACCCACCCTTCCTCTTCATTTGTCTCTATTCTACTTACACAAACAAACACACACACACACTTAAAAACAGCACACATATTCTAAAGGTCTAATGCACTGATGTCTGTCTAATGGTGCACTCTGATCTGATGATGTTCAATAACATACAGTATCTCAGCTCACCTTTCTCACCCTGAGCTCATTCAGCCAGACCACAGCAACCCATAAACAGCTCCATGGCTTCATCAAAGCTAAGCCAGGGAAAGAGAATGGCACTAGCAGGAGATGCAGTTTTATCACAGCTAATGGCATTACGTCCCTCAAATAAGTCCTTGCATTAACTGTGCTCTGGAATTGAAGCTTTGTGTTGATCTAATAGTTTGGGAGGTGACAGTGTGCTTTCATCAATAAACTCTACTTTGGTGATCACCATGGTACGGACACATAAGGAGAAAGGATTAAATTGGTTTTTAAAGTGATCGTTCTGCAAAAAATGAACATTTTATCATTGTTTACTTACAAACCTGTATGATTTTTTTTTTCTGTTATTTGAAAACATTTTGGCCACTCTCATTCCACTATGAGTCAAATATGGACAAACCCAACCGTTGGGTTTAAAAAAATAATTACAAAAAAATTAACCCAATAGTTGGGTTTATCCATTTTTGACCCAAGTTTAGGTTGAAACAACCCAGCATTTTTTAGGGTTAAGTATACTTTGTTTTCCAATGTGTCGATAGACACCTCTCCTGTCCCCATGTTGAGAGAATTCGGGAGTAAGTGCAAAGGTGTTGTGTGTGCTGGGTAAACATGATGGTTATTGTAGTTCTAGACTTAATGTGAGCAGGTATTTATTCATTTCACTGGCACAAAGACATATTCAGTATTCCCCAAAAGGAATAACAGTGAAATGCAAACTCAGAATATTATGCAAACCTGCAACAATATGATATATAGCACATATACTTAATGTATTTAATCTCACTTTATTAACCGTACACACATGAATTTGCACTACCTTTAGCCTGAGGCTTATTCATTTCATTTTCAGTGTAAAAAGGGCCTTTACATTTGTCAAAAATATTTAAAAAAAAATTTTTTTTAAAAATGGGAATTGTGGATGAGGGGCTCCACAATCCTGCAGCGCTTACCACAGCCACCACACCAGAGTGTTTTCATGCCAAGCCTGAGTTTCTTCACATCATGCCTGCCCAGCCAAAGACTGCTCACGTCATGCCTGCCCAGCCAGAGACTGTTCACGTCATGCCTGCCTAGCCTGAGTCTCTTCAAGTCATGCCTGCCACACCTGAGTCTCTTCACAAAATGGCTGCCACGTCTGAGCCCTCAGAAAAGATGGCTGCCACGTCTGAGCCCACAGCAAAGATGGCTGCCACGTCTGAGACCTCAGCAAAGATGACTGCCACGCCTGAGTCCTGTTGGGCGTTGGGAGCCGGCCATAGAGGGGGAATTCTGTCACATCTAGTTTTGGTTTTGTTTCATGTCTTATTTTTGAAGTTTAGTCATGTTTCATGTTCCTGTTTGCCATGTGCTCCCTTGTCATGTGCCCTATGTTGTCATAAGGCTTGTTCGACTTTATGCAGCGCTGCACAGACCAATCGTTGGCTGACTTGAAGCAGTGCTTGTCTGTAAGAAATTTTGTCCGACTTGAGACAGCGCCGGCGACATGTGACTGTGACGTATGGCTTCAAAGTACAGCGAGAGCGATTCGAGACCAGCCGACTGAGTCAGCCAGTGCAGTTTCTCAAGAGCAGCTGCACGAGCTCTGATGACGACACAGCTGTTCCATGATTGGCTGGATTCACCGCATGACAACGATCACATGTGTTTCGTGCTTATTCTCACACCTTCAATTCCACTAATGCTCAAAAATCTGTATTTTTATAACAGTTAAAGCTCTTTTCATGTAGTTGCAATGTTATATTGTGTCTTGTTTTTCAAAATAAAACTGATAAAAAACGTAGACCCCACCACATTGGTATATAAATAATATATGCTTATGTTTAACTTTATTCTTGTAAAAACAGACGCTGTAAGCAGTACATAAAGTATTAAATAAAAATGTCTCTGAAACATCAGTGTATTAGTCAAATATTGCATTTATTTCACTTCAGCTGTAATAAAATATGCAAACGTCACTACGGAAAGCAGAAAGTGTCTGACTTCACGTCTCCGTTTTCAGCTGCACCCCGACTGCACGCGGCTACTCTCGCCGATCGGTTGCATCCAGCCGCAGCCGAACGCACTTATTGGTTTATTGGTTTGATTGTGCACAGGTGTGTCTTTTCTAGTCATTAATCCCTGTGTATATATTGACCTCATGTTTTCTCAGTCTAGGTCAAGTATTGTCCCTGTAAACACTGTGGGTGAGTTTTGTATTTTATGCCATGCCATACCAAGCTAAGCCAAGTTAAGCCAAGTCTTTGTTATGTTTGGGTTCTAAGCAACTTGCCTCCAGTGGATCTCCCTTACAGACACCTTAAATTGATCAAAAGTGACAGAAAAGACATTTATAATGTTACAAAAGATTACTATTTCATATAAATGCTGTTCCTTTGAACTTTCTATTAATTAAATAATCCTGAAAAAAATGATGGTATACAAAAAAATATTAAAAAGCACCAAATTTTTTGCACAATTCTATTTTTAACATGAATAATAATAATAAGAAGAAATGTTACTTTAGCAGAAAATCAGCATATTAGAATAAGTTTTTGAAGTAATCACGCTGAAGATTCAGCTTTACCATCACAGAAATAAATTACATTTTAAAATATATTAAAATAGAAAACATTTATTTCAATTCATAATAATATTTCTGTTTACTGTATTTTCCATCAAATCTATGCAGCTTTGATGAGCACAAGAGGCATTAAACATAAAAAAAAATAAAATAAAACATTACCAACCCATAATCTTTGGAACAATGCACATATGGGCTACATGTTTATAAAACGTTTATGGTGCTTTTTGCATCCTTTTTGAAGCTTAAAAGCTCTAAAGCCATTTTTATAACTATATGGAAAATATTTATCCAGTAAAAAGTTCTCCTTTCATGCTCATCGGAAGAAAGAAAATACAGTTTGGACTGATGAAAGAATTTTCATTTTTGTGTGAACTTTGGGGTTACAAAAAAGGCCTAATGCAAAGATCTAATGCAAATTTGAAATATCCACCTCAATTGAAAACTGTGCCAATAAACCTCATGTTGTAAAGTTATCTGGTGCCAGTGGATGGCAGTAGAATTGAAGAAATACAAACCCAGACCTCAGCTGAAACTAACAGCTGGAGTGCAAGTAGCTTAAAAAATTACAAAATATATTTAACTTTTATGAAGTTCTCTAAAAGTTCTGTATTTTTGAGTCATTTATTATAGCATAAATCAAGCAAAGACAATGCAAGCTACAGCAACCTCATGCCCTTAACATCAACCATCTAATTTATTAATTATCCTGTAAGTATTACCCTGATTGCTCTCTATTAAATTCAATTTGCTACATATAGACTCACTAAATGTAGAAACCAAACCCATCACATTGATTGACTTCTGGGGTTTGTGCAATACAGACAGCATTAATCTCATTTAAGCTTTGCCTCAATGTTCTCAATGTGAATGCTATTAAAAGCCTGGTTTTATTAAAGTGAAGTGCTCTCCCTCATTGAGAACAAGCAGCAGTAAATGGCACTTAGGAACAAAGAAGAAGAAAGTGCCGGAAACAGTTAGCAACCTTGACTTCAATCACAGAAAGTGTTATTTCACTAACCGTGGGACTTTTGTTTGTTTCATAAAAGGTGAGACAATTGCTGATTTCTCCTCTGAAAGAACTGGAACAGGAAGATATCACTAAGAGTATGGCTCAGTGCAGCACAGTCACAGAGATGTGCTTTTATGAAGTATTTTTCAGTATGACTGATCTTGGAGAAGTAAATTGCCTCTCAAATAGTGCTTGTTCCGATGTAAACCTTTCTTGATGAAAGATTCAAGAACAAAGCAAAAATAAGTCAAAACTAATTTTGTAATCTTGTTGTCCAGTCAAAATACCAAATATATATATATATGTATAAAATGTAAGTCATATTTTGACTTAGCCTGTCATAATTTAGACTTTTTAAGGCATAATTTCTTAGTATGTCAATTTTGACCCTTTATCTCATAATTCTGACTTCTGAAGTCAATTCTGACTTTTCGTCTCATAATTATGACTTTTTACAGTAAGTCATAATTTCGACATTTCAAGGCAAAATTTCGACTTAGTATGTAAATTCCAACTTTTTATGTCATAATTATTACTTTGGTATGTCATAATTTCAACTTTTAATGCATGATTTTTTCTTCAGATTTGTATTTTAACAAAAACAAATTGCCAGTGTGGTGAGAAAAATAAACGTAATTCTCATTATATAATTTCATTCTTACTCAAATATTTTATACTGAGAAAAATAAAAAAACAAATGATTAAGAAAATGCGTTTTTTCCTCCTTCAGAGCAGGCTCAAATACAAAATGATGCACATTTTGTCCTTGAAACTGTTCTGTAATTAGCTTCATTGTTTCTCTGCGCCAACTGCCTTGACCTGGGAATGATAAAAACACAAATTATAGCGCTTCAGTCCCCTGACGCAAGAACTGCAAATGGACACACATGGAAAGGCTGTTACAGATGAGAGCAACATATGTTTTCATTTCAGTAAGTGCTAGCCGGTTGTCTAGTGCTTTAGCTCTGATTAAAGAAAAGTTATTAGTCCCCTGTATGGTCAATGTTGAGAAGCCACTGCTCTTATAAAGCTGAGAATGATTTATCCTTGACCTAGAGGACTGTTGTGAGGACATGTGCCCAATAAAGCTCCATTACGGTATTAATTCTTAACCCTGGACAATAGCAGAAGCTAATAACAGTTAAACTCACAGGGGAAGGATAACGGAAGCTAAGTCTCCTTGCTAACAGCTGCTTTTTGAAGCTGAAATCTCAGGCAGGTACTGTTGAAAGGCTAAGAGGTGATAATGAGACAGAAAGAGCTCTCAACACTAAACAGCTGTCACATCCTGTGGACTTTGTCAATATTTATTCACATTATGCTTTTTCACATTATCACATTATCTATCATATTTTAAGGATACTAAAATGTGTTCATTGACCCATTGACATTTTAAGTGTTTCATTGTTCGTTAGGTTGATCAAGTGTTTCTCAGTTATACATCTGCCACAGTTATTTCTGAAACTAACAACAGTTAGAGTATACTATCAACTTTTAGTTACCATGAGCTCTGCAACAGTGTTTGGATGTGACCCAATTTTGTCGGCAGAGAGCTATCTAACACTTGCAGTTGGCCTGAACACCATTGCAACGTTTGAGTGACAGCTCTAAATACTGTGTTATCTAAAGCGCCATTTGTCCATGTAGTGGCACATTTAGCTCAAGTCGATGCAAGCATAAGATTCTGCAAATGAAGAGAAAAATCAAGGTGCTAAATAAATTCAATTAGACTGATAGTACTTTTGTTTAGAGCCGAGGCTGATGAAAGTGTAGCCGAGGGCAGGAATCATGTGGTAATCATGTTTACCGAAATGATGATGAAGGTGCCAGACTCATGGGATTTAATTGCTGGAACACAACACATTATGGAGATGTGGGTTTAATTATAATTATAGTAACTTAGCAAACAGAAGTACTTGTTACGAAAAATAGATTCAAATCTATAGTTAGGTAATATAAAACAATCAAGATTTTCTGTGTCTATACAGAACTTGCCACAACAACACTAGTGTGTTGTGATTGGTTGCCAGGGTGTTGCTAAGCAATTGCTTATGTGTTGCTATGCAGTTTCTAGAGTGTTCTGGATGGTTTCTGAAGTTGCATACCAAATGACGCACTATACACTACGCACTTGTACTACTCATTTGTGTAGTGTATGAATACCCTGATAGCCCCCCCCCCCCTCCGCTATGTAATTAAAGCTGCAATATTTGAGTGCATGAAGTGTCCAACATTCCACACTTCGTTTATTCAGTTAAAGGTGCACTATGTAATATTTTTGTCCACTAGAGGTCGCTAGAGGCCTATTCAAAACAAAGGCGTAGCTTGATGACGCCAAGTTTGAGCGCGGAATCTTGGGACATGAGGTCTTCACCTCAACGGCCGGTGGAAAATAATCACGATAGGACTCGGACAGAACTCATGTTCATGGATGCGATTATTAACGTTACTGTAGTATGAAGCAGAGCAGGACCGAGTGTTGTGGGAGCTGAACGAGGCCGCTGGAGCGTTTGCGCAACACACGCCGCGAGCAGCGGAACTTTTATTATGACACAGTCGCTGGCGCCACTTCCGCTTTTCCGGTCATGAGTATGAGGTAACGCAGCTCTGTTTATCATATTAGATACGTTTGAGTGTGTTGAAAATGTTATAATTGATTTATGTAATATATTGTTGATTTTAGAATATCATAATAATAAATGTTGGATGGCTTGTGTTGATAAATGGCATGCAATTAATTTTAAAAGGTATTGTATAATGGAGAAAATTCTGTATTACTGTTACTAAAAATAAAGCTGCATCTGATTATGCTGTTAGCTACTTGACAAAATAGTGTTTTTCTCTGAGGCATGGTAAAGCGTGGTACTCACAAAAAAAATCAAGAGAATTAGATTTAAACAAGACTAAACGTGTCGAGCTATCTAACAATAGTTAGTTTTCTGTCTATAAATATATCAAAACAGATGTTCCCTTGTCTATTAAAACATGTAAATATTAAAGCGTCTTTGGTGTTTCCATGGTTTCTACAAAATAAAACCAGAAACCGAGGGTAACGCGGGTATGACACAATTGACAGGCGACTCCTCACACGTCCCGGAGCCTTGGTTAAAACTGCAATTTTCTCACGATTTACAAATAGTTGCAAACATTTGGCATGAATTTTGATTTGATTTTTAGTTGATTTTGATATTTTACTGTAAAATTTGTACATATTGCATCTTTAATTAAGTGCATTATCAGGGAATTTAAAGTGTACTTTTTTATTTGGAATTTTTATTGTGAACACTCTACTCGCACTATTAATACTACTAAACGTCATAGAATAGTGCATAAGTACACAAACTGGGATGTACCTTAAAGCGATAGTTCACCCAAAACTGAAAATTTGCTGTCACCCTCAGGTCATCCAAGGTGACTTTTTTCTTCAGTGGAACAGTAAAGAACATTTTTAGCTGAAACCGTGGTCCTCTGTGATTCATATAATTGAAGTCAATGGGTGGCGTAACTCTGAGATTCAAAAAAACATATGCAGACAAAATAAAATTAATATACACGGCTCCTGACAATACATTGAGGTCTTAAAGGATTAGTTCATTTTCAAATTAAAATTTCCTGATAATTTCCCTATCCCCATGTCATCCAAGGTGTTCATGACTTTCTTTCTTCAGTCGAAAATAAATTAAGGTTTTTGAGGAAAACATTTCCAGAATTTTTCTCCATATAGTGGACTTTAACAGTTACCAATGGGTTGAAGGTCCAAATTGCAGTTTCAGAGAAGCTTCGAAGGGCTCTACATGATCCCAGACGAGGAATAATGGTCTTATCTAGCGAAACAAATGGTCATTTTCTAAAAAATAAAAAAAACGTATACATTTTAACCACAAATGCTCGTCTTGCACTAGCTCTCTTCTTCTTCTTCTTGTAGAATTCTGGCAGTGTAGATGCTGCTATAAGTGTATTACTGCCCTCCACAGGTCAAAGTTTGAGCTAAATTCTCATATATATGGAGCCCCTCACATGACATTCAGAAAAAAAAAATAGTAGGCTAAATCGTGCGCACGCTTTACTAAGTCGTTCCCTTGATTTATAAATCATGCACTGTCTATGCAAGAAACTGAACATTATTTACATCATTTTTACCTCTAATCAACAGCCTTGGCAAATGGTCCTGAGCACGTTCACGGCAGTTTGGAATCTCAAAGTGACGGCGCCCATTGACTTCCATTATATGAATCACAGAGGACCACGGTTTTAGCTAAAAATCTTCTTTACTGTTCTACTGAGGAAAGAAAAGTCACCTACATCTTAGATGGCCTGAGGGTGAGTAAATTAACAGCAAATTTTCATTTTTGGGTGAACTATCTCTTTAAGTGTGTGGTAAAGTTAAATGCAAAGAATTAGAGGTTTGTTGAAATCACTATGAGCAAAAATGACACTTGGATCATCATCAGAATCAAGTGATTCATCTCTTGTTTTAATAATACAATCACTTGAGAATTATTCATTTTTTGTGTGTTTATAGCTCTTTTCACAGCACTCACGTTGAATGGCGCTAATTGAAAACAAAAAGATTATGATGATGATGATAAGCTTTAAGATATGATATGATTAAGATATGCTTCTTCATATAATAGCATACATGCAGTTTGCAAAAATCATTTAGATTACGTTTTTTTTTGTTCTAGTATGTAATATATTACAAAAATGTTTGACTAAAGTGAGGGGCAGCGTGTTCTAAATATTTGAGCAGTCATACATAATTTGTAGCTGCAGTAGCTGAACAGTGATATTACACTCATGTTGCATTCAGGTGCAGAATCCACCATTAGATTCATCCCACCCCTGTAGAGGAGAACTGATGAGAGATGCATTATAAATCAATAGCCCAGTGTTTTAATACATGCAAGGGTGGACATAACGATTTTAAGATTGGATTGAAAAAATTTAAAAGTCATGCCTGCATAAAAGATATTGCTCTGAACCAACAGCCTTAGTGGGTCACACACATTAGCAGGTCTGTTTTTATCTTACTACAGAAGACTGGACCATTTTATGATTTGTCCCTGTGAAGGACATAGAGGAAAGATGCCAGCAGAGAGAGGAAGACATCACATACTTTGGCTCTGTTAAAAAATTGTTTTAATTGCATAATCATTTTAATAATTTTCCCCCTAATGGAAAAGCATTGCATCACAGAGGTTGTTTGGAACCTGGGTGTTGTGTTTAATGATGTTTGATTTCTCCAACCGTATTTCAATAACGGTCCGGCTCTTTACAATACCATGAAAACCACGCCCTTTTTGTCAGAGTATGTGACAACTTCTTGTCCAAGTTCTTGTCATTTCAAGACTGGACTACTGCAACGCTCAACTGGCAACCCTTCCAGCCAGCAAATCTAAGTCTCTGCAGATGATCAAGAATGCAGCAGCATGTCTGGTCTTCAACCTACCTAAGAGACATGTCACACCTCTCCTGATCTTACACAACTGGCTCCCAGTTGTGGCCAGAATCAAATTTAAGGCTTTAACAGCACCTCCCTACATCAATTCACTCTTACAAGTTTACGCTCCCTCTTGTTAGCTAAGGACACTGAATGAGCAATGCTTGTTGTTCCTTCACAACGAGGCAAAAAGTCACTCTCCAAAACTTTCACCCTCTCTGCTCCTCTCTGGTGCAATTTTAACTGCTGAGAACATCACATCTTTCAAGAAGCAGCTGAAGACACACCACTTTCACAAGCACTTAACCACCTCCTACCTTTAAACCAGCACACACACACAACATATTTTCTGCTTTTTCTCTTTTCTAGCTTGCTTTCTGATGTAGTTGTCAAATAAAACATTGTATATTACAAATATTGTTAGCTCCTTGAGGAATTCAAAGTCGCTTTGGATAAAAATTTCTGCTAAATGCATAAATGTAAATTCTGAGATACCTCAGAAAAACAAAACAAATTACAAATATTTTTAAAATGTACTAACTTAGTGAAAAAAACAAACAAAATATATCATATTTTACCCAATAAATTTTATATGAAGTTTGACTGTGTTACATATAGGTCTGGAGCATGATTCATTAATGATTAATTTGATTATTTTCTCAAATATTTTTTTTCATTCAATATGTTTTTAATAATTACTTGCACTAACTTTGTGTCAAACTGACAACAGTAATTTTTATGCTTATAAGTATTGTAATTTCACTTTAGAGCATATGTAAGTCACTGTATACAGCAGCCTATGTAGAGTGCTCCAAATCCAATCAAATTAGGGGCCCTATTATACACCTGGCGTAATGCGTGTTTTTTGCTAGTTTAAGCCAGACGCAGTTATCATTTTCACGTCCAGCGCCACGTTGTTTAAATAGCAAATGCATTTGCACCCATTTGTGCGCCCATGGGTGTGCTGGTCTGAAAACTAGGTGTGTTCAGGCACATTGTTGGCGTGTTGCTATTTTGAGGCAACTGAAATAGACTGCGCCATTGACCAACTGAAACCTGCTCTAAAGTCAATGGCGCAATATTTGTTTTGTTGTTTAAAGAGAGCGTTAGTAATACGCGCCCATATGCGAGTGCACAATGCGCGTACACAAAATAAAAAGATAACAATGTAAAAGATTATTATTGTGTTATTATTGCATTATTAAAAAATGCTTTGGTGGAATCCAGCTTGTCCCGTAGATGGTCTGCTCACACGCTTTAACCTCGCGCACGAGCAGATCCGTTTCCTTGCTAGAGAAGCGTTCAGTTTTTCCGCTTGCAAATTCCGCCATGTAAATAGCGAATCCACCATGGCGCGGATGCAACTGGCTTTTAAAGGGAATGGGAGATGAGACTCTGATTGGTTTATTACATGTTATGCCCAAAACACACCCATTACTCATTAAGAGAATAGGGACAACCTAAGCGCACCTGCGCCATGCGCTTCAGACTATGCACTTAGATCGTTGAAATAGGGCCCTAAGACTTCTTTTTAGCTGCTTTACAGCAGAACTACATCACTCAATCATTGGGCCCTATTTTAATGATCTAAGCGCATTGTCTAAAGCGCACGGCACAAGTGCACTTAGGGTGTGTTCTAATCTACTTTTGCTAGTTTATCGACGGAAAAATGGTTGGCGCCCAGCGTATGGTCTAAAAGGGATATCCCTATTCTCTTGATGAGTAATGGGTGTGTTTTGGGCTATAAAAACCAATCAGAGTCTCATCTCCCATTATCTTTAAAAGCCAGTTGCACTCGCGGAATTTGCAAGCGGAAAAACTGAACGCTTCTTTAGCTAGGAAACGGATCTGCTCATGCGTGAGGTTAAAGCGAGCAAGCAGACCATCTACGGGACAAGCCGGATTCCACCAAAGCCTTTTTATCTTTATGCACACAATAATAATCTTTTACATTGTAATCCTTTTATTTTTAATATTTGGCATGTTTGTACACTGCGTTCCAAA
Source organism: Anabarilius grahami (assembly GCA_003731715.1). NCBI lineage: Eukaryota > Metazoa > Chordata > Actinopteri > Cypriniformes > Xenocyprididae > Anabarilius > Anabarilius grahami. Next base: position 160,803 of record RJVU01042534.1, read on the forward strand.
TTATTATGCAAATGACACATCAGTAAGATTTCAGTACAATAAACATTCAGATTTTAGTTTTTCTAAGAAAATGTTTGTTTGTTTATTTATCCATGTCTTTTTAGATAACTGGTATCAATCTCAGACAAAATAATTTGCCAGGTCTATGGAAACCCTACTTAGAGGTTGTTCCACATTATTGAGCAAGTCACAGTTCTCATGCAATATGGGGAGGAAGAAAGATCTTTCTGAAGATGAAAAGCATTAAATGGTGCAATGTTGTGCAAAAGGCATGAAAACAGCTAATATAGAGTGAAAACTGAATGGAGATTATCGAATTATCATAAGATTTGTGAGTGATTTAGAGCACAACAGAACTCGGTCAGATAAAGGCTTATTAAGGAAAGTTCCTGTCAAAAAAAAAAAAATTCCATTAAAAGGGCAGCTATAAAAAAAGCCAGTTTTGAGCAGCAAACAGGTATTTGAAGCTGCTGGTGTCTCTGGAGTCTCAAGAAGCTCTCCATGCAGGCTGGCAGTTGTGCGTAAAGATGCATTTTAGCCACTCCAAACCAAACCTTACAAAGAGAAACATCTACAGTGGGTGTAAAAATACATTTTCAAACAGTTTTATTGCCGTGGTGTTTTTTTGCAGCATGGGATAGTGCATAGTGCTTTTTACAATAGTGCATTGTACTATGCACTATCCTCCTTTTTAGACGATAGCTGAAAATGGCCAGTTATGAACCAACCATCCAGAAATCCATCCATTTAGACCATCCACTGTAGTACGGCATTAGTCAGTGAATAAAACTATTTAAAAATGAGTCTTCATGTATTTCTACACCCACTGTAGATTGTTTCTCTTTGTGAGGTTTGGTTTGGAGTGGCTAAAATGCATCTTTACGCACAACTGCCAGCCTGCATGGAGAGCTTCTTGAGACTCCAGAGACACCAGCAGCTTCAAATACCTGTTTGCTGCTCAATACTGGCTTTTTTTATAGCTGCTCTTTTAATACAATACATTTTTTGGACAGGAACTTTCATTAATAAGCCTTTATCTGACCGAGTTCTGCTGTGCTCTAAATCACTCACAAATCTTATGATGATTCGATAATCTCCATTCAGTTTCCACACAATATTAGTTGTTTTCATGCCTTTTGCACAACATTGCACCATTTAATGCTTTTCATCTTCAGAAAGATCTTTCTTCCTCCCAAATTGCATGAGAACTGTGACTTGCTTAATAATGTGGAACAACCTCTAAGTAGGGTTTCCATAGACCATGCAAATTATTTTGTCTGAGATTGATACCAGTTATCTAAAAAGACATGGATAAATAAACAAACAAACATTTTCTTAGAAAAACTAAAATCTGAAAAAAATCTGTTTATTGTACTGAAATCTTACTGATATGTCACTTGCATAATAATTTGGAACGCAGTGTATGCTGCTGCGCGTCCCTGGGTGTAATAAGCAGAATGTACGTGCGTTGTGTACCCGCCTGTAGACCTTATGTAGCCCCGCCCCTTTTCAGCGCTGCGCTCACTGTCTTTTGTCTTCCGGTTTGTAATTCCACAGCAATCTTATGCATTTATGAATGAACTGCTCGTTTTAAAATCTTCCCGGTCTACTGACATTTGTTAAGACATCTGCTTTAAACATTACAATGCTCACGATAACTTTCCTTAACTCTTCAACAAGTAAATCCACTTCACCAGCTAAATATTCTTTGACAGCGATGCCATAGAAATATACAGAGCTACTGCAAAAAAGGAAGTTCAAAGACAATATTATAAAGATGGCGGTGTGCTTGTTTCTCTGGCGCATAAGGTCTATAGGTGCATATTACTAACGCGCTCTTTAAATAACAAAATATATATATATAAATATATTGCGCCATTGACTTTAGACCATGTTTCAGTTGGTCAATGGCGCAGTCTATTTCAGTTGCCTCAAAATAGCAACATGCCAGCAATGCACCTGAACACACCTTGTTTTCAGACCAGCACACCCATGGGTGCACAAATGGGTGCAAATGCATTTGCTATTTAAACAACGTGGCGCAGGATGTGAAAATGATAACTGTGTCAGGCTGAAACTAGCAAAAAACACTTGCATCGTTCCTGAGTGAATGATAGGGCCCATTATTTTCCTGTTTATCTCTGTAAAGCTGCTTTGAAACAATCTGTATTGTATCAAGCGCTATATAAATAAAGATGACTTAGAAAGTAGCTGCCTATGTAGACAGCAAGCAGCTCAGTAGGTTTTAAAACAGAGCTATTGTGTGTCTCGCCTTCAAGAGGCCGTATCACGTCACCGCTCCCCCTTTCACGGGCTTTCTCTCCATCACCATGTAAAGGAATGGAATAGACAGCACTGCCTAAAGCCAGCCGAGCAGTGGAGCGAAAGAGAAACACAGAGAGGGATAAAAGACAGTGGCAGAACGAGGCAACAAGAAAAAAGTAGCAGGCCGGCAGAGGGATATAGAATAACTGCAAAAGAGAACAAGCGCGGGGGTGATTACACGTGACCGTGGCCCAGGGCCGGAGGGGTCACTCTCCTATGTGTTCTCGCTCACTGCATCCGTGTCAGAGTATGTGAGTGGAACAAAGCGGCAGCAATTTCCCCTTCTATCTCAAACTGCTCTGTAATCACTCCGCCCGGAATCCGCTCCGGATTTTCCTGCTCCAAGTTCACTCTGTAACAACATTTTCAACGGGTTGTAGTGAAGACCTTTGAGTTTCTGTGTAAGTCTGATGATAGTTTTATCTAATTAAATTATATTACATTATATTATATTATATGCATGTATATGCTAGTTCCAGAATTCCACATTTCTTTCATTCCGACTGCTAATAATTTATTAACACTGTGCTTAAAACACGGTGGGCTGTTAAAGGATTAGTCCACTTTCAAATAAAAATTTCCTGATCATTTACTCACCCCCATGTCATCCAAGATGTCCATGTCCTTCTTTCTTCAGTCGAAAAGAAATTAAGGTTTTTGATGAAAACATTCCAGGATTATTCTCCTTATAGTGGACTTCAATGGACTCCAAACGGTTGAAGGTCAAAATTAGTTTCAGTGCAGTTTCAAAGGGCTTTAAACAATACCAGACGAGGAGTAAGGGTCTTATCTAGTGAAATGATCGGTCATTTAAAAAAAAAAAATACAACTGTTTATGCTTTAGAAACACAAATGATCAAGTGCTTCGCCATTCCGCCTTCCGTATTCTTCAAAAGGCTTACGCTGTATGTCCCACGCCTTCCCTATTCTACTAACGGAAAAAACAAAACTGGCGCCGCGTTCATTACGCAAGAAAATGACTGATCGTTTCGCTAGATAAGACCCTTATTCCTCGTCTGGTATCGTTTAAAGCCCTTTGAAGCTGCACTGAAACTGTACTTTTGACCTTCAACCGTTTGGAGTCCATTAAAGTCCACTATAAGGAGAAAAATCCTGGAATGTTTTCATCAAAAACCTTAATTTCTTTTCGACTGAAGAAAGAAGGACATGGACATCTTGGATGACATGGGGGTGAGTAAATTATCAGGAAAATTTTATTTGAAAGTGGACTAATCCTTTAATATGTTCATGACGAAGCGGTATTGTGGATTGAGAGAAAACACAGAAACTCTAACTTTCAAACAAACCGCTCCTCGCTCCAAGCAAAATCCCATTCCCCCAGATTCATACATACTCCGATCCGTGTTCCTCGCTCCATAGATGACGCTCTCGCCAGCCCTCCCCTTCTCCCCCTATGACCTCTTTGTCGTTCTCTGTCAGTCTTTTTCTTTCCACTCTGATGCATTTACATAGAAGACCTGCCTGGCCGCAAACACAACACGGACCGCGTGTGACAGCTGTGGCTTCGACCCTTGACCTATGAGATGTACATGATCCGCAACATCACCACACATTCTGATGTGCGCAGCCAGACACCAGCTGGTGCTTATAAGTTAATTATCATAAACACTTTTCTCTGTATCACTATGTGTGTTTGTGTGCGCAGCGGCGGGTGAACAGCTTCTCATCATCTCTTTGTCTGCCTGTATCTGTCTCTCAGCCTAAACTGACATTTCACTGCACATTTCTTTTCATTTCATTATGCGATGAATCCAATTTCATGAGCACAATTCAGTGATCACAAAAATGACACAAACTTTGTAGTGTACTGTTTAAAAAGGAACATCACATCGGAAACGTTTTATTTTGGTGAATATTTCACCGAGTGGCGTTGTCTTTGAGAGTCGGTTTTTAAACATTACAGACACACACCTTGGCTACAAAAAAAGCTAATGAACATTTCCGTCATTTTTACCCATGAAGGAAGATACAGTTCATTAAAAACACTATTAAAGACTTTTCAGCACAATTTAAACAATTATTTATGAAACACAAAATTATTCATGAAACAATAGTGATTTTAGTGTTCCCTTATTTACCCAACAGCTATTGCAAACATACATGATGATAATGTTACTTTAATATTTCACAAAATATATTCTAATTTAAAACTTAAGAGACTTGAAAACAATGTCTCACTGCTATTTAAAACATAGACACGTTCACGAGATGGTCGAGTTCCGGCAGAAGGGTGACCTCTGACCCAATGGACTATATGCACATAGCGTTCTTTACAACTTCCGCATTAATATAAGCCAGCTCGAAAACTTCCGTTGAGATGTCATTTACTGGTGTGTTGAGCATCAGTATGTAATAATCAGAATATAGTGACTTACATAGTCAGGCATAGCATTAATTTAGTTATTTAAACTTAAGACAGCATAAAAAATAAATAAATAAAGACATACCTCAGTTTTCCTCCTCGGCTAAATTCAATTCGACCATCAGTTTTCACACTTTTATGTGAAAAAAAGCTTCAAAAATTAAATATTTATTGTGCACTATAGTTAGAATCATTGAATAAAATGTGTGTTTTTACAAGTGTGCTGAAATCATTGATCTTGTGCTGCGCTGACTGACAGCTGCTGGGATTAAAGTGAGAGCGGTGCTCGCTTTCTGTGTCATTCATTCATTCACAAGAAAAGTAACTGTTTTTTTTAAGCTTTTGTGAGTACTTCATACTTCACATTGACTAAATGTATTTTTAAACCTAGTTATTTTATAATGTTTAATATTTAGTCAAAAACGAAGTGAAAAACGATTAGAGGAAATGGCTGATATATGCGCAAATAAATGCTACTTTGCCGCCACCTGCTGGTTAAAGTGGTAATTATTGTCTTTTTTATTTTTAAATAAGTGTTTTTTCTATCAAATGTTGAATTTCCTACATTTTTAAACGTTCGATTTTACAATCGGGACAATCTCAGAAGGATGAACGTTTGTGGTCATATTAAAAATAATATTTGAAGTGCTGGGGGTAAAAATATGTGTGTGCGTGTCTAATTACAGACATGGCGTTTTTAAATGGTCCCAATAGCTTCGTCTTTATTGCAATCAATAAAACTGGTTCATTGGCAAATTAGGTAAATGTGATAACTGCATTAAAATATGAATACAACATTAAAAAGTCAACCATTGAAGGTTTTGTGTCGATGTACAGCTACTACAGAATGAACAGCTAACAGTTCACCGGAAATGCCCGAGCTGGCTTAACGACAACCAGGAAGTAACCGTGCATATAGTCCATTGTATGATGTAGGCGTAGGATAGAGCAAAACAAAATGCCAGTCATGAGTTAGAAGTCTAAAAATGAGAAGTTTTAAAGAAACATGTCGGAGGATTTCAATATAAGAGAAGAGGAGCTACGTCCTACGTTGGGTCAGAGGTCACCCTTCCTCCGGAACTCGACTCTCTTGTGAACGCGTGTATGGCAGTTGCAGGAAGCCAGTGATTATCGTTTATAAAGTTTTAAATATGGATATTTTCCTTACAAAAACCCGTCGCTTCGCTTCAGAAGGCATTTATTAACCCACTCATATGGATTACTCTTATGATGGATGGATGTGCTCTTTGAAACTTTAAAGGGTTTATTTAAAGGTATAGTTCACCCAAAAATTTAATTTCTGTCATAAATAATTACTTCCCCTCATGTCGTTCCAAACCCATAAGACCTTTGTTCATCTTCGGAACATCTTTGGATCTTCATAACATTAAGGTTGAACCACTGTAGTCACGTTGACTATTTTAACAATATTTGTACTACTTTTCTGGACCTGGAATGTAATTACGGTGCTTTCTATGGGGATAAAAAAATCTTAATCTTAATTTGTGTTATGAAGATGAACGAAGGTCTTACGGGTTTGGAACTACATGAGGGTGAGTAATTAATGACAGAAATTTCATTTTTCGATGAAAATGTTTACTTTTAATATAACTCTGATTTTGTTCGGCTGAAAGAAGAAAGTCGTCTACATGAGGGTGAGTAAATTATGGGATAATTTTCATTTATGGTTGAACTATTCCTTTAAAATCGTACAATTACTCAGATATATCCTGAATGACAAATTCCTGTGACACCTAACCCTGGTTAGATTAGATTAATACTTTTATTCAGGGATGCATTAAATTGATCCAAAGCGACAGTAAAGACATTTATAATATTACAAAAATACTAAGCAGCACAAATGTTAAGCATTGACAATAATAAGAAATGTTTCTTAAGCACCAAAACAGCATTTTATAAGATTTCTGAAGGATCATGTGACACTGAAGAGTGAAGACTGGAGTAATGATGCTAAAAAGTCAGCTTTACCATCACAAGAATAAATTACATTTTAAAATATATTATAATAGTAAACAGTTTTAATAATATTTTACAGTAGTACTGTTTTACAGAATTTTTTTTAATCAAATAAATGCAGCCTTCAAAAACATTAAAAGTTAAAAGACACCGTAGTGTATTGAACAGTAGTGTATGTTTAACCTTGTATTTTAATCATGAAATATTTACATTTGAAAGAAAAACACCTCGAGAAGCTGTGTGTTAAAACACGTTTTACTACAGTTAAGAGGTGTTGTATGAAAACCCCCATGGACCCACTAAACCGTGGTGAAAAACTGTAACGCAGAGCCTCTCGTGGCTCATTGCTTTGTAAAAAGACAGTCT
>RJVU01042534.1:174375-266587 GCA_003731715.1 Anabarilius grahami
ATATATATATATATATATATAAAACTTTTGCTTTCGTGATCACACATACTCCGAAAAGGGAGTGGCAGTGCTAAGTGCCCATTCTACAAGATAAGACCATATTCAGACACTTAGGCTCTTTTGTGCAACGAATCCTCCACCATGGTCTTGTCAGTCATCTCATCACTTACTCTGGTCACGTGATCAGTGAACTCTGATTCCTGCTGCACTACGTATGACTCTGCAGCTCGCGTTGGATGAGCTGGATGGGATTGAAGCAACCTTTATCCAACTGAATTAAATGTTTTTAATTTATATAAAAAGCCAAATGTCATGGCAATGTCGCGAGACAGCTTTTCACCTTTCACATTTTAATCTCGTGGCACAAGATCTTGTCACACCCCTAATATTTATATACACACAAGAGGTGCTGTATATATACAGTGCACAGCATAAACGAGTACACACCCTCTGAAACGTCTGAACATCAGCAATTACTCAATTACTTAGAAGACATGTTAGGGTTCTTTAGAGATATAATGTTCCAACAAGTCTGCTTAATCAATTACCAAAGAAGCATATCAAAATTAAATGTGTAGCAAAAATGAGTACACCCTCCTAAAAGTTACTAAATAAAACAAAATAAAAAAATTCTGGTGGCAATGTTTGATCAACAGGTAAGCATGTTGAACCAAAACATTTAAAGAGAAGTAATTTCTTGATAATTAAAAGTGTTATATAACCCACTGAATCATTCTCAGACTTCATGCTGACAACAATGGAAGCACTTGGGAGAGAACTGTCAGGAGACTTATTTCATAGCACAAACGAGGACAGTGGTACAAGAGGATTACCAAATCATTGTTTTAAGTGTGAAAATATAGCAAAAGTAACACAGAAATTCAAAAACAATGGACTTGTGACAAGGCCCCTGAAATAATCAGGTCTTCATTTTAAGCTTTCATTTAGTGATGAGGGATTTTTTACTAGACAAAGAGCAGGATAAATACCAACCGAGTGTCTCAGAGCCAGCAAAAGCTATGAAAAGAGTGACTGTTTATCTCACAGAGTAAGATGCAGCCTGCAGAAATGACATGCATGGTTGATGTTCTCACTGGAACTACCTAGCCAAAGCACAATAAAGTCAGTTAGCCATTTCTAAAGCCCATATTTGCAAAATATGGATTCTGGGAATCAATACTCTGGTCTCATGAGACCAAATCAATCATTTTGGATCTAACAGCATCCAAAGTGTTATGGTATTGCTAGAGGAGTACAGTGAGAAGTGCCTGGTTCCCACAGTAAAGTTCAGTGGTAGTAAAGCTCTTTTATAGGGATGTATGAGTGCTGAAGGTGTGAGGGAGTTGTGATATATCAATGCCGTCATGAATTCCCACACCACTGTGTGATTTAATACACAGACTTTCAACATGACAATAAGGATATGCATTCTCCCAAGTTGAAAAACCTTCTGTGAACATGTATAGCACTGAATCTTAACACTCTTGAGCACCTGTGGGGGATTCTGTAGAGAAGAGTTGAGCAACACTCCCCATTAAAAATCAGGGCGTTTAAGGAGCTCATCATCCAGGAGTTAAACAGGCCAGATGTGACAATTTGTCATGAACTTGTACACTCCGTGCCAAGAAGGGTCAGAGCAGTATTAAATTTTTTTTTTACTCATTTATGCTGTGCACTGTAGATAGATAGATAGATATGCATTAAACAGGTGCTGTCTCAAAAATCATATTTTACATTTCATCTAGAGGGCTGTAGTAGGGAAATAAAAAGAAAAACTGGCAAACAAACTAATTAACTTCAAATTAACATCTATACCATTATAAACGCATGGATCCATAAAGCAGACTTAAATAGTGTCCCTTTAAGAATGATTACCAGCAGCCATTTAGCTAATGACTCTGAGCAGTTGTGTCACTAATGAGATTCCAGTGAGTCAGAACTGAGTAGATCATTCAGTTGTTCAGCAGCAGACAGATCTCGAGGTCTACAGCGCTCATTTGGAGGAACAACGAGTCCATGGAGTGCTTCTTCAGCAGCAGTACTCATGACTGCACTATGCTAATGCAGTCACATACTCATGTTTCTAAGTAAAGCTACATAAAGCAACTCAGACTCACACATGCACATATTTTACAATTGCCAGACTCAGGGGGAGAATTCACTAGGATGAATTGTGGCCACTGATTGTCTGTATTGTTTTAATATCTATTAACTGCAGGAACAATGCAAACGTGGACATAAAATTTGTGTTGAAAGGCTAGGGGTGGCTTTTTTAGTCAATATACAGTACAGTCCAAAAGTTTGGAACCACTAAGATTTTTAATGTTTTTATAAGAAGTTTCATCTGCTCACCAAGGCTACATTTATTTAATTAAAAATACAGTAAAAACAGTAATATTGTGAAATATTATTACAATTTAAAATAACTGTTTTCTATTTGAATATATTTCACAAAGTAATTTATTCCTGTGATGGCAAAGCTGAATTTTCAGCATCATTACTCCAGTCTTCAGTGTCACATGATCCTTCAGAAATCATTCTAATATGCTGATCTGCTGCTCAAGAAACATTTAATGTGTACAATTGTACAAAATATTTGTGTACAATATTTTTTTTCAGGATTATTTGATGAATAGAAAGTTCAAAAGAACAGTGTTTATCTGAAATCTAATCTTTTGTAACATTATAAATGTCTTTACTGCCACTTTTGATTGATTTAATGCATCCTTGCTGAATAAAAGTATTAATTTCTTTAATTTCTTTTCAAAAAAATAAAAATAAAAATTCTTACTGACCCCAAACTTTTGAACGGTAGTGTATAATGCTACAGAAGCTTTGTATTTCAGATAAATGCTGTTCTTTTGAACTTTCTATTCATCAAGGAATCCTGAAAAAAAAAGTACACAACTGTTTTCAACATTGAAAATAATCATAAATGTTTATTGAGCAGCAAATCAGCATATTAGAATGATTTCTGAAGGATCATGTGACACTGAAGACTGGAGTAATGATGCTGAAAATTCAGCTTTGCATCACAGGAATAAATTACTTTGTCAAATATATTTAAATAGTACACAGTTATTTTAAATTGTAATAATATTTCACAATATTACTGTTTTTTACTGTATTTTTAATTAAATAAATGTAGCCTTGGTGAGCAGACGAAACTTCTTTTAAAAACATTAAAAATCTTAGTGGTTCCAAACTTTTGGACTGTACTGTATATGCATGTATGTTCATACATTTGATGTTTTAAGGTACAGCTACAAATACTTTAAATGTTTTTGAATGTTTATATTAACATTCTATTTAGTACAATCTCAGTTTTTCACTTGCATTTGTCCATCTATTTTAAACAGTTTTCCACCAGATGGATTGAGACCAGTTTGAGAGACATGTTTTCTAATCAAAGCTCACCTGACTATTCACCTATATCTTGCTGTTTCCTTCTCACACACATGCTTTCTTTTATTTTTGTCCTTTAGATTATTTTCTTATCCAATTTTTGAGTACTGTACTTTGCCTCCTTGGAGAAAACACCTGGAACAGGGACAGCAACACAATAAAACAGTGAGAGCAGAATAAAACAGGAAGAAAGATGCCATCTCTTCACTCTAAAAGTTGGTGTCAAACTTTTCTTATCTGTGGAAACAAGATACTGTACTCATGCAACTTGAAAACAATCACATACAACTAAACAAAGCTAACTTAGCCATACTGTAAATAGGAACACACCATAAACACACACACACACAAACATATATATATCTTGATTTATTATACTTTTTGTTGCCCCATTTGCATAAGCATGAACTTAACTAAATTTTGTTCAGTAAGAAAAATTAAATTAATTCTTAAGTCTTAATATCTCATAACATCAAGTAAATTTATCTTTCTTCAGGGATGTTTACATATTTTTACTAGATAACAAGACACAAATAATGAAGAAAATTACTTAAAATATATACACTGATTAGCCAAAACACTCCGACCCCCTGCCTAATATGTTGTTGGTCCTCCGGATGCTGCCAAAACAACACCGACCCACCCAAGCATGGAATCTACAAGACCCCCGAAGGTGTCCTGTGGTTTCCTGGTGCCATCACTTCCCCAGGTAAATGACGTACACATACACGGCCGTCCACACGATGTAAAAGAAAACGGGTCTCATCGGACCAGGCGACCTTCTTCTACTGCTCCAAGGTCCAGTTCTGACGCTTGCATTCTAGGTACTTTCGGCAGTGGACAGGAGTCATTATATGTACTTGGATTAGTCTACGGCTACGCAGCCCCATACGCAGCAGAGTGTGACACATTGTGTGTTGTGACACATTCCTCCCATAACCATCATTAAAATTTTCTGTGACTTGTGCCACAGTAGACCTTCTGTTGGCTCAGACTAGATGGGATAGCCTTTGTTGCCCTCGTGCATCGATTAGCCTTGGGTGCCCAACAGCCCGTCGCCAGTTGTGGTTTGTCCCTCCTCGTTGGTAAATTCTCACCACTGCTGACTGAGAGCAACCCACAAGCCTTGCTGTTTCAGAGCTACGCTGACCCAGTTGCTTTACAATAACAATTTGGCAGTTGTCAAAGATACTCAGATCTTTATTTCTGCCCATTTATCCTGAATCTAACATGTTTTCTTATTTCCAATGTCTTATGTCACAAACTACCTTGTAATCAGTCATGTCAACGTGTGGGAGGGCTTTAGCATATCATCATTATTATACTGCAAAGCAGGGGAGTCTCGAGAAGCAGGTTATCCTGCATTTTCTCTTGATATGAAAAATCAGGTACATTTAGCAATATAGCGGGTGAATTATGTACAGTATATGATGTATATTATGATATACCCCGAACTATATCCCTTTCTCTACTGACGTTCTGAGTTGTTCAAAGCATTTCTAAGGATACTTATTTTTAGAAGGCAGCTGTCTGACTCTGAGATGGCGAATGGGAACATGGTTTGCGTAACATTAGCAACACATTATTTGCTGTTTGATAATGTAGTCAAGCCAAAGGCTAATCATATTAAAAGGTTAGTTCACCCAAAAATGAAAATAATGTCATTAATTACTCACCCTCATGTCGTTCCACACCCGTAAGACCTTTGTTTATTTTCGGCGCAAAAATTAAGATTTTTTTGATAAAATCCGATGGCTCAGTAAGGCCTGCATCACCAGCAATAACATTCCCTTTTTCAATGCCCAGAAAGCTACTAAAAACATATTTAAAACAGTTCATGTGACAACAGTGGTTAACCCTTAATGTTATAAAGCGACGAGAAAGCGACTTCACTCCACAATATCTAGTGATGGGCGATTTCAAAACACTGCTTCATGAAGCTTCGAAGCTTTACGAATCATTTGTTTTGAATCAGTGGTTCAGAGCGCCAAAATCACATGATTTCAGTAAACGAGGCTTCGTTACATCATAAGTGTTCTGAAACTTCAATAGTTCACGTGACTTTGGCAGTTTTATAAGGCTCCAAACCACTGATTCAAAACAAAAGATTTGTAAAGCTTCGAAGCTTCATGAAGCAGTGTTTTGCCTCACCACCACCAAAAGGGCTTTTCTTTTTGGTCAAACCATGTATTCACACTCTCAGGTCTTGTAAACAAGTTCATTTAGCAAAAAATGGTTTGCAGTTATGCTTGTCAGATGCAGTAGCCTTTGCCACTCATTAAAAAACACATCGGCTGCTTATTAGGCAAATGAACCAGAGGCTAAATTTAGTGGACTGAGCTGGAAAGAGAAAATTATAAACCAAACACATTAATTTCACTTGAATATTTAAACAGACCATGAAGAAGATGAAAAAGAAGAAGAAAAAAAAAAATACTTATTTCATTACTCTGAAATATTAATGAGTTGTTTAATTAATACTTATTCAAAGAATGACTATGAAAAAATGAATCCAAGTTTCTGATTTACTGAAAAACAAATTCTGAAGTTGAACTGCATCATCTTAACTGACCTCGGACCAGCTGTAACAGCAAGTGCAGACATTAGCGTTTTGCCTAGAATCATGTACAAGGGTGTGTGTATGAGTAGGTGTGTGAGTGGGTGGATTATTGAGCGTTGGAAGTACGCCTGCAAGCGTTTTGTCTTCATTTACATACTTCACCTAAACTTGCAGCTCCATTTGCATATTCGAAAACAAATGGGATTTCCAATCAAGCACTTGATATCAGGCCAATCAGAACAAAGTGGAAAGTGAATATTTGAGTGAAGCAACAGTTGCTGATATGAGCATGCTGAATTTTAAAATCCACACCAGAGTTAGAAGTAAATAACTATTTTTGGCCCTGCTAAGAAAGAAATATTCCAAGGTCATTGCGAATGTGACCCGAACAAATGCTCTCCTAACACGATTTAAATATTTCTGTTGCCGGAAGGAGCCGTCAGCCAATTTCTGTCTCCCCTTGTGGACCATTGGAGGGTTTTTGGAGCCCCAGCCTGAGCTTCAGTGGCAGGGAACACGTTGGGACGGCTTCTCTGCAGGCAGCAGATCAAAGCCAAGTAACAAGATTCCAAGAGCTGCATGTGGAGAGATGCTGGATTAGCAGGATTAAGTGGGAACGCACTACTGCTTGGTGCTTGGGGAAGCGCTTCCTCCTGGACCCGAACGAGGAAGCCTGAATTCACTGGGGTTAGCCGAGAGCCACGGGAACTAGGGCCACCTTCTCTGTGCATTTCATCCTGTAACAGTTCGGTTTGGCGTGGAAGAATATAAGTCACGCTTTATCTCAGCTCTCCGGTGCTTATGTTTGGTTTATTTTTTTCCTCCTTCTGGGGAAAAGAGGATTGTATTTCTTTTCTTTCTTTGTTGTATTTCTGGTCTGTCTCCACTTTTGTTCTTCTCGTTCCAAAGACGGCCGCTAAGCCATCCGAGCCTTCGCAGGGTTCTCAAATTTGGCTGAGACGGATGAGAGCGATGTACAAACACACTCACGCACATAAAAACTGTGAAACGGCACTTCATTTTTTCCATTCCACTGAGTCATAATTGCCTGAGGAATATAGTAACAAGTCTACGAGGGCGTTTAGAAATGATAATGGATAGATAATGGTGATATTTCTAAGAGGCAACAAACGGTTTGAGAGAAAAAGATAGAAGCATTATCTGGACACATTTAAGTGTTGTGTTTCACAAAGATTCACTGGGCTCTATTTGGAGTGGAGGTTCACTCCTAGTTCCGCCGGAATGAGAGTTGGCATTTCATTTGCTACAAAAGCGAACAGAGCACCTACATAAACTGCTGCTGTTGCTCTATAAAGTGTTATTGATTGTTTTTGAATTGAAACCTGCTATCCTCTCACTCAGGAAAAAGAATATGGCAACACTTTACAGAAAGGATTGACTCATTATCATTAGTTAATGCATTAGGTTTCATCAACTAAAAAATAAAAATTTTTATAAAATGTAATTTGGATTGTAAAAGTATTATTAATTGTTAGTTCATGTTTCTTAAATCCAGGGATAAAACACTTTTAGTACCAGAAACTCTTAAACACTGGAACTGTATGACAGCTTTACAAATATAACAGTTGCAATCACTATGTGTGTCATATCAGACAACCATTAGTTCTTTATATATTTCCCTATGGGCCTTTCTCACGATGCAACAGTCAAAACATATAAGAAATGTGGTCCCTCAAAGCTGCCTCAGGTCAGGGCTCGAGCAGGCTGCATATAAGTAGATTTGTTCTGCCCATTAATCTTGACAACATGCCTTTATAGGTCCACGGTACCCTGCTGGGTTGGGCTGTGTTTTGTTTTGCTCACTGTTAGCGATATTAGTGTGACATTGAGTCCCATTCCACCTTCTCCAGCTTATGAATTAAGGAGAAAACTCCCTTTAGAGGGTTCCACCATCACTCACGGAGACAGTGGTACACGGCTGTTAATACTCTACTCACTGTGGTTCAACCCTAGCACTGCGACCTGGCTAGTCCTGTGGGACTGCATATGTGATTAATGTAGCATTCTAGGCTTGGAGTTTTCATTTTCCCCCTATCAAGGGAACCAGTCTCTGGGGGTCTAGCTAGTGCTGGTGAAACTGTGTTCTCTACTGTTATTCTCAGGTGTCCCAATATGCAAGACACCCAGAAGGAGAAACAGCACCACTAGTGTATTTCCCCTGTGTGGTTGCCATAGAAGGTTGATACCAGCGTCTCCGATTCAACTAGTCAATCTACAGTATAAGCTACAAATAAAAAGTAGATGATGATGATTATTATTGTTATTATTAATGGTTTAATTTTTATAAATTTATTGCAAATTGATTATATTTATTGGGTACAAATTTTCAATTAGGGTTACAGAATTAAACTTTAACAGATCAACTTACACTAAATACCACTATAAACTCGTTTCATTTAAACAGTTCAGTGATTCAGTTGATTCAGTGATTCAAAGAATCAGTTCAGTGATTCTTTTAAGTCCTAGTTCTTTGAATCGTTCACTTGAGAATCAGTCACACTGAGATTAATTTGTTAATGAATCGTGCACAGCTGTGTTTCACAAAAGCATTGAATGAAACCATTAGCACCATTGGTCTTTACAATAAATTTAGGGTCACAATTTAGGGAATGCTTTTGGGTAACGCAGCCCAGACCTGTTTTGTGAACCGGTTCAACTGAATCTAAAAAAATGTAACCCAAGGAACAATTTGTTCACAAAGTGGGCATCGCTAATACTGATAAATAGCCTCATTTAAGTAAATATTATTTACAAGGTAAGTGGCTGCTTACGGCCCCAGGGAATCAGGGGGCCCCAACAAATACCCAGAGAATATAAATCATAGATAACATATTTTGTATGGTCAGGATATCACCGTTAAAGATTTAATGTTATTATAGAATCTGCACGAATGCAGGGCTCACCCATCATGGATTATTGGACTGTTCCATTAGTACTGCACATGCGAGAGCAACTTGACACTGGCCAGTGTTCGAGAAAGTTACAGCAGAGTAAGTAAGTAAACAGCGTGGCCGTTGATTCACACACTCTGTAAACCTGAATAAGTTTGGCTAACTCAAAAAATTTGAGGTAATCAGTTACATCAAATTTGAGTTATGTTCCCAATTTTAAGTAAGCAGAACTATCAAGTTTTGAGTTTGTAGTACTCATGCACGTTAATTGCTCCTAACTACACTATATTGCCAAAAGTATTAGGACACCCCTCCAAAGCTTTGAATTCAGGTGCTCCAATCACTTCCATGGCCACAATTGTATAAAATCAAGCACCTAGGCATGCAGACTGCTTCTACAAACATTTGTGAAAGAATGGGTTGCTCTCAAGAGCTCAGTGAATTCAAGGTTGCCACCTGTGCAATAAGTCCATTTGTGAAATTTCCTCACTACTAAATATTCCATGGTCAACTGTTAGTGGTATCATAACAAAGTGGAAGCAATTGGGAACAACAGCAACTCAGCCACGAAGTGGTAGGTCACGTAAAATCACAAAGCAGGGTCAGCACATGCTGAGGCGCATATTGCGCAGAAGTCGGCAACTTTCTGCAGAGTCAATAGCTACAGACCTCCAAACTTTGTGTGGCCTTCAGATTAGCTCAAGAACAGTGCGAAGAGAGCTTCGTGGAATGGGTTTCCATGGCCGAGCAGCTGCATCCAAGCCTTACATCACCAAGTTCAATGCAAAGCGTCAGATGCAGTGGTGTAAAGCACACCGCCACTGGAGTCTTGAGCATTGGAGACGTGTTCTCTGGAGTGACAAATCACGTTTCTCTGTCTGGCAGTCCGATGGACATGTCTGGGTTTGGCGGTTGCCAGGAGAACGGTACTTGCCTGACTGCATTGTGCCAAGTGTAAAGTTTGGTGGAGGGGGGATTATGGTGTGGGGTTGTTTTTCAGGGGTTGGGCTTGGCCCCTTAGTTCCAGTGAAAGGAACTCTTAATGCTTCACAATACCTAGACATTTTGGACAATTTCATGCTCCCAACTTTGTGGGAACAGTTTGAGGATGGCCCCTTTCCTGTTCCAACATATCTGTGCACCAGTGCACAAAGCAAGGTCCATAAAGACATGGATGAGCAAGTTTGGTGTGGAGGAACTTGACTGGCCTTGGAACTTGACTGGACTTGACAAGTTAAGGCTGTTATAGCTACAAAGAGTGGGCCAACTCCATATTAAACCCTACGGATTAAGAATGGGATGTCATTAAAGTTCATGTGCACGTAAAGGCAGGCATCTTTTTGCAATATAGCGTAGAAGTACTGAGCAGGGACGATTTCTTTAAGACTGCAAGGGAAGCTCGGCTTCCCTTATAATGTCACAAAATTAATGGTCAAATATGTACTATTGTATTAACATTTTATTGACTAAAAATGCGTTAGAAAACGTTCATCTCAAAGACGAGTTCGTTCAGAATCAGTTACATATAGCAGGTCGGCTGACTCGATTTCCTTCTCATACATTCCCGCAGCGTCACAGTGCATTTCCCTATTGAAGCCCAGCGTCCATTGACTTCAATGGGGCTGCTTTGAACGGTTTTTTTCAGCGCTTCGAAACTAGACGGTCATTGGATAAACGCTGCGATTATGTCCCGCCCACGGACGCTCAGCGTCTCTGGGGGTGAATGGGGAGTGGGCTGGCCCGGACTCCGAGCTTCTGCGTGATGATTGGAGGGTCTGTCGAAAGACTACATCTCCTTTTGACTGACAGCGATTCTGTACTATAAGGAATCACTGAAGCTATTCGCGCTCAGTCCCATCGCGGATTTCTCAAGTTCAGTCGAAATAAAAACTGCTGCAACCTATTTCTTTGATATTTGCTTGACGAAATTGCTTGATTTTCATCATACATTTCACACAATTATACACCACATTCCTTGTTTCAGTTTTACAGAGTTTAATATTTTTTTACTTGAAAAGACTCCTAGTTGGTACGACAGGGTCACAGACCATTTTCTTGAAAAGGAACGTAGGGCAGAATTTACTTTTAAATAAATAGACAATTTTATGATGTAGGCCGAAAATGAGCTTCCCCTCTCTGACAGACCAGTAGCCGCCACTGATACTGAGTTAGCTATTTTGAGTTCAAATGTTATTTACTTCACTGTAAACTCAAAAAAGGCGGAGCTAAAGAGCTCTTTTGCCGTTTTTTGTTTGTTTCTGATTGGTGGAATTTTCTGCACAGTAACACGGTAACAGTTTTTCACCATAAATTCTTCTGTTAAACAGTTATTTTAAAAATAAGTTGAAATGATGCAGGCTGACAGCTTCAACAGCAGCAAATAGCACTGAGTAGCCACCTTGTAGATCATAGTAGGGCTTCACAATGTGTCTATACACATAATTTCAAAGCAGCTTTAGAAAATGTTAGTTTTCCAATGATATAAACAATCACATAGCTAAGATTTGCCATATATTTATTGTTTTATATGAGTGTAGCTACTGTATGTGTGCTGGTAAAGTTGGATGTACTATATATATTACATGAACTAATGTTAATGAATAGAACCTTATTGTAAAGTGCTATGTCTTATATTCTTATAAAGTAAACTATGTACACTGCTTAACAAAGCCAAACCCACAAAACAAGAAATATGCAGGAATAAAACAAAGTGTGTGCGTGATGGTGCACAAAAGTATGGAACAAAAATCACTTTGGCACAGACAAGGTCAATTCCAACACAATTTCAAAATTTGGGGCGACAATTGGCTTGGAAATTGAAGCAAAAGACAGTCCAATTTACGGACCATTTCAATTCCATCCCTGTCTCCAGCTGGAAGGCTATTCTGAAACCAGAACTGCCACAGAATGCAACTTGCTTGCAAGACTTGGGTATGTTTATCACGTAAGGGATCTACCGCACACACACAAACACTAACCCACTGCAGTGGTGTCTGAGCAGAGCAGGCCCTATTATCAGCGCTCTGAAGCTGGGTCATAAGTGGTGGTGATTGTTCACACTGAGGGAGAGAGGGCACAGGAAATGTGTCATTTACTTCATTTTCAGCAACATGATCGCAGCAAAACTTAAATGACAGGGATGGCAACTGATTCCTTAAAAGGTCCCATTAATGACTATTAGTACTTTTGAGGAAGCATCAAAATAAATGATCTATTGAAAGTATTTACCCAAAGCACCATTTATTACAACAAATCTGTTCCTAATGTGTATTTTTCACTACATGTTTCAAATGAACAACTAGACATGAATTGCACTAATTTAAGTGTCACGACCAAGTACAACAAAACACAGTAATGGTTTTCGGTTTGGGTTAGAAACATAATGACAGTGCTTCAGTAAGTTCTCTGATTATTCAGCTGAGTGAGCTGATTCAGATTGATGAGTTTGTCTACAACTCATTAATGAGTCATTTTAACTGGTTTATGAAAAAAAAATGGAGTAGAAACCATTTAAATGTGAAATTTTGAAGTACATTTTTTTTTTCTCTTGTAAAATAAACTCTAATAATCTTTGTTTTATTTACAACTTTGAACTCTTCAGTTGTTCATGAATCGGACTATACTCTAAAAAAGTAATAAAATAGATAGATCACCCAAAAATTGTAATTGTTATTAATTATTCACCCTCATGTCGTTCCAAACCTGTAAGACTTTTGTTCATCTACGGAAAAAAAAAGAAGATTTTTGATGAAATCTGAGAGCTTTCTGTCCCTCCATTGACAGCTATGCAACTACCACTTTGATGCTTCAAAAACTTCATAAAGTGATTGTAAAACTAATCCATATGAATTGAGCGGTTTTGTCCAAATTTTCTGAAGAGACACGATCACTTATATGATGAACAGACTGAATTTAGGCTTTTATTCATATATAACATTCATCAACTCACACATCAGTTGTGGTAAACAGAAGCTCAAGCATGTTAACTTGACACATGCGAGAACCAATGAGGTTCATTCTTGTGTGTTACGCAGCATGTTTTAGCTTTCATAAGAGGTATGTTCTTGCACGTCAATCAGGTTCAGTTGAGCTTCTGTTTATGTTCACAGATCAATGTTTATAGACTATTCATTTTAGAATCTTAAATTAAAAACATACATTTTAACAATAGACGTAAAATTTTGATGTTAAATCCACTGTTGTTTTATCCACTGTTGTTTTATATAGAATTGTTCTATACAGTTTTTAATGCAATAACATTACAAGTAATTGTAATTAAAGCTGCAGTCCGTAAGTTTTAACTCTTTGTCGCCATCTCTGCTTGAAACCTGCAATTGCAGTTATTTGCGGAATTATCATCTTTACGTGGGTTGTGCATCAGCATGGTTCCTCAGCGCGGATGAATCTAATGTTTGCTGTCAGTCACCACATCGGTGTGGATACTGTACTTCGAAATCACAGATACTACGTCTTGGAAGTATGACCAAAATAAGAATTTTCATGGGAAAATGTCATCTGAAGTAACAAATCTGCTACTTTTGTTCTGACCAACTGAGAAAAAAAGCACTACAATAAATCGCGCTGCCAGTGGTGATTAAATCCATCAATTGCTTAGCTCGGATCAAGTCAAACCGTGCAAATTATTATTATTGTTATAATTTGTTCTTAAATTGTTTATGTTAACAACATCAGCATTGCGTGACTATGTGTATTTAGTGTATATTAGCGTTACCTGTAGATTTCAATTCCTGTAGCCACGCAGTCCGACGTCTTTTGCTTTTGACTATGAGTGAATCTCCAATCGTCACTGATGATTGCCATTTGGACCTTTCTGGATTACAATCCGCCATCAAAATGATACGTTTAATTATTCCATCTGCTGTGAGAAAAGGATAAAAAGAAAGAAAATAATCCGCCACCTACAGCATTTTCACATGCCATATAGCCTACTAGCTGGGACTCCTTCTTTATGTAAACAGACGTGACGTAATGACACAAAGACGAACGACTGCATGCTTGAATGGAAACCTACCAGTACCACCCGAATTAGAAAACATCATTACAAGCTGACTGTTGTGAATCGGGCTAAGGTGAGGAGATTTGAACACTGAACACTGGCTTGAAAACTGGCTGGTTATGTACTTGCTCAAAAATTTATTTTGGATAGTTTTTAACCAAAAAAAGTTACGGACTGCAGCTTTAATTAACAGAAAAATTAAGAGTAATGCTTACTTTACTTTTTTCAAGGGAAAAGTAATTCAATTCCTGTAATTACTTTAAAGAGACAAGCAAGAAGTGACATGAAATTAATTTTGTGTAAACACTTGCCTTGAGTGAGTAAAACCAAAAACTATGTACTTATTTCACTTAACTTCGTTAAGTGGATTTTGCTTAATTCATGTGTGAAATTAATCTGAGTGCAAAAACATGCAAAAGAATGGTATATTTTATTAGTTTTTTTTTCAGTATAGAAAGATATGATAATCAAATCATGTTTAATTCAGACAGCAAGATCATAAATGATTTGGGCCTGTAGATTTATTTTTACAGAACTGAATGTCAGATTTTTTTAATAAATAAAAAACGGTTCTCGATTCCCAACGCTACCAAACAAGCAGATTTGTATTGAGATAAACCGCACAATGAATTTCCCTAGATGAGGGCAATAGAGAAACTATTTTCCAAACTGTTGTTTTTCAGTCCCTTGAAAGCTCTTCTTTCTTCCACTTGTCAAATTTGGCAAATTTGATTGGTCTAACCTTTAAAGAGTGATTTAAAATCAGATGAGAGCTTTCCACCACTCCACGCAGAAAGATCTTGAGGACCATTGCAATTTGTTTGATACAGTAATCTCATCTTCCTCGTTTTTTCCTCCCTCAAATCTCATCTGTTTGTGCCCTATTACTAACCTTCATTTGGTATTCTACACTCCACCCCTTTCCCATTAATGCAACCCCTTCTTTCTATCCCTCGTTTTCATATTACCGTCTCTCTAGCCTTGTTTTATCCCTTTATTCCTGGCTCTCTTCCCCCTCTCTCTCAGTAATAACAGGCCTATGGTAAATGCTGCTCCCTCATGCCCTCCCTTGCTCTCTCCCTCTCCCACCAGCCAAATTACCAGTTGGTTACTATAGAGACGTGTTTATAAATGCGCTTTCCTCTTTTTATGATTCCCAATCTCCCCTTTTTCTCTCTCCACCTCCCCTCTTGCTTTTCTCTGCCAGCATTTCCTGCCCTGCAAGGCGCCTATTCTTTCTCTTTTTCCCCCTTCGCTTTCTTTTTCTGCTTTCCATTTTTGGGTCTTATTATCCTCTTTTCTACATCTCCATACTATTTTTTGCCCTCTCGGTTCATTTTATCATTATTCGGACCGTGTTTTTCATAAGTTGTCATCATCACTCGAATCTCCCCCATAGTTCCCGGCGAGACCGATCGGCTTCTATGACACATTTTGATTTGTTGTGCAGCTCTCGCAGTCTTTCACTGCAGAGAAGCCCTCGGTCCCACCTCAATTAAACAGCTGCGTCAAATGACTAATAATCCAAGATGTTTACCGCTCAAGCTGTCTCTCTGTACTGACACAAGTCTCTTAAAAAAAAAAGAAAAGAACTGTGCATTTGTTAAAGATGTTAGAGGGAGATTACAAATTGATCTGTATATCACTTATCAAATTAAGTTTAGGGGACCTTTTCACTAATCAAGTTAGGAAGAAGGATATAAAAATGATAAATATAAAATCACTGCATCCATCAGTTAAACAAATTTGATATACAATACCCATTTGAAATGCAACTTAATCTGTTTAGAGCGAAAGGTCAAAACAATTTAAAACAGCAAAACATATAAGTGTCATGGGAGGGCAAACAATTGCATATTCAGACAAATAGGCCTATACAGTCTTCTGTCATCATTTAGGAGACCATTACACAGCACCGTTTTCAAATAAAAACGGAAAACTTTTGTGTTTGGCCATTCATTTACTGTACATGACAACTGTATTTTGGAGACCTGAAAATGCAAGCTTTTGAAATCGGGTTTCAAAGTGCATGTTTTTAAAAACAATACCGTTATTGTCTCCATGTTAAAAAAAAAAAGAAAGGCAAAAATGCAAATTTGTGAAAACTGGTCCTGATTTTGCCAAGTTAGGCGTGTTCCTGGTATGAAGTATTTGAGTCAATGAAACTAGTTACTCTACTTAAAGGGACAGTACACACAAAAATGTACACCCCTCAAGCTGTTCCAAACCTGAGTAAATTTCTTTGTTCTGCTGTACTCAAATGAAGATATTTGGAAGAATGTTTGTAACCAAGCAGATCTCGTCCCCCATTGACAACCATAGTATTTTTTCCCCTAGCATTGTAGTCAATGGGGGGCGAGATCTGCTTGGTTACAAACATTCTTCCAAATATCTTCATTTGAGTACAGCAGAACAAAGAAATTTACTCAGGTTTGGAACAATTTGAGGGTGATTAAATGATGACAGAATTTTTATTTTTTGTTGAACTGTCCCTTTAAGTTTCTTTTTGGCTACTTTGTAGTTTTACTGAGTATCAAAGATATCGGCAACTTTTACTCTCTACTTGACTACATTTTTTAATAAGTATATGTTCTCTTTACTCCACTACATTTGTGATGAATAATGCAATTACACATTACATTTTGCATGCCACCTAACTTTTTCTGCAGCAGCTTGTTTCTGCTATAAAGAAGCGATATCGCCATCTAAGAACATTGAAGGTACCATATCTTGAGCGTTTTGACTTTACTCACCCAAACGTAAAGTAACTCAACAAAGTTACTTTACATGAATGTGAGTAAATTAGCAGGTAGTTGCTGAATCGCAGGTGTTTGATTCAGGAGATGAGATCATGATTGTAAATTATAGGTGAATAACACTGATGTAGAAGCAACAAACCCTGAATGTAAGCCTAAACTTGACATAAACTGTAAACTTGTTCCTTAAATATGATTGGTTGATTGGAATGTTGTTCCAGGATCAACAAAGATGCTAAACCAGGAACATCAAGTTAAATCAAGTTTTGCTGAAAACTGTGATGCCATGTGTATGCGTATTACGTGTTCAGTCTGTAGTGTTTCTTTACAAAGTGTCATCGCCAACTACTGGCCTGGCATGCACAATACAGCATTTTTAGACGTTTTTGCGGATCCGTAATTGTGAACGGGGATCGCTTTGACAACATTGTTGTCTGTACGTGAAAAAAAAAAAGCAAAGAAAAAAAACTTTTCCATTTTAGTACATCATTGGCATGTAAACATACCCTTACTCACCCTCGTGTCCGTCCAAACCTGATTGAAAAAGATATTTTGAGGAATTTGACATATAGACACTTTTGCATAGAATGAAAGAGGACTGTGATTGTCACAAAACACTTCTGCCCACAGCATATAAGAACACAGGCAACCACAAATGAGAAAAGAGAGAACATTATAGGAACTAACATTTAGAGAGAAAAAATAATATGGGTTTCAAACAACACATAGGTGAGTAAATGATGGCAGAATTTCATTTTTGGTTAAACTAGCTATTTAAAGATGCATACTGTATTTAATAATGAAAAATGCAGTTATGCCTGGATGCAAATGCTGCTAGTGTAATGGAAAGCTAATTTATTTTCTCAAGCTTCCAAAAATTACTTAACAAAACTGCTAATAAATACTCTGTCTGTTTGTTAATTGTAGTTGACTTGCTCTTTGAATCTCTGAAGGACATGTTAGTCCGTAAGGTTATTAGTTCAAGTGCTGTTAGAAAAGCTATAGCTATACAGTCTATAGCACTGGAGCTGATGAACTAGTTTTGTCTCATTACGCAAGGAAGTTTAATTTGTGCTAATGGCAGTGTAATTTAGTACCTAGGCACTTTTTGTAAGTGCATTACAATTAGGTCTTATGACTCATGCAAAGAAAGTCGATGATGAATTTGTACAAATCAGACCAGTAATATTCAAGGACAAAGAACGGACCAGGTTAATGACCGCACCAGGCTTAACACCCTCTAAGATTATTATTTTTTACATTGGAAAATCAATTCAGCCAAGCTAATGCACACTGAGCAGGAAGAATTCAGACCAGCAAGGGTTGCATTGCACAAATGACTTGTCATTAAAGACCATTCAGGCTAAAAGACGGATTGATTTAAGCACCATGATGCACTCTATTGCCGAAATGTGTTCTGATGGTTGTAATTGGTGTTATTTACTTTGTGCAGCAAGGCACCTAAAATTCAAGTGAAATAGTTTCTGAATGTTATACAATCAGATTTTTTTTTAAAGTTACATATTAAATTTATACCAAAATACCAAATGATTTTAAAGCATAATGTACAGATTTTTCATTTCTATTTGTTTATAGCATTTCTTGATTGTTTATAGTTTGCTGACAAATGAAATAAAAAGTACCCTTTTCCCCATTAGTAAAGCCTCTCATGAACTGGTTCTTTTTAGTGAATCACAAACAGTTGGAGCCGTTAATCAGTAAATGTAAAAGTCACTAATTTCATCATATAAGAACAAGGGATGAATCAAATATAATACCATAATCTGTTCTTTTACTATTATTGTTAAAACGATCCTAGCGTTTGGCCACAGAATTGCATTTCTTTTTCCCAAATATTTTTTCCTCAAATCCAAAACGTATAATCAATAATGGAACCTAAATCTTTAACAGAAAAAGGAATCGTAATCATTAAACTTCTTTTGATTCTCACCTCAAGTAGCAACACTGGTGTCTTTCACTCAAAATGTTTGATGGCCTTGTTGTCGTCTTCAGTCACAGCCTGTCTTGCATCAAATTCACAGCACACTTTTTCATTGTCCCAATCTGCATGCAGCAGAGGGAGAAAAAATGATTTGGACGCAGAGCTAAACACATTCACACACCTTCTGCCATCCTTCTGTTCCTCTCATGGGGTGTCGTTCTCCGTGTCTTGTTACCCGGGTGTGCAGAGCCAGGGACGGGAACACTCATGCGATGTCATAGACACGGGGGAAGGAGATGATGGGACACAGAAGCGTGACATTGAAGATGTAAAGCTAGTTACCTCCTGCTGTGTTAACAGTCAAGTGCCTTGCATAGAGCCAAGGCTTTCTGTAATAGCTTCACCTGAGACCAGAATTCATGCAAGCACATTGCGGATTTACAGAATAGGATTCAATACACTACATGGCTTTTGCACAGATATTTGCCCCAATTTACAGTCTGAAGGATCTGAAACTAGTTGCCGAAAGTAAGAGCCAGTCTGCAGATTTTGCATAGTCAGAGTTGACCGATTTCGCAAAAACATTACATAAGGGCTTTTCACACTTGAAATAGTTGACCCTGCATGGGTCATTCTAAACTCCTGGTAATCTTTATTCACGTTACTAATCTTTATTCATACTATACCTGGGGTTGACCGTTAATCCTGGGTATTCATAAGATACCGTTTCACAATGCACATTCCTAAACCCCGGGTTAAAGTCCTTATCTGCGTATTTGCGGTGTCAGTGTCACTGACTGGACAAACGCAGCACCTGACCTGTGTATATAAAGGCTCTAGCATTGCACGTCCTCATATTACACATTGCTGAATGAAATATCAAGTTTTTTCTGAGTGAACTTTTCGAACTATAAAGGTATGACAGTCTCTTCTTCACTCCAATTGTCACGTTTTCCTTCGCTGTTTGACATTTTTACTATCATACGCAGAAACTACTGTTTATACATTGCGCGGTGTTTCCATGACTGGCCAAAGCCAAGCGGCAATCTCCCCCAGTTTCTCTTGAAGCCAATACGGAAGTGACTTAAACTGCAATACATCGACTGGCCGCTAGGGACAGGCACCAAAAGGGTGAATGTGATTTCACCAAGTACAACATGTTCCTGAATCAACATCTTTGTTGATCCTGGAACAACATTTCAATCAGCCAATCCGATTTGAGGGACAAGTTTACATTTTATGTCAAGTTTAGGCTTGCAACCAGGGTTAGGTGCTTCTACATCAATGTTTTTCACCTGTCTTTCCCCTCTGATTTTAGGGATAAGTTATGGGTAGGATTAGGTTTAGGGGTAGGAATAGGGATAAGATTAAATTTTCGGACAGGAATGTTGTTCCAGGATCAACAAAGTATGTTGATCCAGGAACATGTCTTACTTGGCAAAATCACGGTGACCGCTCCAAAAGAGAGCAGAATCTCATCGAGTCCCATGTTAAAATGCCCAACTTTACAGCAGAAAAATGCTGAAATCATGTTTACAGCTTGGTACAAATTGTGGTTTAGGTCTATACAGCTAATTTTGCCCTTCATGACAACTCTGAGGAGGGTGAATTTTTTTTTATAACACATCCATTTAAATTATATTAAGTCTTAAAGGTCAGCATAATTAAGGGCATGGCCACTTGAGTGACAGGTGGATTGCGCTGCTGTTTGTGAGCCGTCACTTTACCTCAGCTAATTCCAGCCGCTGAACTTGGCAGTTGGCATCTCTGCTGTGTTTGTGCTTTTTTCGATATTATTTCATATAATTATCAAATAATATGGCTTGCTGTGCGGTTATATGGTCGAGACAGATGTACGTCTGTGTACATGTGCACACATGCGGAAGATGAACAGAACACACGTTGTTGGATCGACTTGGCATTGGCTAAAAATTTCGTTCGTGAAATTTACTACAATGACAATGGCTGGAGAATATGCCTCAAGACACCACAAAATCCGACAAAACTACTTGGATATTATAACTGAAACTGCTGCACTATTTTGGACGCGGGCTAATTTGTTTGTGAGAGTCCAATGTATATGATCATATACAGTTTTACAACATTAGCGCTGCTCAGATTGCATAATTTCTTGAAGAACGATGATGGAGAGCAGATCGTTCCAAAGAAATATGATGCAAACAATGGACAATATATCAATATTTCATGGATTTAACGCTTTTGTGGACAAAAGGTGCTGTTGTTTGTTTTTCAGTGGACGCTCATGGACATTTTACCCAAGTGCCACGGATTTGGTTCATCTCGCGATCGCGATTTCATTATAAAGGTATAGTCCGTTTCGATTTTGTGTGTTGTATGTGCACACTCGACACAAATTTGTATTTATTATTATTGTAATTATAAAAATATTACTGTTGCAGGAGCATCTATATCGTAAAAAAGACACCGTAGATTGACAGTAAACCTTTAGAAGTTTCTAATGATATAACTTGTTATCTTTATTAATATTTTAGATAATATCTAAGACAGATAGCTACTTAGCCTAATACCATGATCACGTTGCACTAGGCGGGTGTGGTTTCAGCAACCAGGCACCTCAGTTTCAACCATGTCCCACCTCTTTGCCCATTTTCAGTTTTCCGGGATTGACGCACTGCTAAGATGGCAGCGGACGCTTTTTCGCTTCAAAAATGCTCTTCAGAAATCTTAGGGGTGACTTCACGGACACTATGTCCATATTTTTTTACAGTCTATGGCAAAAGCACGTGAATATAAGGCACACGATTGGTTGTCGTTTGCTAAGCATTTAGTTGTAACATTCTAACACCGCATCATTTCACACTGTAGCCTACAAGTTTGGCACCGCAATGCGGAGTTAACACAGCAAAAGCGGTGCTAACCCTGCTCCAGAGCAGGGTTTCATAACCCCAGGTAAAAAGTGATTCTAACCCCGCAGTGTGAAACGCTCCTTTACCCAGCGTTAAAAGCGGTGTTTAGAATGACGATAACCCGGGGTTAAGCACCGTGTGAAAAGCCCTATAGTGTATGAATGGCACAGACTTGATTTTCTAGCTTCAGACTAAGATTCCATACAGTCAGAGGCTATCAAAAATGTTTGATATTTTGAACTGATTTTACAACACATATTCTTTTCATTTGTCATGTGTATAGCAACAAGGCACATGTTTCTGCGTGAGTTGGTTGAGTTCAGAATGACTTGAAAGTCTGGTTGTGTATGATGCTCAGTCATTTAGCATATGATGCCCAGTTTTTCTTCTGTAAACATTTACAAAGACGGTAAGTGCCTAATGTATTAAAATCTGATTTTAAAAGCAGTGTAGTGTTTTCCAGCCTTAGCAGTTGCATGTATTACAAAAGCATGCTTCAAATTCATTTGAATGTTATGTTCATGCGGCCTTCGTTTTTGGCTAATATGGTAGTAATTTCAGTTCAGCTATATGTGCTCTTCTAAAATTCCTTGGTGATGCATTTGTGCTTGCTTACCAGGTATAAATTCATGAGATATCCTTAACAGTGGCATAAAATGTGGGCTAATGAATCACCTCTTAAGACAGACATACTACTGATTTCCTTGAACAGTTTGGCCAGATTCAGTTTCTCTTTTAAAAATATATGTTCAGGCACTTTTGAAGGCTGTATTATTATATATTACTTGCAGAATTCATTGCTGCACACATAAACGTTTGCTTTTGCACAGATGACTCAATGCAGACCCTGTCACTGAGATAAGCATCAGGGGCAAACAGCAGCACTCCACCACTGTGACAAAGATATGATTTAAAACTTGAACTTGTCCTTGAAATAGAACAGAAATAAAACCAACAGTGTTAGTGTGAGAAAGTTTCTGTTTGTAACATCTGAGACTTATGTAATACTACTGAAAAACAAACTTTTGTTCTACTTTGAGGTAACTCAGTTTGCTGAAGACTGATCTGAGATGGATGTCAGTTAACACCTTTGTGTTGTACACAAAAAAGAGGACAGTGTGTTCTATTTTCAGTGCCATGAAAATGCAGACTGTCTTATTAAAATCCTTATGAAGTGACAGGAGAGCATTTTATTTCAAATTTTGTCATAACATGGTGTTATGACAGAAATTTGTCACAGAGGTTTATTAAGTCAGATATTCCAAAATTTGCCAGCAAGCTCAAACTTTTTCTGTCATGGTTATGGAAATTTCAAGGGTATGGGTAATTTGAGTCAGAATATGACTGGGATTTGTGTCAATTAATGAAGTATTTTGGTGAGTTCCAAGTGTATTGGTCCTGACGTCCTGCCGTTGAATCTCAATAATTGAAGCCTATAATAGTTTGCACTAACTTGGCACCTGGAAAGTCCATTGTTACAATACCAAACCGCTTGCTTTGACCGACATAGCCTGTCAGATATTCGTACAGGCGGGGGTTTATTAGCTGGGCCAGGGCGTTAGGATGTGCCAGGATACTGGCACCGCTGCTGTAGGTGAGGAACATACGTTTTTTGTTACCAACCGTAGCTGCCTCCAGATGAGTGGAGACACTTCTCCATTTCTTCTCCACTTCCTCCGGCTGCAGAGAGGACACCTGGGGCGAGAAAAAGTTATCATCATTACAATTTAAAAAAAAAATGTGGTGAGGGAGCAAAAACTCTCTCTGATAGATTTTTAAAGACAGTTGACAGATGAAGATTACACTCTGGAAACTGAATATAAAGAGTCTCATAAGGATCTCAGTAAGTCTGTTTTCCGGAACCCTTTGAAATGATTCAAACGATGGTATAATTTAATATTTTTTCTCCCACCCTATTGCTCTCTTTCCTGGGTTTGGTTCTTCAACCACAGGCACTTTTATGTTCCAGAAGTTGAGAAGATTTTTTTTCTCTTTTTGTTATATGAATATTAAAACATAAAAACACATAAAACACTGTCTTGGAAGCTTTGTTGATATGCCTTTATTTATGTTTGCTTCTTTTAATATGCCTTTTGTGAGCTGTATTTCATTGTTGAGCCAGACTTTCCATCTTAAAATTAAAATCCATCACAAGGATTCTTTGTTGAATAAAAAGGTTCAAAAGAACAGCATTTACTTACAATTTTTGTAACATTGTAAATGTATTTACTGTCACTTTTGATCAAATCACTGCATCCTTGCTGAATGAAACTATTACGTTCATATAAAAACAAACAAAGACAAAAAAATTACTGACACCAATTGTTGACTAGTAGTACATGCATATCAATTTTAGCACCTTTTAAACCAGCACTGTACCACTGACAGTAACAGAAACACAGCGCATTGTAAAAACATGAGAATTTGAGTGAAGAAGAGACTGTTTCATTCTTACCTTTATAGTCGGCAGTATATAATATGAGGATGCGCCATGCAAGAGCCTTTTTGTACACATATTGTGTGCGGCGTTCGACCAGTCAGTGGCAGGCACCACAAATATGCAAATATGGACATTAACCCAGGGTTTAGTAACAGCAGCTTATGAATACCCAGGATCAGTGTTGTGGGTAACGCATTACTAGTATTAGTAACTTGAGTTATGTAATCAGATTACTTTTTCAAGGAACTACAAAAGAAACACATTACTTTTTCAATTTACAACAAAATGACTAAGTTACTTTTTCACATTTATTGACTGACAGCTCTCCTGCCCCCATGTTGAGAGAAATTAAGTACAGTGGTGTTGTGTGCGCTGTGTGAACATGATGGTTATTGTAGTTCTAGACTAAATGTGAACATGCATTTACTCATCTCACTTGCATGAAAACATTCAGTATTTCTCAAAATGAATAAAAACGGTGAAAGGCAATCTCAGAAATTTTACCCAAACCTGTAATAATTAACTATATTAAATTACACAAATATACTTTATGTATTTAATCTCACTTTATTAAACAATGTCTTTGCTGCTGACCTTCAATGATCTAATTCAACCATACTTATAAACAAAAATTACTTTAGATTAGATTTAGAAATAAGAGTGTTGAACTTCCTTCTCCTGCATGCTATTTGTTTGAGCTGCGCCCTCTACTGTACAGGAGTATATGCGCATTTCCTTCTGCTTTAGGTTTATTCATTTCACTTTTGGTGTGAAAGGGTCTTCACATTTGCCAAAAAACAGATTTTTTTTGTTGTTATTAAAAAACAAACAAGCAAGCCCAGCCCAGGTGATAAAAAGGAATGCAAAAGTAATGTAATGCATTACTTTTCATAAAAAGTAACTAACGCAATTAGTTACTTAATGTAACACAATATTGTAATGCATTACTTTTTAAAGTAACTTTCTCCAACACTGCCCAGGATTAATTGTTAACCCCAGGGTAAATGTGAAACATTAAGAAAGATAACCCAGGATTAGTTTAGGATAACCCAGGGTTAACTGTTTCAAATGTGTGCTTACCTTCCAGTCATCTGCTATGTCCAGTGAGTTGTAGCGTATGCCCAGGTCAGGGCCGGTGAAGTCTTGCAGTATGATCAGCTTTCCTCGCGCCTCTCCCATGGTGGGCATCTCACGACTATGCCACAGCAGGTCCCAGTGCGCATACTCATTAATATAGCGCACAACTGCACCGTAGATATCCTGTGTGTTACTCAACTCCTCCCTTAGCCTCATCAGCACAGTTTCCGAAGGATGCTCTCTTAGGAAAGCCACCACATCCATCAACACATCCCCAAAGTGAGCATACTGATACGAGATTCCATGGTGGATGGTCAAGTTGCCTTTCACATGCCGAACACGGATATCCAGAAAGCGGATCCCGGCGCGCAGCTGGAGAGAGAGGGACCAGGAGTTACACTCGGCCAGTGAGCCGCCGTACAGGGCCATAGTGTTGTGTGTGCCGGGCATCGTCACATCTGACAGGGAGAAGATTTCAGGGATGGTGGCCATCCAGGAAGGGTTCAGGATCTCAGGCGTGGAGGTGTCATCATAGTCAGGAGTCTGGATGGCCCTGTATCCTGAGAAGGCTGTGCTATGAGGTCAAGCAGAGGTCAGATGAGGCAAAGAATTCATCCTTATCTGTCTTACTAAAAAAAATACAAGATTACTGTGAAATGGATGTATAATGGATGGATATAATGAAATTAGATAATTGGCTCATTTGCTCACAATAATAGCAGGTAGACAAAGAGAAACAGTCTGAGATAAAAGCACTATGGCTAACAGATGGAGGACTTTTCTTCTCAGTGAAATGTTTTTTTTTTATATATATATATATAAATGGAATAAGAACTGTAATTTGTTATGTAGGATACTATGAAAGAGGTTTTGGAATTATGGGTATTAAGAATCTTACCCCAGCAAAATGCCCATCACCATTAGCTGCAAAATGTGTCCTCTAGTGCCTTCCATAATGAGCCTTTTCAATGCTCGCTGATCCTTTACTATAAAGATAATCATTACAATAATTCAATTATAATTTCGCTGTCACTTGTGATAATTATAGCACTTTTTTGTGGTATGACATCACCCTACATAAAAACCAGACAATTGATAATTATTGTATGGGGTCCAAAAGTCTGCTTCCATTTGCAGTCTTTTCTAATTTAATAATTTTTCTTCATTACAAATTATTTCCAGAAAATATAATTTCATAAATGTTGATACATTTGTATGAATTTCAGAATGTCTTTGTTTTTGGCTTGTGACCCTTTTGCTTTAAGCTGACATAAACAAAATCTGATAATCATGTTCTCCAGAATGATTCTTGATCTTCCAAAAAGCATTTTGTGCTTTGATGGAAGCAAGTACATCTGATCATCTAGAAAAGAGTTCACATGATCAATGTCACAAATTTGTTTATTTGATTAGTGATTTAGAACTACTCCATTTCTGATTCATTTTACATAATTCATTAATTTGTTCTAAATTTTCTATTTCCAGAGTGAAATGAAAAACATTCCAGATTTCCAGACTTCTGGAGTCCAGAGTATATGTACGCTGGATTTGATGCAATGCAAATAGCAAAACTAAAAACCTCTAACAAACACTGTGCTGGTAAATACTTTTACATTCAAATTCATCTTAACCACAGCCAATGAACTGATCTCTTACCGTGTTTGTTGAGTTTGCCAGTGAACCTGAAGAGGTTTGCAATGCCGATGCACAAAGAATCAACCAGGCAGTGTCAGGTTAGCCGTAAAGCCTGCTATTGTTTTTCTACCTTTTTTTTCAGCGAGTACACAGTTCTGGCTTGAGCTTATTGGAGGCACCAATACAAACTGACCCTTTTGTTTGAGGGGTCATTGTGCCTATTAATAGTGTACAGTAAAAAGCTGACTCGTTGAGAGTGGACAAAATGCTCCAATCAGAACTCAGCTGCCCTGCAGAACAGATCAAGATATACTTTATAACTTGATTTTAAAATATATATGATATTTCAAAATCTTTAGGATATTTCAAAATACCTTAAGGTTCCCTTAATATATGATAGTATATGGTATTTCAAAAATATTTATACACTACTTTAAGGTTCCCTTAAAGGTTTTCACTATACTTAATGTACAGTATTTATATGTTTATTAATGAGGCAAACAAAAACAAAAAGGATAGAAATAGAAATGTTCTACAAGTATATGGAATTAAATAGCTAAAAGTAAAATGTTTATGTATAATGTATATGTACAGTATATTCAAGATACATTATTTCCTAGAATAAACATCTAGGTTTAGTGTGAATAAACATGAGCCTGAACTTATGATAAACTTGGTCAAAGTTAGATTTTTTTATCAGAGTTTATGGGATAATATAAGTATTTTCTGTGAGCTATCTACAGTTATTATTTTTTTTCCCAGGGGTGAAGCAAAAATAAGTTTACTTACTTTCAGAGCAAACATCTTTGTTGTTGTGTGTACAGTACCCAGCGTCAAACCTTGGAAAGTGGGTTTAATTTTCAGAAAAACAAAACAGCCTAGAATTAGCATACTGCATTTGTAATTTGAATGTGAAAAATCTTTTCTTTTTTCTTCCCTACAGAGGTGCTGCATTTAATTTTGCCATGTACCATGGCTAGTTTGTTTGTCCAACCAGGACATGTGAATGCAAAAGCATTGAAATAGAATTTTTCCTCCCATTTAATTGTTTTCCCCATCACCATCTCTCCGTAAATGTGAATGTTGCTGGTTAAAATTTGCTGTTACCTAATGGCAATTCTTTAATCAGTGTTTACTATCAAGCAATAACAATGATGTCTGTCATGACAATTCTCTTTGGCATGGTAATGGATATGACAATGTTAATATATTTGGTCTTGGTGGAATAAATCTGCTACGCTGCTGTTATTGCTGCTGCTGTAGAGCAAGTACGGGACTTGCTACTGCCAATAAATACACGACACGCTGCTGTACAATATAGCATACATGAATTACCCACAGCATATCTATACAGGTGGAGCTGGGGAAGGTGAAGGGTTTCTAAAAGTGTGCTGCACTGCTACAGCAAATGCTGAGCAAGTATTTGAAAGTTGAGCAGCAAGCTCATTGGCTGCTGATACATCAGAAACCAATCAGCTGTGCCCTATAGAGAATGATGTGATTGTAAGCGGATTGAGTTAAGGACCTATCAGCCTGCACCATCTAGAGTTTCATGACAGAACTTTGCATTTCTTAAAATAAATAAATGAAGCAAAATGTAGTTACATTTATCAATTTAACATACACTTTTCATCCAAAGCAAGTGATTTGCTTAATAAACTGGCGTCAATGCTGGAGGAAAATTAAAACATGTAATCTCTAGAAAACACATTTTTCTCTCATTATCAGGTTCTAATGAGCTTAATTTCCATTTTGATGTGCATGTAAACATTCTCAAATAAAGAAAATCACTCCAACAAATCAGCTT
The DNA here is from genome assembly GCA_003731715.1 of Anabarilius grahami. Taxonomy (NCBI): domain Eukaryota; kingdom Metazoa; phylum Chordata; class Actinopteri; order Cypriniformes; family Xenocyprididae; genus Anabarilius; species Anabarilius grahami. Next base: position 202,815 of record RJVU01042534.1, read on the forward strand.
TCATTTCTTTTATAGCCTTATTTGTGTTTAGCTACATTATTTCCACAAAATGACTATTATATTGCACTTCAGAATAGAGAAATTATTTAAAGTTTCAAGTTTAAAAGCTCAAAAGCAATTAACAGTGAAACACTATAATAATGCCCAGCATGACGTTATCAATGCATCTCACTTCAGCTTCTTCTATTTCCCATCATGCTTTTGAAATCAGCTGGTTATCCCCCATGCTCCCTGAGCCATATCTTCTGAAATAAATAATAAACATATTTAATTAAAATGAAAATGTGCCTTGTTTCCCCTTTAATCCTAATGTATTCTCTGTAATTGTGCTTCTATTTGCTTTGCTTGTATGCAGTGGCATACATAAATATGTTATTGTGTTGAGGCCATCAAGCATTTAACAAAGCAAATCTTAATTTGACTTTACCTGAGTAAACAATATTCATTCTCACACACAATAAACAGTCTACGCTGATCTGCATTGGTTCTGCAATATAAAGCCGCGTTTTTAAAGAGGTTTTGATACTTCAACAAAAATCATCTTTCCTAAGTCTTTTGTCCCAATTGTTGCACACAAATTCCCCCAACACATTAGTCAATTAGGATTTCTTTTCAAATCTAAACTGGACTCTGACACCAATTATGAAGAGTTTTATAACGAACGCTGATAATCATTTTTACGTCTTTAGCGCTTTTCTAAATGAACAGACTTGAGCTTTACCATTATCTTTCCCGTCCCCACACTCTCTCTATCTGTTTCTCATTAGTGTCTGTGGTGACAGGATGTGTATTGTGATGCTTTATGTCCTTTGTTTCCTTTGGTCTCTGTCTGTTTTGTAATTACAGGGAAACAGCCATTTTCTATTGGTTGATGATTCTAATCTGTCATTTTCCATGGTGGAGTAATTACAAGTTCAAAGTGTAGCTGTGTCTTTCAGTGTCTTTGGTCCCCACATCCAATCCTTCAAACAACCTTTATTAAAACTTTATTTCACTTCCCTAGTTTGCCCAAACATGGGGCAAAGTGAGCGGTTCATTCTCTATGGAGCTGAGCAGCAGACTTGTTCAGGGGACTGAGAGATTCATAGAGGAGGAAGAAGTTAAAGAGACAAAAATTTTATAAATACTCACTTTACAGGCAATCGTTGAGAGGTGAAGTCAGTGACATCTGTTAAAATCTGCTGATACTGCTGGAGTTTCTGGTGGATTCACAGCATAAATCGCATCATTATATGTTTAATTCAACCCTTTAATTTTAAATGTGGTGTGCATGGTTTCATTATGGCTAGGTTAAAAAGTGACATTATAAACTGACATTATGCTTTGGGCATTTAGAAATATAGGATGTATCTATTGACTGCACATTGAAATCAATCATATACCACACTGTATAGAAACATTTATGCATTAGCAAAGGCTCATTTTATTCAAGTTATACCTTTTGTTGTAAGTTTATGAATTCCTTGGGAATAAAACCCATGATCTTGCCGATGATAGTGGCATTCTCTACTGTTTGAGCTATAGAAATGCAACTGTATATTTTACAGAAACAAACTTTTCACGTATGTGAATGTGGCTTTTAGAATGTAGTTTTGCTACATAGACCAAATGTTGGTCTATTTATTGCAGATATTTTGTAACAAAACTAATTGTGTTTTTTTTTTTTTTTTAGAGATTTAGTTTTAGTTTCAGTTAACTATAATANTATATAGATTTAGTTTTAGTTTCAGTTAACTATAATAACTCTGCTTTAAGAACCTGTAATAATACTGAAACATCAATAAAAATCAAAACAGTAAAAAATATAGCAGCATATCTTTGGCCTTTTGGATGTAACATTCCCACTAGGACCTTTCTGAATATGGCCTTTTTTTAAAGGCTTATTCTTAAACTTTTATATTTGGTCAGCCAATAGTTTGTCTACTTACCTTATAAAATACAGACTTTCTGTTGGATTGGTTATTTAAAGTTATGAAATCTGTTTGAATATGACATAAAATCCTGTTTTAATCCTGTTCTCCTTTTAGGCCTGTTGGGAAATGAGCAAATGTCTTGGGAATCTGAGACAATAAAAGGGCTTCAGATGCTCAGCTCTCCTTATCTTAACGTTTGAGACTTTAAGAGCAAGTATCAGGCAAGTACTATTATATTTCAGGAAACAAACATTTTTCTTTGGAAATGCATTATGAAAAGCAGGCATGTTTAAATCTGGGTCTTGATCTCATCACACCATGTAAACTGATGCCATAGAAGAACCATTTTTGGTTCCTCAAAGAACCTTTCAGTGAACAGTTCCTAAAAAAAACATTTTCTTCTTAGGATAAAGAACTTTTGATAATCTAAAAAATCTTGTAAAGAACATTTGTGCAATGGAAAGGTTCCATGGATGTTAAAGGTTCTTCATGGAGCCATCGATGCCAATAAAGAACTTTTCAGTTCAGTCAGAGTTGTGATGCAAGCTGGTTCCTGTATCTCAGCTCGAAGAGCAAAAGTGCTAGCAGCGCCAAGGTCACGGGTTCAATTCCCAGGAAATACATTCTGATAAAACACACCCCCATAAGTTGCTTTAGATAACAAAAACCCAGTAATATGTAAATATGCACTGACACAAATGTACACACACTAGCTGATAGATTACAGGTGTGATCTGTCTAACCAGGCAAACCTTGAGCATTAAGTTTGAGAATCCCAGCAGTTCCAACATTGCTGAGACTATCAGAGGACTACCTGTTTGATGACCAATGGTAGACAGGGGGTGTTTGGGAAACCTGCTTCAAAAAGTAATTTCCACATTCCACATTTTACCTTTAAAAAGGTCCAAGACTCCAAGGGTCTTCATTAGTATCCATGACCCCATCATGGCGCATCATGTGAACAGCTGTGCTGGTGCCGGTTTGCTCCACCCCTTCCATTCAGCCTTGGGCGATGCATCTGCAACAGCGAGAATCCCCCATTGTCTCGTTATCTCACACTCAGCATCTCTGTGATTTACTCACCTGCTCCGATGTATGCCGCACAAACTACAGGATGAACAGGAGGAGGGAGGGTGTGAGAGGAGAGGACATGTTGGAAAATGTAAGAAGCTGACAGCAGCAGCGGAGGTTTTCAAATGGAATTGTTTATGGAGATGGAGTATGTGAAAGACAGAGAGAGGGAGAGAAAGAGCGAGCAAGAGAGGAGATGATAATGACCAGATGTCAGATTGAAATCTAATACACTTAATGTGTTGAAGCTCCATGCTGAGCTGCGCTTGTAGCTCACACTGTGGATTAGAGATTTGACACATTTGCAAGTGATGTGAGACATCTACATCGTAGTGATACACAAGATGTTCAGGTATAGCTATAATAGAGAAGGAATACATCAGGATGCACTCTACTGGCTTATAATTTATTAAGAACCTGTGCAGTTTGACTGTCCAGTGTCAAAATATATTTATAAAATTACAAGCATGCTATTTTACAGTTACATCTGTATTTTATTTATTATTTAAACAAAGCAGTTTAGTAAAATCAATCAAAAGCACGCAGCAGTCACTCATGATTTATACACAATAAAACTCCCAAAAGAATGTCAGTACCGAACACAAATCAAAATATTAGGTGTGTGAGCTCAAGAAACAAATATAGCTGCAAGCGGCGATGACGGGCCAAGCCCTAGTGGCACTGCCACCCCAGTGGCCTCAGGGCAACTGTGCACAATGGGTGATATGCATTTAAAGTGGTTAAATGTAAAAGAATTATGTCTAGACATGAGACTCTTCCTGTTTCCCTTTTTGTCATTACTTCAATCACTCACCATGGCAACACCGTTTGAGAAATCCAATTTCCATTCACAATTTGTGTCTGTATCTTGCCACCATGTTCAGAAAGTGTGAATCATATGAATGCCGTAGGAGTAGTTAAAAATTAAGAGCCTGATTATAAAAAAAAATTAACATTCAAACCTAAATATCTGCCTTCCTGTTGGTCAGAGCTAATGACTCAAAATTAGAAAGTTGTCAGACGCAATGAGTACAATATATGTACCAAGTTTGGTGACTGTAGGTAAAACTAACCCCCCCACTTTGTCAAAAGGTGGCGCTACAGAGCTCCCTCTCCACGCCTGTTTCTAAGGCTTTGCCCATGTCTACTGGCTGACCACTCTGATGTGTGTGTTGAGTTTCATGTAATTTGAAGCAAGCTAAGAGCCGAGAATATTATTAACACCCAAAAATATTATTAAAGTTTGATGTGTTGCCATAACAACAGTATTTAAGACATCAAGAATCCTTACGCAGGTCGACATTTGCCCCGTTTTGACTTTATACTGATGAAGTTTAAAGTGAATCAGATAAAAATAAGAGGGCGATTTCAAAGCATTTTGAAAGTGACACTTCCTGCTGCCAGTTTGTGGTGCTATGACTTTGACTCACAATAGTCATATCCATGTGATTGGCCTCCTGCAACAAACACACAGCTGAAGTTTCATCCAAATCAGTCCATGTATGCCGAAGTTATAACATACTTCCTGTTTCCCTTTTTTCGCCAAAAATTTGTTGCCTCACCACAGCCAAACCATACAAGATATCAAAAATTCATCTGCAATTTTATCATCCTCAATGTGTTGGCTTTATCAAATTCCAGAGCATGCTTTTTCAAACAACCCTAAATAGCCGACTTCCTGTTGGGCGGAGCTATGACTATGAGTGCATAAGTTGTTTGCAATGATGAGGTCTATATGTGTACTGAGTTTCATACATATACATGCAAGTGTGTTTGATATATTTAAAAAAAGCCTCCTTTGGGGCTTGGGCCCTAACAACAGCAAAGACAGAGTTTGCACACTAAATCATAAAAAAATTATAAAAACTTTGTTTAGAAGCTAAAAAGAAGCCAAAGAGATATAGTACATTTGCACATTTATAGAATAATTCATTATAATTAGGACCCATAATTAATAAAATATCATTTTAGTTTGTCAGTAAAACTATGCAATATAATATACACTGCTGAATAAAAGTATAATCTTACTGACCCCAAACTTTTGAACAGCAAAGATACATTAAATTAACCAAAAGTGAGAGAAAAGACATTTATAATGTTACAAAAGATTTCAAAAAAATGCTGTTAATTTGAACTTTCATCAAAGAATCCTAATAATTGTATCACGGTTTAAAAAAAATAAATAATAATACTTATATATATATATTATATATATATATATATATATTAAGAAGCACAACCGTTTTCAACATTGATAATAATAATAGGCTAAATGTTTCTTCAGCAGCAAATCTGCATATTAAAATGATTTCTGAAGGATCATGTGACTTTGAAGACTGGAGTAATGATGCTGAAAATTGCCTTTACAAAACAAAACAAAAACAGCTTTGCAATTACAGGCATAAATTACATTTTAAAATATATTAAAACAGAAAAAAAATTGTTTTAAGTTTTAACTCATTAATATATTTATTTTTAATGTATTTTTTTATCAAATAAATGCAGCCTTGTTTTCTTAACATACTTAACATCATCTTAACATTCTTAACATAAGAGACATTCTTTAAAAAATGTACTGACCCACATTTTACTTTTAAACTGTAGTGTATTGTCATTTTTATCCAAATATATATGTTCATTTTTGTTACTTGGGATGGCACAAAGGTGTATGAATGACCATTAAAAAAAATAAAAAATAAAATCTTCCCCAAATGATTTGAAATGGTTCATTTCAGCTTCATATTCAGTCCGTTGTCAGAAGTAAAACACATGCAGTAGGGAAAGGTCTCCATTCTGTTAAAAGTAAAGAAAAAAAGAAACACAAGCTGGAATTGAAGTTAAGCCTGGAAGCCTTTCTGAAGTATGACTTTGCCCTCTCTATCAATGATTACACTCACAATAGCTAGAGATCTCCTCCACTGAACCCTTGCCTCGTTCTTAAAGCCACTCCATGTCTCTGTTATCTCTCAGCTTAGCTAACTCATCCGTGTAAGCATGTAGCCCATCAAACGCCACCCACCTCCCCCCTCGACACAAGCACAGAGATACACACCTCCCACCCAACCGGAGGTGATCTCTGAGGAGACCCCGTCTAGCTGGTTCTCAGAGAGACATCCGTGCCACGCTCTACCAGCCCCACCAGGATGGCAGGCAGACACAGTGAAGTTGAGCCGGCATGCCTCAGCGCCCGCCCTCTCGGATTTTCTTCCAGCCAAGATCTAGAGTGACTGCCTGACTGTTTCTGGGTGGATGTAGTCCATGCTTCATGGTTTCGGCGATACTGGCCATATTTCAGTGTCGGACCCTCATAACCAATTATGGCTTTCAATCTTGAGTGCTAAATGACCCTCGTAATGTCACTGGAGATAGAGACAGAGTCATCTCTCAATTTCTGGTGCCCTCACTGACTGTGAGAGAGGAGTGATATCACAGCATTCGGGGAGTCTTGATTCAGCAAGAAACCTGGTGACCTTTCCTCGGTCCTGACAAGAGGACTTCGCTGCCCTTTTGTGAAAATGCTAATTCCAAACGTTTGCCTTATAAAAGCAGGTTCCTCTGGGATGGGCCCAGCATGTCAAACAGAAGCAGGAGCAAAGCCCCAGTGGCAAGTGAGGTCGGCCGTCTGATTGGTCTTCAGTCTGAAGTGTTGTGCAATTGTATGCATTTGTCAGTTTGTTTGTGTAGCTCTGGCCTTATTTGCATGATATTTACAGCAATCTGTGACCTTTTGGTTAGAAACGGTTTGTGAAAATCAAATGCAAAATCGTTTAATCCAAAGTATTTTTGAAATAAGGAACAAATAAGTTTCATTTATAATATCTGAAATTTAATAGTCCTAAAATCTCTTTTCATCTTCAAAATAGGTCAGTTAAAAGGTCAAAGAAATAGGTGTTTGTAATATAACCTTACTGCATTCCAGACAATCACATATAATCAAAATGATATTATTGAGAAAATATTTACTGTATCATTATCATTGAGTAATGCCAAAGTCAAAATCACAAACAGTACAAGTACAAAGTGCTAAATTATAGGGTTGGGAAAATCACAGGGAGAAATTTAAGCTAGCAAAGCTTAAAAATGGCATGACAACCTCAGAGATACCAAAACAGCATTGGTTCTAGCATATGTTGTAATGTGCCATTTTAGTGCCATGTTAAAATAAAAAAAGAACGTATGCATTTTGTGAAAGAACATTGATTTGGTTGTGCTTCGTCTCTGTGTGACTGTGCGGATGAATATGGCTCTTCACAATAGATAATGCTTAACAATGAACTCTGTTCGAGAGCTACATATGGCAACTTATCTATTCAATAAAATACCTTACTCATAATTTTTACTCATAAAAACGCCATCTCCGCTTTTACAACATTTCGGGCCCTATCAATACACCCAGTGCAATGCGGCACAAGACGCGACACAAGTGTTTTTTTTGCTAGTTTCAGCCCGACGCAGTTCTCATTTTCACATCCTGCGCCACGTTGTTTAAAAAGCAAATGCATTTGCACCAATTTCTGTGCCCATGGGCATGCTGGTCTGAAAACTTGCTTTTCCACTGCATGGTACAGTTCGGTACGGCTCACTTTTTGGCACTTTTCCACTGCACGGGACGGCTCGGTACGGAACGGTACGGCTCGCTTAGATAGTACCACCTTGGTTGAGGTTGCCGTACCAATACTAAATGTGAAGTGTAAACACTTCAGATCACTGATTGGTCAGAGAGAATCGTCTTTACCAGCATCATTGGATTTGAAACACTAGACACCAAACCCACTAGATTTAAATAGTCAGTAACAGCGACTGCTGTATCATTTGTTTGTGAAATGACTTGCTTTAAACAACCGTTGCACGCAACTTGAAAAATGAAATGGCTGTATTGTGGTCAGTAGACGAGGTGCAGACTCGTTAGTAGACAAGGAGCAGAGAGGCGGTGCAACTATGTGATCAGTGTATAATCCCACCGACTTTGAAGCGGTACTACACTGCAGTGGAAAAGCAAACCGTAAGTAAGCGAGCCGAGCCATGCTGAACCAAGCCGAGATGTTCTACGCATTGGAAAAGCACCAATTGTTGGCGTGTTGCTATTTTGAGGCAACTGAAATAGACCGCGCCATTGACCAACTGAAACCTGGTCTAAACCGACCTTGCGCATGAGCAGATCCGTTTCCTCACTAGAGAAGCGTTCTGTTTCTCCGCTTGCAAATTCCACCATGTAAATAGCGAATACGCCATGGCACGAGCGCAACTGGCTTTTAAAGGGAATGGGAGATGAGACTCTGATTGGTTTATTGCACGTTATGCCTAAAACACACCCATTACTCATTAACAGATTAGGGACAACCCTTTTAGACCATGCGCCTGGCTCGCAGCCATTTTTCCCATCGTTAAACTAGCAAAAGTGGATTCGCACACGCCCTAAATGCACTTGCGTCGTGCGAATTAGACCATGTGCTTTGATCGTTAAAATAGGGACCGTCAAATTCCTACGTTCTTGCCATCTCAGAAAAACCAAACCAATGTTGATTCTTGTTTTATAACGAGCTCTCTTTTTGCCAGCATTCTTTTCTGTTCTCTTCTAAAATGGTGTTGTGACGAATATCAGTAATGTGACAAGCCCCAAGAATATGGGTAAGACGAAGAAGAAATTAATACTTTTATTCAGCAAGGATGCATTAAAGGTGCAGTAGGCCCATGTATTTTTTTGACTGTACCATAATATGTTTGTATATTTAGGAAACTAAATATTGTTAAGCTTGCATACTTGTTTCTCTGAAAACAATGCTACAGCCAGTTATTCTACTTTGAAATGTATGTTCTGTGTCAGAATGTCTCTTTTTATTTTGGTCTGTGTGATCCCGCCTACTACCAACTTACCCAATAGTATTTCGACACCCCGGGTTGCCAGCAGAAAACACAGCTTAATGCAGCCATGGATACCAGTGAACAAAAGCTTTGGCATCCATCTAAAAATCTTTATAAACAGGAGCATATTAAAACAAGGATAAATCAACTCATCAACATACAGTGCGTAAGTCTCCTCGCCTTCCATTGTCAACTGTGCTCGTTGTGTTTTTCTAATAGAATAACAGCATACAGGTAGAACAACATGAGGGCGAGTAAATATGGATAGAAATCTATTTTCTAGGTGAACAGTGTTTCGTTGTTTTTTAAAAAGGAGTTTCTGATGAAACATTTGCATCTTTATCCTGTAATGAATTCTGTTTATGTTTGCCCCGAGGGCACCATCAGGCCTGCTGGATCCTTTTGCAGTGCACCATCATCAGCATTAAAAAAGGACAGAAGACAGTTTTAAAGAAAGGAGAGACATTACTGTCACTGTTTATTCATCGCTTATGCCGGGGCTGATGCGACAGATGTGATGCACAGCGCAATTATATGTAATGGAGGACTGAGCACCAGCTCTCGTTGCACAAGGACCTCTTCACAGGCCAATCAATAGCATGGTACGACTTGGCTCGCTGGAAAACATCGTCCTCCTCTGTGTCATCGAGCGCTCCTTGTAGTAATAAGCAGCCGTTGTGAGGCTTTTGAAAGCGCAGCATAACCCACTCGGTTAAATTAAACAGATTTTAGTTTCTCAGTGTCTCTCTATGATGAGTGTCGAACCCTTTTGATCAAACAATCGAACTGGTTCGGTATTTTCCAAGTGCACAGCCATATGCGCTACTAGTGACCCTCTGCACTCATTCACCTCTCTGCTGCTTTTTCTCCATCCCTCTATCTCTTAGATGAAATCGAGATAAGCAGTCTCAACAGAAGCATTTTCCCTGTGTCACACCACACTCAAAAACTCATTAAACCCAAACAAACACAGAATCCTCAATGGAATTGTTCTAGGTTTCTCTGCTGGACCGGTTTCTCACGCATTACTTCTTTGCTAAGCAGAACTGTTTATCCCTGACTGTTTATGTGATTAAGGTCCGAGCCCTTATGTCTTTACTTTGCATTTTCATTTGGCTCCAGAGCCGCCGTGGTAGAATCACTAGTAGATTTGGATGACCCTCATTCTGATTAGCCATTGATTTCCCATAAGGCCTAGAGTGACACTCCTACAGATCAGAGCTTTGCTAATAAGCAGCGTAAGCAATAGAGGAAGTGCAATGAAGGCAATGATAAAGCCACACAATCTCAGCACTGGAAGCGTTAAAGCTGTGGGTGATGTGAGGTTCTTAAAAGAAGCTTGAAATTGACAGTTTGCGGGTTCAGGATGGATACTGAATGTGGCTTTATAATTACAGAGAGACAGATTCTCACATCTCAAACCAATATGATCAATTTGATGGATCACAAAATCATGCGGTCAAGTGGCAAGGGAAAAATACACTGGCTCAACCTCTCATAGGCTTGAGTAAAGATTTAATTAAACAGCTAGGTCTTTTAATATGTGAAAAAAATTAAAGGGTATACTATTATAACCACCTTTGATTGACATGACACATCACTAAATGAAGCTATCCATTACAAAAAGTGTATTTCTGGATGAATACTCATGAGGTAGCAAAAATTCATTACATTGCAACATTCCTGAGGCACTAACAAGTGTGCAAATGTCAGTAATTCACTCAGGAAAACACACAAGCTCTGTTATGAAGCAAATCTGATATTTAGTCTAATGTCAAAACATTACACAAACCAAATTGCTGCTTTCCTCACCAGCAGAAGAATCATGCCCATTCAAACGCGCCCCCTCAGATTTATGAGCCAAGTGGATTTTGTCTTCCAAAATTCAGTTACAAAAACATGTTTTTTTTTTCATTTATCACTTCTAAATTGAAAACATAAGTTCTTAACTTTGAAATCACCTTTTCACGTCTAAATCTGACCAGTCCCATCAAGTTGCACTTTCCACAGATAATTTGCTTTAAAATGAAAAATTATCATCTGCTCACCCTCATGTCGCTCCAAACTTGTATGCACTTCACTTGTAGAAGATGTCAAACTCTCAAAACTGCTCTTTTCCATACAAAGAAAATGCAGGATGCTCACTGGCTGTTAAAAACTGTGATATATTATAACTAAAATAAAACAGTGATATATACAGTACTGTGCAAAAGTCTTAGGCCACCATTAGATGTTGTTTTAGTATAATGACCATATATATTTATTTCTCAGTCTCTTTATTAGAATATAACCAGAAAATACAGGAAGTGTGTATGCAGTATTTAAAAAAAAAAAAAGGAAAATTCAGTCATTAATTACTCACCCTCAAACCTGTAAGACTTTCGTTCATCTTCAGAACACAAATGAAGATCTTTTTGATGAAATCTGAGAGATTTCTGTCCCTCCATAGACAACGACATATCTAACACTTATGCGAACATAAGCAGAAGTTCAACCGAACCTGAATGTTTTTATATGCAAGTACTGTAAAAGATTAAATTAAGTCTGTTCGTCATAAAAAGTGATTGTGTCTCTTTAGAAAATTTGGACTAAACTGGTCAATTCATATCAGTTTTCAGTTGCTCAGCTTGCTCTGATAACTTTAATTTGTTTAATGATGTGCCTATTCCTTATCAAAATGGTCAGATGAAACAAAAAAATTAGCAGATGAGCTTTTGGCAGCAAACACTTAAGATGGGTTTGGTGCACACAGGGATAAAAAAAAGAAAAAAAGAAATATACTGCTGTATCTTTAAAGGTGCCCTAGATTCAAAAATTGAATTTACCTCGGCATAGTTAAATAACAAGAGTTCAATACATGGAAAATACATACAGTGAGTCTCAAACTCCATTGTTTCCTCCTTCTTATATAAATCTCATTTGTTTAAAAGACCTCCGAAGAACAGGCGAATCTCAACATAACACCGACTGTTACGTAACAGTCGGGGTGTACGCCCCCAATATTTGCATATGCCAGCCCATGTTCCCAACATTATGAAAGGCATTAGACAAGGGCAGAACGTCTGGATGTGCACAGCTGAATCAACAGACTAGGTAAGCAAGCAAGGACAATAGCAAAAAATGGCAGATGGAGCAATAATAACTGACATGATTCATGATAACATGATATTTTTAGTGATATTTGTAAATTGTTTTTCTTAATGTTTCGTTAGCATGTTGCTAATGTACTGTTAAATGTGGTTAAAGTTACCATCGTTTCTTACTGTATTCACAGAGACACGAGCCGTCGCTATTTTCATTTTTAAACACTTGCAGTCTGTATAATGCATAAACAACTTCATTCTTTATAAATCTCTCCAACAGTGTAGCATTAGCCGTTAGCCACGCAGCATAGCCTCAAACTCATTCAGAATCAATGTTAACATCAAAATAAACACTGTACTTACGCGATTAGACATGCTGCATGACGAACACTTTGTAAAGATCCATTTTGAGGGTTATATTAGCTGTGTGGACCTTTTTTATGTTGTTTAAGGCAAGCGCGAGCTCCGTGGGTGTGGAGCACGAGATTTAAAGGGCCACACACCCTGAATCGGCTCATTTATAATGATGCCCTAAAATAGGCAGTTAAAAAAATTAATCAAAAAAAAAATCTATGGGGTATTTTGAGCTGAAACTTCACAGACACATTCAGGGGACACCTTAGACTTATATTACATCTTTTAAAAAAAGATTCTAGGGCACCTTTAATGTTGTGGGCCTATTTTTCTGCCAGAGATCCTGGACATCTTGTTCAGATACATAGCCTCATGGATTCTATCAAATACCAACAGATAAACAATCAAAGCCTGACTGTCCCTGCTAGAAATCTTATAATGGGCCATGGTTGGATCATCCACCAGGACAATGATCCAAAACAAACATCAAAACCAACACAAAAATGTGTCACTGAGCACAAAATGAAGCTTCTGCCATGGTCGTCCCAGTTCCCTGACCTGAACCCTATATAGAGTGGGGTGAACTGAAGACATGAAGCAGCAACATGGAGCTGGGAATCTGAAGGATCTGTAGAGATTCTTTATGAAGGAATGGTCTCTGATTTCTTGTCCGGTGTTCTCCAAACTCATCTGGCATTATAGAAGAAGTCTCAGAGCTGTTATCTTGGCAAAAGGAGGTTGCAAAAAATATTGAATAAAAGGGTATGATTAATTGTGAGCAATGTGTATTAGAGAAGAACATTTATTTCATAATGAGGATTTTCCCCCAGCTACTCGATAAGCACAGAGTGTATATACACATACAGTAAATATTGGGCAAAACATTACACTTGCCATTGAATTTCTTTTCAATACTGTTTAGTATTGAATAATGGATTTTTTTTATTTTTTTGTGGTTTTTTTGTTGTTGTTTTTTTGTCTACAAACAATATATAAATATGCAATCCTGCCTTGGCCAAACTGAGGTCTCTCAAAAGCATGCCTAATGCTCAAAAATTGTGTTTAGGTAAGCAATACATGCTAGGTTTTGCAACACAGCCTGAAGTCACAATCCTATTCTAAAATTTCAACAAAACTCCCTTGAGAGGCACGGCTCGGGAAGCTGGACAATCTCAACAGGTGGACTGTAGACTAACTTTTCTGATGCAATAGCTGAGCAGTTTTAAGAATGAAGCTGTGGGGTAATACACCATAAAATCTGTGCTGTTCCACAATGGCAGAATTGGATCAGCCACACAGTCTGAAGCCGATGTTTGTTTTTGCACTGAAATCGGGTTAAAAAAAATTGACTTTGGCTTATGCGTAGCATCTCACTTCTCTGACATGCTTCCTTAGGCCTGGACAGTTGATAGCTCCTGCTGCTTTCTCAAACACAGCTGTCTACCAGGCTGAAAAAGAGATATAAATGGAGGTGGACATCATGGCTCTTTTCCAAAACCTAGTGAGCTGCCTATATCGTTTTTAAGGGAACTGCACTTTTGGTCAAATTCTAAGGCTGCATCATATTCACAAAGTATCCTTCATGGTTTTATGATGTCCGTACCAGATGATAAGAGAGATAAACTTCTTTCAGACTTTATCTAGCCACACACACATCTACACACATAACTGACCCCATTAGACCTCATGCAGACTTTCAGGCAATTATTCAGACAGCTAATTAGGTCATTCTCCTCCTTTAGGCCCAGACAGTGCAGAGGTATGAGACGCAACTGACTGACCCACTGACCCTTCTGCCCCAAAGCTCAAAAACAGAATCCATGATTGGTCCACTATACTTACCTCACTGGTGGATGTGCCAGCCACAGAAAACTCCTGAGGTGGTCGCCAGTCTCTAGAGTTTGCTATAAATACCAGGAAGCTTAAGGAACCTTCTGGAACTGTGGAGTGAGATCTAATTCTCATAAAGTGCAGTTAAATATTTGGTATGTGCTAGATCAATAATTCTTCAAGCTTGAGGAGCTTCTTAAAGTCAACATAACAATCAAAACTGACCTTAATTCCTGGTCCTGGTCTTCCTGCAGAAAAAAAAAAAGATTTATTAAAATTTCCCATAAAAATCCTGACGCATACAAGCTTTATAATGGCAGTAAGCGATACCAACGAGTTTTAGCTGAAGAAAGTGCTTCTATCTACATCCATCCATCATAGAATTACTTCACACGGCTCCGCAGGGTTAATAAAGTCCTTCTGAAGGGAAGCGATGCATTTGCGTAAAAAAATATCCCTATTTAACAAGTTATAAAGTAAATTATCTAGCTTCCACCAGACCGCCTTCTGTATTCAACTTACAAAGAAAGTGTAAACTGTCGTCGTGTCAGTTAAGCTTTTTCCGTAAGTTGAATAGGGAAGGTGTAGGACGTATTGTAAGCTTTTTGAACTGCAATAGTTGTACACTTTCTTCGTAACTCGAATACAGAAGGTGGTCTGGCGGAAGCTAGTTATTTTACTTCATAACTTGTTAAATATGGAAAAAAAAATTTTTACACAAACACATTGCTTCGCTTCAGAAGGTCTTTATTAACCCCCCGGAGCCATACGTTTATGATGGAAAGATGTGGTTGGAGGCACTTTCTTCAGCTCATACTCGTTGGTATGTATGTATGTATGTATGTATGTATGTATGTATGTATGTATGTATGTATGTATGTATGTATGTATGTATGTATGTATGAATGAATGAATGAATGAATGAATGAATGAATGAATGAATGAATGAATGAATGAATGAATGAATGAATGAATGAATGAATGAATGAATGAATGAATGAATGAATGAATGAATGAATGAATGAATGAATGAATGAATGAATGAATGAATGAATGAATGAATGACATGTGGCCAAGTATGGTGACCCATACTCGGAATTTGTGCTCTGCATTTAACCCATCCAAGTGCACACACACACCGTGAACACACACCCGGAGCAGTGGGCAGCCATTGCTGTGGTGCCCGGGGAGCAGTTGGGGGTACGGTGCCTTGCTCAAGGGTCTCACCTCAGTCGTTGTATTGAGGGTGAAGAGAGCGCTGGATATTCACTCCCAATCACCGACAATCTCTGCCGGACCTGAGACTAGAACCCATGACCTTTGGGTTACAAGTCCGACTCTCTATCCATTAGGTCATGACTGCCCACTATGCATAAAATATTTATTAATATATCTCCGATGGTGTTCATCAGAAAGAAGAAAGTCATATAGTTCAACCTAGGAGGGCTTGAGGGTGAGTAAAGCTTGAGGTAACTTTCATTTGAAAGTGAACTAATCCTGTAACTTGTTTATCAATTTTGACCGGTGGCACGGTTATCAGATATGGTAATAGTTTTTAGGCAAACCATTCAGAAGATATAAGCAAAAATAGCCAGGTCCAGTAGGTGACACTATGCCGAAACGCTTTATGTAGCCTCTGGTCATGCTTGTGATGACGCGTTCCAAATTTGGTCTGATAAAGGGTTGCAGAGATATAGCCTCCTGCCACTTTGGTTCCCATGTCTAGGTGGAGTTCGAAAAAGTAGGTTTTTCAGAAAATTCAAAATGGCGTAAAGATTTTCATGACGGAAAATGGCGTCTTAGGGTGCAATCGAATCGACTTGAGCCAAGGAATCAGAATTTTGTTTCTAGCCCTTATTCAAAAGTGATTAGCATAAACATAAGTGAAAGGGATTGAGTTAGAGACTCCAAATTTGCTGTATCTTTGTGCCAAATTTCACAACTTTTTACCATAAGGTTCTATGGGCTGCCATAGACTTCCAGAGCGGAAGAATAATAATAGGGTAAATTACCTGTACCTTTTCCATTTACGCACATTTCCTTCAACCCTAAAACACAATGCAAGGCGCATTCCAAAAAAACACCTGTGAAAAAAGAGAAAATTCCTTCATATTAACATACCCGGGCTGTATTTTCATATAGACACATTTTATACAACAATGCATGTTGTTTCATCTGTGCAACAACATGACCTTTTAATATAGGCTAAGTTCAGGAACCCTATACATTGTGCAAAAAACAAAATGTAGGGTTAGGGTTTAATTTCAATAAAAAAATTTTAAAAAATCAATTCATGCATCACAAAGTAAGTTACCAAACTTGACAGCAACATTATCAATAGCAACAGTGCAAATAAAACTAGCAAACAGTGAAATGTGCGACCTTATTAATTATTCATGTCCCGGTACATGCTGGGAGCAGCTGCATTAAGTAGAAAGTTAAGTAGATTTTACTTCATTTATACATTTGAAATGTACTCAAATCTGTGCATCAATATTTGAGAACTCACTATCAATATAAATAATAATACTTATTTGCAGATTGACAGAAGCAAAACAGGTTTTGAATGCCATATCATGTTGGCTTTAAACTACAATAGGCCCAAAAGGCTGCCGTAGCTTGCCGATAATGAGGTGTTACACAAATATATGGAATAAAATAGGCTGGTGACCCTGCAGTACACAGTACAAGCACACACACATACACCCACACTGATTGAGTCAGTAGGGGGCAACCTGCTATGCCCACCTCAATCAGCACCTATTGAATTCCCCTTCTCCTTTCAGTGAGGGCAGATGAGTTGCCCTCCGCACAATGTGTTGGTGTAACAATGTAATTCTTGAAAACACACCCAGATGACCACGCGCACCAACTGAATAAATGAGGTTTCTAGTTCACCAAAACACAGACACCAATATCATCACTAAGACTTATGAAAACAAAAAGAAAAAAAGTATTGTGTCTAAGGGAACACATCTTCCCCATAAAGTGAGCCCTTTCTCTGATAGCCCATGTGACATTTCATCTATTCTCCCTTAGGGTTCTGTTGATCCGTTGTGTTACCTCTGCCTCTTACGCAGGAGTCTTTATCTCCCTCCCTTCTCCCTCCATCCATCCAAACCAGGGAAAAAAGGTCAACCGCACCATTATTTTATCCTGAACCTTTGGCATAACATTTATTCTGAAGGCAAAAATATCCACCAAAGTGAAAAATGAAGGAGGGGCAAACAATAAGAGAGCACTATTGGTTAAGGTCAACGGAAGCTTTGAAGCTTAAGCTAAAGAGTTCAAAAGCCCACTGTGCTGTCTGGAAATTGAATATTATTGGAAATGAGGTATAAACGTTTTTAAAAGACTTTTTTCGATTTTATTGAAAATGAAATACAAAAATAAGCTTATAAGATTAGATGTTGTCAGTATAACATAATCAGAGTTCATAAAGGATGGTCTGCTGGCCTGGGTCCAGAGTGAGAGAGTTGTCAAAGAAAATTTGACATTCATTAATCTTGTACATCCACACATATGTTTGGTTTTCCAGCAATGTTTATAAGTATGTTTATGAATTTTTGGAGTGACATTGAACCTCATTGATCTGTACAATATATTTTATTATTATTTTATTAATCATTATTTTACTATTAACTATTATTAATAATCATTTTATTATGACAGATATATAATTCGTTCAAAGATTAGTTCAGATTTTATAGGTTCATTAAAAATGGTTCACCCAAATAAAATCACATACATACTAAAAGCATTTTTAAAAGTGTAGAGAAATAAATTATCAAGGACATATACAGAAGATATAGTAAACAGAGAGCAGTTTAATAACTTTAATTATTGTGCTGCTCTAAAATTGTTACAAATTTCCACTTAAAAATCAGACAAGATCATTTTCAAATATAAACAGAAAACTTTTCATGCGTTTTGGCCATTCATTTACACAACAACAGCATTTTGGGGGCCTGAAAATGCAAACTTTTGAAAACAGGTTTCAAAATGGAAAACGATACCATTATCGTCACCATGTAAACTACAAAAACTAATTTGTGTAGATGGTGACGTTGTGTGCATATGTATAACATGTTCAGTTTTTATCCCTGGGTATACTTTGTTTTTTTTAACCGTACTTATGCACAGCCTTGCAAAGTATACTTCACTTGGGTCGTACACAGGCATTCGACACATGTGCAGTTTTGAGCAATCTCTCGCCACGAATTACAAACCATGTAAATATATTTGTTTTCTTTCATGCTAGAGTGGTACAAATGAGGGTACTTTCTAACCTCTTAGCACAATCTGTCATCTATACAGGGCTTCATTGTTGCTGCAACTTGCATGAGTTCCGGTCTGTTCTGTTTATGCAGGTTTTCTTTGACTACCTAGTGAATAAACGCCCCCAGGTTATGGTTGCCACCTTGTGGATAAACTAATTACTGCATAAAAATAAAATGTGCATATGCAAACTGCGCGGTTACAAAAATCTGGCAGTGAGCGTACAGTCTGTGTGTACACTTCTAATGACGAAATTCGCATTTACTTTGGGCTTTCAGGTCCGTAGTGTTTCTTTACAAAGTAATATCACCAACTACTGGTCTGCCATGCATAATACAACGTTTTTAGACGTTTTCACTGATCCGTGTGAACGGTGATCTTTTTGACGTGTTTGTCTGTATGTGAAAAATGCAAAGGAAAAACTTTGGGTTTTGTACATCGTTGTAGTGTAATTCTGTCAAGTTGGCAGAACTAATTTTGGTCCAATATCCGCTGAGGACATTTTCCTTCAAGTTTTTACCTCTTCCTGAGCAGACAAATCAACATTAGTGCATTGTAGAACATTAGCGCGACCTTATCAATCAGCTCGAGTCATCAGTCACCCTCAAACTCATGTCAGACTAAACACGGAACCAAGCTCAGCAAAAGTCATACCGGGCTAGTGTCTGAGACAAGGCCAGACTCAAATGTCTTTAAATCCTTTAGGACTACTCTGCTTATCTTATCAGACCAGGCAAAAAGAGCAAACTCAGTGTAAAAGATAATGAAAGAGGTGAGGAGAAAGACAAAGACATACCAGGAACAACAAAACAAGGGATGACCACCCATAGGTTCTTTGGGGGTTCTTACTTAATTACTTCCTTAATCGATCGGACTCGTTGCTGCTTGGTCAGTAGAGACGGCTGGTACGTGGCCATTTATTGACCTGTATGTTGATTTTGCTTTGCTGTACACAACGAAACCTTCTGGCTTAAGAGAGAAGCTGGGGAAAAGACACGGCCCCATGTGAAGTGTTGAAGTGTTTCTTACTTGGGGTCTGTAACAATAGTCTTAGTAATGCAATGAAATACAGCAAAAGTATTACAAAATTATAACTACCATGAATTAGTTTCCGACTGGTCATAGTTAATAGCTGCCAAGTGTTAGCCAGGCATGTCCTGATTTTGCAGAGGTAGACGGGTTCCTGTCTGAAAATTTAGTCCTAACCCTAAACCTAACTCTATCCATAAGCTATCCCTAAAATCGGAGGGAAATTATAGGTGAATAACACTGATGTAGCCTATGTTGATCCAGGAACATGTTGTACTTAGTGAAATCAGGTTCTGCGTTACCCATGTGTCTAACACCAGACTCTAGAGGTGACACTTTCAAGACCTGTCAAAATACTGGCAAACACTAGTAATATATGCACTAATTGGCTAAACAAGCAACATGTGGCAACTATCAGTGCAGAGAAGGAAAAGGGAACTATAAGACACCAGTAAACAATGAACTATTTCAAAGAAATACAAAACAGATAAGGTGGGGCAGTTAGGAAATTGTTGAAAGTAAAATTATATTGTGCCAAATTCAGTCAATTAAGACAAATTCATAGGAATATTATAATAGATTTCCTACCATTTTGAGTCTCAGTAAAGTTCTAAGCTTTACTTGCACTGCCAACAATTTCACTGGCCTCAAGCCAAAAGAAAGATCTTTTTTATATATATTTAGCAATGTATTTTTATATATGCTGTTAAAAGAGGATTTAGAATTATTACTGCAATGTTTTTTTTTGTTTTGTTGTAATTCTGCTTTAAAACAGTTTGAATTGTGAAAAGTGTTAAAAATGGATGCACAAGATCAATTAATTTAATTAAATGAAATGGAAGTTACGATCGTCTTTTCTTCCCTATTGTGACATATTCATCCACTTTATTATGTGGAATATAAACCGGTACTAGCCGGTTTATATTCCACATTCCTCAGAAATTCAGGTCCATATTGACATGAAAGCATCACACAGTTGCTGCAGATTGATGTGAATCTCCCGTTCCACCACATGCCAAAGGTGCTCTATTGGATTGAGATTTTGTGACTGTGGAGGTCATTTGAGTTTGGTGAACTCATTGTCATGTTCAAGAAACCAGTTTGAGATGATTTGAGCTTTTTGACATGACCCGTTATCCTGCTGGAAGTAGCTATCAGAAGATGGGTACACTGAGGTCATAAAGGGATGGACATGGTCAGCAACAGTACTCACTTAGGCTGTGGCATTTAAACGATGCTCAATTGGGCCCGAAGTGTGCCAAGAAAATATCCCGTCACACCATTACACCACCAGCAGCCTGAACCGTTGATCCAAGGCAGGATAAACCCATGCTTTCATGTTGTTTACACCAAATTCTGACCCTACCATTTGAGTGTCTCCACAGAAATCGAGACTCATCAGACCAGACAACGTTTTTCCAATCTTCTATTGTCCAATTTTGGTGAGCCAGTGTGAGTTGTAGCCTCAGTTTCCTGTTCTTAGCTCACAGATGTGGCACCCGGCGTGGTCTTCTGCTGCTTTAGCCCATCGGTTTCAAGATGTTGTGCATTCAGAGAAGCTCGTCTGAAGATCTCGGTTGTATCAACTAGTTATTGAGTTACTGTTGCCTTTCTATCAGCTCGAACCAGTCTGGCCATTCTCTTCTGACCTCTGGCACCAACAAGGCATTTTTGCCCACAGAACTGCCACTCACTGAAAATGTTCTCTTTTTCTGGCTATTCTGTGTAAATCTTAGAGATGGTTGTGTGTGAAAATAAAAAAAATTATAATAATAAAATAATGATGTGCACAGACAAATCATTTATAATAAACACTGCAACATTCCATAAAAAAGTATGACTTTAATGTTGATCCCTTCCAAAATAAACACAAATTTCTAACATTGCTTTCTAGACAGTTTTGATATCATAGCGTACTCATGACCATTCTCAACTGAATTGCAGTCAATCAAAATTAGAAAGAGTTCAACAGGTGCAACTTGTTTCTGGAAAATACTGTATGCAAGTTTGACTATGGTCAATTTAGTAGAGGAAGCAATATTATAGCATCCATACATGCAGTACTCGTTAAAAGTATTTAAGAACTCTTCAATTAATGAGGCTGTATTCATGTGTCAACGTTGTCCTTCAGTCTCTCTGGAAAGCTATAAAAACACTCCACACCTCTTCACAGACTACACCGACCATGCACACCTTTATATCTCTTTGCTTTCACTGAAATCTTCAATATCAAGTCTTTGAAAGTGTATTTATTCTTGGCCTTGACATCTTATGCACTGGATCCTTCTGACCGTTGAAAAAATATATCCCATTGCACTGCATCATCCACTTTGAGTCAGCTTTTTGCAAACCTGCCTCAGTCATCTCATACTGAATAATCTAAGCAGCCTGCCAAAGATTGACTTTCATTTTGGTTTCTTTTCTTATTTTTCTTTATCTTATTTGCTTTTACAGATGCTGTCTATTCCTTCACCTCTCCTTTTACTCTCCTTTGTCATCCATCTTTGTAATTCAATTTTTAATGTGTCGCTACATCTTTCATTTTCTCCGTCTCCTTTCTTCATCCTTCGTTCCACGCTCTGAATCAGCCTTTAAGTCGTGACACTGCACAATATTGCCAGCGATTTGCCTGGCAGATGCCTTTATCCAAGGCCTCTGTTTCTACAATCACATTAGCCATTAGTACAGCTGGGGAGGCACTGGAGCGAATCAGGTTAAGTAGCTGCTCAAGGGTACAAACAATAGAGGCCCACCTGGAGTTCAGGCCTGCCTGACTCACTCAAAAGTACACATACTCACACACTTGCACTTAATGGGTGAATTTACACGCTTAGATATGCACACTCATGCAAGCAGACATTTGCTAATTTATATCAGACCGGGTTGGGTGAGAAAGTGGTCAAAAATGGTCACAGTAGAAGGAGAGAGAAAGTGAAATGAATGCGAGCTGGTGAGGTAGCACTGTCAGTTCAGTTTAATACACTTATGTAACCCTGAACATGATAGAGAGAACGAGGGAGAGAAAAAAAAAACACAGCATTTTGTCTATAGCATTTCAGCTGGATTGTATAGCTATCTTAGTATCTCTGCTTACTAAAAAGCATCCTTCAAAAGCCAACAAGTTCAGCACCATGGAAAATAAATGAAACTTCAGGACCATGGACAGCTCTCTAAACCAGCTCAGAAAAGACTAACACAATAAATCTTGTATTATGACACGCTTCTGCTGTCTGTTACGGCTGCACAATTTCAATTCAAAAGACTGAAAACTCAGTCTCTAGACATTCATGCCCTCCGAAAATTTGAAAACGCAAAAGTTGTCAGGTAGCGGACAGAGGACCCAAACACAAAGGTACAGGAAATAAGGTTTATTCAGTTCAATAATTAACTCAGGCAGTCTGCCATCCAAAGGCAGAAAGTAGTGAGCGGACAGCCCCAGCTGAGACACAAAGCACCTAGGTCAGCGCCCCGACAGGAACACGCAGGCAGCAGGACACTGGACAGGAAAACAGGTGAGACACACTCGAAAAGACAGACTAGACTCGACTTTAACTGACTTAACTTCTTGAAATGCAGTATAACAGATATAATTCCGTGAGCATAATGCGTCCAACAATAAACTGGCAAAGAGGCCAGAAACAGGGCGACATTAAATAGCACAGGAGAAGAGAACAAAGAGAAACAGGTGCAATAACAATCAGCAAGCGCGCTGATTGCGATTGTGAACAGGTGGGCCAAGTGCAGGAACGAAGCAGGGGAAAGAGAGAGGGAGAGAGAGAAAAACAAACCTAACTCCTGACAAAAGTGGGGTTTTGGACAATAACATAAATCCTTCTTAATCATTTGGCATTAATGCACTAAAGGATAAGTTCACCTTAAAATGAAAATTACCCCAAGCTTTACTCACCCTCAAGCC
Source organism: Anabarilius grahami (assembly GCA_003731715.1). NCBI lineage: Eukaryota > Metazoa > Chordata > Actinopteri > Cypriniformes > Xenocyprididae > Anabarilius > Anabarilius grahami. Next base: position 226,151 of record RJVU01042534.1, read on the forward strand.
ATCCTTGGTGTATATGAATTTCTTCTTTCTGATGAACACAGCTGGAGTTATATTAATAAATATCCTGATGCATCCAAGCTTTATAATGGCAGTGAATGGGACCAACGAATATGAAGCTGAAGAAAGTGCATCCATCCCTTATAAACGTGCTCCACACAGCCGGAGGGTTAATAAAGGCTTTCTGAAGTGAAGCGATGCCTTTGTGTAAGAAAAATATCCATATTAACAAGTTATAAAGTAAAATAGCTTCTGCCAGACCGTCTTCTGTATTCAACTTTGGAAGAAAGTGTAAAACCTCTCGCAGTTCAAAACGCTTACACCGTGTCATAACTAGACATAAAAACTAACTAGTTTTTATTTTTTTAATAAAATGTTTTTATAGTTTGTGTTGTCTTTTATCATGTCAGTGCAAAGTCATCATAAAATTATAGGATTTGTCATTATATCAGGTTTTTATGCTAAAATACAACCCAAAACCTAACGTCGCCTATAGTGCTTCCAAACTATAACCTGCAATAACAGGAAATTAATATTCCACATTTGGAATTTTCTTTTTAAAAATGTTTTTAAAAAAATCTCTGCGAGCATCATTATCATCTGATGAAACATCAACACACAAGTATTTAATCTACTGTCAAAGTTTTACAAGAAAATGAATGTGAACATGTTGGTTTTGTGTGTACAGACAGCTCTTCATAGCAAACACAGAAGAATAAAGTACTATTTTAGGCACTATCTCTTGCACTGACAAAGTAATTTAGCTTTTTTGTCATTTGAGTCTGTTGCATATACAAACTTGAGATTGTAACAATAAATAAATCATTGCAATAATAAGAAGACGCAAACAAAATTTGCGACTGAGATTGAAACATTCAGATAAATGGTGTGACAGCAGACGGAGAGAATATGGAAGGATGAATGAATTAGTCGACATGGAAAACGAGATGGATGAGGGGCGGGTAACGGAGGGGGAGGAGAACAGAGAACAGAACGCACCCGTCTCCGTGTGATCTCGCATGCCCCGTGAATAAAAACCTTAGGAAAAGCAATTAAACACCAAACAAGGATACATGACTGCAGCAAGTCACATTGATGATAATGGATTATCTAGATAATCAATGTGCCCATAGCAGGGCTACTCATGAATTAATCACAACCAACACGCGAAAGCAAACAGAAACAGCCTAGTTTTACTAATGTCTCTGGCTGCCTAGCAACGCCTGAGCCACAATGTGCACATCAGCACATCGCCATCACACACAACCCAAGCCAAATGTATCTGAACATAGAAGACTCATAAAGGACATGCACAACACAAATATAATGCTGATGGCATATAAAAGGACAGCTTACTTATTATCAAAAGACACAAATCTGTTTGAAGGGTCAGAGCAGATGTTCCTCAAACACACGAGTCTTTGACAGAGTTTCGGAGAAACTTTGATTTTGGGACAAGAAGATAACGTGAGAGTCTTGAGATATAAAGATATGGGCTGCAGCAAGTGAAACAGTTTAATACTGGATGAGAAATGAACTCTAGAGGGAGAAAAAAGAATGTGATTGACAACAGAAGCAATTGACATGGCATACTATGCACAGACAAGTGCAAGGACGGTAGATGCAGCAAGTTAAAGAAGTGATAGTTCTCCTTCTCTCTCATCCCCTTTACTGCTGTCACTACAGCAACATGCCTGGAGGGGACACAAGAGAGGCAGCATCCCTGACAAAAACAACAGAGAAGGGGAGCAGGGATCGAAAGAGGGAGAACACAGGAAAGAAAGAAAGACAGAGAATGAATGAGTGATGCTGGGAATGACAATAGGGCAATATACAAAATGAGGGAAAGAGGACAGATCAATTAGTCACATCTCATTGGTCCATTTCAAATGTAACCTAGAGGTGTAAAGACACTGCATGAATTTAAAATAAGAAATTTAATTTACATATGATGGCAATAACTTTTCAATCTATTTGAGTGGTAGGCCTATGCTGCCTCTGTCAAAGTCTAAGGCAGTGCATCCCAATTTGCATACATATGCACTAATCTATTTCATTTTGTAGTATCAATAGTTTGAGTACACACTGAAAATTTCAACAATAAGAAGTGTACTTCAAATACCCAGATAATGCAGTTATTTAGCTAAAAAAAAAAAAAACTAAGTGTGGAATGTTGGACACCTCATTGCAGCTTTAAAGGGTTAGTTCACCCAAAAATGAAAATTCTGTCATTAATTACTCACACTTATGTCGATATTTTTGATGAAATCCGAGAGTTTTCTGACCTCCCAATAGACAGCAACGTCATAACCAATTTCAAGGCCCAGAAAGGTAGTAAAGACATTGTTAAAATAGGCCATGTGACTACAGTGGTTCAACCTTAATGTTATGAAGCGATGAGAATACTTTTTGTGCGCAAAAACAAAACAAAAATAATTACTTTATTCAAACATTTCTTCTTTTCCCTGTCAGTCTCCTATGCTGTTGACGTAGTAAGCGCTTCTGTGTTAGCGTGTTCTGTGTTTTGACGTAGCGTTTCTACGTCAGAACTCCAACTCAGTATTGGCCGGTTCCTGCGTCAGCATCACACGCATGCGTCATGATGCTCACATGAACAGCTTTGGCCAATACTGAGCCGGCATTCTGACGTAGAAACACTGCACTGTGTTTACTATGTCAACAGCATAGGAGACTGACATGGAAGAGAAGAAACTGTTTTTGCACACAAAAAATATTCTCGTCGCTTAGGGTTTACGCAGATGAAATGATTGGAGAAGTCCAGCATGAGTCACCAGAGAGAAGTCATATTAAGCCCTGGGTATACTTAGTTTTATGCATATGCTAGTGTACGCGCACAGTCGATTGCACAGCCTTGCAAAGCATACTTCATTTGATTCAACGCATGCGCAGTTTTGAGCAATCTCTCGCCACAAGTTACAACCCATGTAAACATCTTTGTATTCTTTCATTCTAGAGTTGTACAAATGAGGGTCCTTTCTAACCTCTTCGCAAAATCTCTCGTCTAGGTAGGCCTGTAGCTTGCATGCGTTCTGGTGTGTTCTGTTTATGCAGTTTTTCTTTGACTACCTTGTGAATCGACACCCCCAGTGCACAGTTGCCACCTTTTGGATAAACTAATTACTACAAAAAAATCAAATGCGCATGTGAGACCTATGCGTCCACGCGGTTACAAAAATCCAGCGGTGCGCGTACAGTATGCACGTACTCTTCTGATGACGAAATTCGCGTCACGCGCACGTGTGTATGCGTAAAAAATGAACTATACTTTGGGGTTTCTTGGCAGTGCTGGGTAGTAACTTACTACTTGAAATCTTAATTACGTAATCAGATTACAAAAAGTAAGTACTTGTAAATAGATATTACATTTTTAAATACTCGTAATCACACTACAGTTACTTTTCTATTGATTACATGTTATTTGCCAGGAAACCCTAATGTAATATAAAATTTAACGCACTTAAGTTTGTTGATAACAAAGAATATATTTTCTTTCTCTTTATATCAGTATTGTACAAGATTATCCTATTCAAATCAATGTGAGACACAAGTTAGGCCAAAAGTAATCTAAAAGTAACCAAAGAATACATTACCTAAAATTAGTAATCTATATTACAGTACTAACTAGAATTTTTGTCATGTAATTTGGAATCAGTAATCGAATACAATTTGTAAGTAATCTACCCAGCACTGAATACCAGAATATCGATTTATGACATTTTGATTAAAAATTGGAAGGTCAAAAAACTAAATAAAGGAAGCACATAACTGGATGAATCATCCACAATGACAATAAAAACATGCATTTAAAAAACGTATCCATTTCATGCCAACTAATGAAACCTTATTGTAAGTTGTTACCCAATTTTCTTCTTGCAATCTTCCTAACAGAACAATTTTTAATCTTCTAACCAACCACTATAGACAACACAGGTACATTCTGTCTTAAAGGATTAGTTCACTTTAAAATTAAAATTTCCTGATTATTTACTCACCCCCATGTCATCCAAGATGTCCATGCCCTTCTTTCTTCAGTCGAAAAGAAATTAAGGTTTTTGATGAAAACATTACAGGATTTTTCTCCATATAGTGGACTTCAGTAGAGCCCAAATGGTTGAAGGTCAAAATTACAGTTTACAGCAAACCCAGACAAGAAATAAGGGTCTTATCTAGAGAAACCATTGCTCATTTTCTAAAAAAAATGAAATAATAATATACGTTTTAACAATAAATGCTCATCTTGAACTAGCTCTCTTCTTCTTCTCTATTAGAATTCCGGCAGTGTAGACGCTGCTTAGTGCATTACTGCCCTCCACAGGTCAAAGTTTGAACTAATTGTTATATACTTGCACTAGCATATTGTATATGACAATTTAGTTCAAATTTTGACCTGTGGAGGGCAGTAATACACTTAGCAGTGTCTACTCTGCCGGAATTCTAATAGAGAAGAAGAAGAGAGCTAGTTCAAGATGAGCATTTATTGTTAAAACGTATATTATTATTTCATTTTTTTTAGAAAATGAGCAATGGTTTCTCTAGATAAGACCCTTATTTCTTGTCTGGGTTTGCTGTAAACTGTAATTTTGACCTTCAACCATTTGGGCTCCATTGAAGTCCACTATATGGAGAAAAATCCTGGAATGTTTTCATCAAAAACCTTAATTTATTTTCGACTGAAGATAGAAAGACATGAATATCTTGGATGACATGGGGGTGAGTAAATTATCAGGAAATTTTTAATTTGAAAGTGAACTAATCCTTTTATTCTGCACAATATATAATAGTCGTTTACAATTGTTGCTTGTCAGACTGTACCAACATGATCCCCGCTGAAAGCCATGTCACACCGTGGGATCTCAGTTCCCTTTAATGTCAGACTGTACGACAGTCAAGATTCATTATAAATGGACTCACACAAGAAGACTCATCCTGAGTTCATTTATCTGTGACATGTTCGGTGACTTGAGCTGCATTTACATGCAGGATAGAAATGGTGGCTAGATCTCTAGAGTTCAATTTGATCATGGCTACTCTTGAAAAGAAGAAGAAGAAGAAGAAGAAAAAAAGATTATGTGTGAAGAGCAAATGGTGGTTTGTTGTTGTCGCACTGTGTCATCAGGTTTGATTTGATGGTTGTCATAGGAGAGTCCACACTGCAAGACAGAGCCTCAAAACGTCTGACAGTTGTGCAGTGAAGTGAAACTTGACCGCAATAGTCATTAATCTGCTGTCTGTGAACATGTCAAACTACGATCAAAGATTACAGATTTTGGTCTAGGACCAGAGGAGTCTTTTAGGATTCACAATATTTGTCTCAGACATGTCCAAATCGTGGCCAAAGTCACAGTGTGCATCCATCTTTAGTAGAATTTTGAGCAAACAATGGATCTAAACGCACCTTCACTTTCCTACCTTTGTAAAAATAATTAATAAAAAAAATGACTTAATTACATCTTCTACAATGAACACGTTCCCACATTTTTTAGTGGGATTTTAAAATAATAAAAAATGATTAGGTGGCATAACTGTCCAGAAAAATCTTAATAGGCTGAAATTATAATTTTTTTTTTAAATGTTTAACAGTAGCATTAATTCTTTAAAAAGATAAGCAGTGAAGCAATTTTGTTTTGAAATATTGGTGATATTAAAAAACAATGGTAATTTTCTAAAATGTTTTAAACTATCATGGATACAAATACAACATTTCTAGTACTGACTACCGACACACTTTACACCAGATTTTTTTCAAAGATTTACTCTTTTTATCATCTTAGATATCATTATTTAACATTGACCCACATATCAAATCCAAACTCTGACTAGAAATGTAGTGGGGGAGAAAAGATTTCCCTCACCACAGGACTTTTTTTTTTTTTTTAAAAGGACAAAATCAATAGAAAAACAGCTCTACAAACAGTTAAAACAAACAGGGATTATTTACGTTTACCGAATCATTAAAAATACACGGGTCTTATTAGATGAGTGGGCGGTAGGGGCGTGGCCATAACTCGGGCAACCGCAACCTGTCAATCATATACTGTGGCGGGAGCAAAAAACGAGTGTCAGAGAGGATGCCTAGGCTATGATTGCCTTACTTTTCCTGTTACTGGCATCGTGTGTGCGTTTGGACAAAAACCCACAGTAAACGCTTAGAGGGATCTAACAAAAGCTCACAGAAGTTCGGTGACCGCCAAATATGACTGTATGAGTTGACAGAATCGTGTTTTTTTTTTTTTTTTTACACTTATTGAGTGGGTTATTTTTTTTTCTTCGACGCCTGTCACCTAACCAAAGAGACACCTGCCGCTGAAGACGTAGGCTATCTCTCCTTCTTGTAATCTCAACCGACAGTTTCTCGTACCATTTTTCTTCTCTTGTGGAGGATTTTGTCTCAGAAAGGAATTATTCAGTTACTTGTTCCAGTAAATTCCAACAGACCTGCTCAGGATGCCTTGGATGAGCGTCTCTCTGCCATGGAGTTGCATTCGGGAAAGCGCGAAGCTCTGTGACTGAACAAACTAACGTTAGCCGTACTGCGGCACGGCTTCGCAAAATAAACGCTTTGCTACTGTCTGACCACTTGCTGAGTCGCAGGAATGTTGTAAAACCCGCTAGTTTTGCGTTGGACTGGGGGACTGAGAGTCGAAGAAGGCGAAGAGACCACAGCAGGTGCACGTGAACGCAGGAATATTATAATGGCTCTCGCGGCGGTTTCCCTCTACCTTCTCGCGCTTGCCTGGACGAACTTGCGCCCGGTCCACGGGAACAACCGCCACGCCGTATACTGGAACAGCTCAAACATCCAGTAAGTGGGTTCATAAGTTTTCTACATCGGATGTGGGGAGATTTAGGTCCCGTACGACGGTTAACACGTAGAGATAGAGGGAGAAAAGAATATATGTCCGGGACACATTTAACGTTACACCAGAGAATCACAAGAACAGAACTAGATTTTTCACCCTCAAAGCACAATTGAGATTGTTTAATATTTTTTTTAATGCCAATTAAGCACATTTTCATCCCAGATTTGAATTAATGCGTAATTTGACCGCATTTATATTTGTCTGACCATTCTTGTAATAATATTTTTCTAAATTTTATATATATATCAACCAATTGATTTATTTATTATTATTTTGGGGTGACGCATAACTTAACCCGAACATTTTCTTGACAGGTTTCGTGAGATTTATCTCAGAGTTTTGATTTAGGGGACAACTGTCTGGTCACGTGCTGTACATTTCGACTCGTGCGCTGAGGAAGTTGATGAAGTGGCTCCTGATTGAGACATGTTTCCTTCAGCCTCCAGACTGATTTATTTCTTTTACTGTCACAGGACTTGATTGTGTGGATTGTGTGCTGACAGGTGATAATTCACATTACCTGATTGCTAAATAATCCGAGAGGAAAATCATTCAGTATTGTGCTTTTCTTCACCTTTTTTAAAAATAAAATCTCGCCACAGATCTTTTTCTTCTCCCCTGCTGCCCTGTTCTCTAGAAGAGCTTCTATGCTGTAGCCTTTCTTCAGTTTAATTTCTTTTGTCTGTAATTACAAGAACTGTAGTGGTGATGAATGAGAAGTCTTGTGCCTTTAGTGTTATTATCTTAAGATTAATCACATTTATCTCTCCTCTGATAAAAGGGAGGGCGAGCAGCTCCTCCCTCCTCCCCCCACCTCACGTCTATTTGTATTCATCTCATCCACTTATCTCCTAGCTATATTCTGCTTACCCGCTCTCTTCTCGTCTTCTGTATCACTTTCAGTGGTCTTTTTTTGCTGTATTCCCCTTTTTCATCTTAGTATTGATATGCATCACTATATGTGATGGAAATAGTATGGAAATATTTCTCATTTTCAAACTGGGGGTCAGAGTATGTGCCATGAATGTCAGCGAGCATTGCACTCTAAACATGGTTTCAGCATTACCCAAAAACCTCTAGAGCAAACTATGGGCCCAACAAGCACCAGCTGCAGCAGCAATTAAGTGTGTAAGTGTGTGTGTTTGTGTGTAGAAAAGATGAGAAGAGCCTCATTAATACCCAGGTCCTCATTATCTTAACCGCAGCATCTTCAAAGTGCACAGCAGTCACACGTTTCCCTGTGTGTCACATTCTGTTGATACTGTTATCTATTACCTTTAATTATCCTTTTTGTTTGAACGCACGTTTTGGTTAGATGTCTACAGATGTCTGCTTATCTTTATTTATACAGCTAGATATAAAGTGGGCTGTATAGAATAATTTCATTCATTTTGTTGCATTGGTAGTATTAATTATTTTTAAAGGGGTCCTTGATTATGATTTAACTTTTTTAAACTTTAGTTAGTGTGTAATGTTGCTGTTTGAGCATAAACAACATCTGCAAAGTTACGATGCTCAAAGTTCAATGCAAAGGAGATATTTTCTTTCACAGAAATTGCTTTTTAAGGACTGCAACAAATGGCTGATAGAGACTACAACAAGCTTATTCCATGGTTGTTGACATCACAAACCCCAAAATTTACACAAACCCTGCCCCCGAGAACACGCAACAAAGGGGGCGAGGCCTTGTTGGGCTAGAGAAGAGGAAGAGTTGTTGTAGAGTGTTGTTACCATGCCGTCATTTTACATCGGACATGCTTCACAAACGCTTCACTGTTTGAGATTAACATGACGGCACATGCTAGTTGATGAGTTTAATCAACTCCACAGCAACTACATAAATGTATCCACTAACCATTCAGAAACGTCCAGTTGCATTCTAAAAGTTTTAACTTCTTCCTGAGTCTCTCCATCAGTGTCCGACTCTGGATTGAACAATGTAATGTTGAACACTGTTACATTTTGGCTGTGTGAGATTCTCCAGCTTTGTTGTTGTTGAGCAACCGAAGCATGAGCTGTTAAAGCTCCGCCCTCTTCTGGAAAGGGGGCCGGGAGCAGCAGCTCATTTGCATTTAAAGGGACGCACACACAAAAAACGGCGTGTTTTTGCTCACACCCAAATAGGGGCAAATTTGACAAGCTATAATAAATGATCTGTGGGATATTTTGAGCTGAAACTTCAGACACATTCTGGGGACACCAGAGACTTACATCTTGTAAAAGGGGCATTATAGGTCCCCTTTAAATTGTGATATATGCAGTAGAGAATAGTGAAAGGTTTGTATATGTATGTCAGATACGAAAGAAAAATAGCGAAATATACTTTGAGGTTCTTTGAGTCTTGGCAGGTGCATGTCTTTCTGAAATATAGCTATTTATGAGAACTAATGTTTCAGCAGTTGTTGTGTATTAATGTTTCGTGTTCAGAACTCAGTGTCAGGGTGTTTGTACCTACATGTCTTTGTTAGTACAGAGTCTATTTCTACTCCCACACTGGGAGAAGATCTGTAAAATAATGCGTAAACTGACCCAGATTGCAGGTAGCCGAGGAACTCTCTGAGGCCTTACAGCATGAATACTGATCCCAGATCAGTCCTGAGAGGCTTAAAGCTTCGGGCCACACACTACTCAGAAAGTGCATGCAGGCATAGTACAAACTGGAGCAACAATCTCCCGACCAACCGGTTCCCATGAGCCCCTCAAGGGCATGAGAGTGTTTATGGCCCAGTGGGTTGTCACAGTTCTAGGTGAGACCCTCCTTTTGCAGTGAGCCTAACGCTTGGTCCAGCTGAGGTAGACGAGTTAGCGGTGGAGCCGGTAGAGCGCTTTATGTGGGCTAACGTAACCGGGATCACTCTCACTCCGCATCCTGGCACTCACATTGCCGAGACAGATAAAAGAGCAGACTGATAAAAGCGCTTTCATGGATGCAGCGAGAAAACCTTGCTCACGGAGTCTGTTTGAAATTTCGCTGTAAAGTCAAGTGAATAGAGGATCATCAATCATGTGAGATGATGCGTCTGGGGAAAATGCCAATTCTGGAAGAAGTCAGAAAGAATGCGACTGCTGGTGTAATATGACAGAAATTCGCATGGAGTGCTTCAGATATGTGTAAACAACTGAAACAAACATTTATAGGTAGGGGTGGGCGATATGGCAAAAATATCACAGCACAATTTTTTTTTTTCAGGAAAATCATGATTCACGATTTCATTACGATATTTCATGTTTGTTTCACTATTTCACAAGTGACTGAACAGGACAGCCAAACTAATTTCCCTGTTTTAAAAATGCTGCCTAACAAGGTAACAAAATATATTAGAGAAAAAAGAATGACAGACCATTTAGGCCGAAGTAGGCGTGAACGAAGATAAAAAATATTTATTTTATTATTTTATCTTTGTTATTACAAATAACAAAACAAAAACAAAGATGCACATTACAAATATAATATACAAATGAAATAAATTGTGCTTTATTTTTTTCAGTGGGTGTTATAACAGTAGTATAACACTGAATAAATTATATACACTGATTCTTATTAAAGATACTGAAGTTATTCAGTGAAGAGCAGTAAGTGATTTTCTCTTTGTTTTTTGTTGTTTGATTAACATTAATGACAAGCAACAGCAAATTTATTAGGCTGCTGTCACTTTAAGACCATGCACGGATCTAATATACAGTTAATGTTCACTTAAGACATAATCAACTGTGTTTATTTAAACCTTGTGTGTATTTGACAGTTTCAGCGCAATAAGACGGGAACGATAACGTAGTTCAGTACTCACACGCTGTTTGACAGGCTTTTAGTGTGCACGCTCAGAAAAGCGCATGTCAGAATAAACCGTTTAACTGACAAGGCTTTAAAACGCAAATTAACTTTCATGATTGTGAATAACTGCAATTTCATGTGATTGTAACCCCACCTCTGCGTTAACATGTGATGTAAATGTACGTCGCATTGTACAGTATGTTGGGACAAAGGCACCAGAACTTGTACTGTAGCATGATACTACAGTATTTCTTAAAAATCAGATTGTGGAGACATTTTAATCGTCCACGATTAAAAATCGTGATATCGCACACCCCTATGTGTTGATTCGTATGGTGAGGATGAGTCAGTAGCACATCACGGCTGGGCTTTGATTGCATCTGCACGGCCCCATTAGGAGGCAACGCTCTCAGCTTTTGCTGGCACTGGCACTGCAACCCAAGCTCATTACAGCTGTCCCAGCTAATGGTACACACACTCACACACAAAGTCATTTAGTTGCGTTCTGTCCAATGCACACGCAAAGTCCCTTGCAAACAAGTATGCATACTAATGTACTTTATGCGGATCATACTGACTTGTAAGCCAAATGAGAATAACATTCATACACACGAGTGACAGGAAAAATCCAACCTTTTTACACACACAATCATTGCTGCTCCCAGGTTCTCAGCTAATTAGCAAAGTTTGATGTGGAACATATGTAGCTGAGCAAGGTGGCCGTAGGGTACATTTCCTGTGGCGGCGTGGCCTCTTGCACCCAGCACCAGGTTGGTGTCATGGCCCAGTATCAGAGCAACAGGCCTTTAATTGGTCAGCCTCTGTCAACATGATGAAAACAAACGAGAGCCCTGCTCTCAGCTCTAGGCTAGGCAACAGTGAAGGGCTTATGTAATGGGAGACTACCTTAGAAGAAAGACAAAATGAAATGTAATATGTGCTGAGAAAGAACGAACATACAGGCTGCAACACTGCGACCTTTAAGAGCTGGGTCAAATGAATTTGAAACTTGCTTGTAGTAAATTTATTCTCACTTGTGGTGTGTTGCTGAATTCAATATTTGTTCCTGTAATTGTTTACCCCTGAAGTAGCTATGAGACCTGATGACTTGATTGTTCAGCTAAGGCCCTGATTTACTAAAAGTCTGAGTGTACAAAAACAAATTGAAATTATATTTTCGAACATAAAATAGGAAATTAATCGAGTGGCCCTGAAAAGTATTTGGAGACTTAGGTCATACTTAAAAATGAATAAATATCAATATACAGTGACATGTCAAACCAAGTTGCTTTTGATAGCACACCTTTTTTTTTTTAAAGCAAAATAGTTAACAAAGTCTACAAGTTTGTTTTAAAATATTAAAACAAAATGAAGACAAACATTTGGATACTTTAAGGTTGTCATTACATTAGTTAAACTTGTTTATAGTTAATGTGATGAACGACATCTGTGGTTACGATGCTAAAACATGTTTGAATATAAATAATTGTTACATTATTCTATTACTCTGGGGAGGAAAAAAAAAATCAAATCGATAGATTAATAGATTGAAAAATTCAAATAATTTAAATCGTTAGTTCCAGCTAGAGTTGTCAAATGTACCGACTTCGTTACCAAGTTGGTACTGAAATTTTAAAAATGTTACACTTTGAGCGCTGTTGAGCGGATTGGTAAACACCTCTGATTGGCCATTGTGTTTGCACACTCATCAAATATGTCTGTGGTTGGCTACAATGATCAACACACGGGAGTTTGGGGAATTTGAGAGCAGGAGAGTTTGAAAAGCAGGCATCTATCAGCGGACTGGTCTGCAATAGATGGCTGCTTTCAAACGCTCCCATGTGTAAGAGTGTCATTGATGACTATTTACAACATGTTTTCGAAGCGTTGATCATTGAAGCCAATCACAGACATATCCGATGAGCGCATGAACACAATGGCCAATCAGAGGTGTTTACCAATCCACTCAACATTCTACACTAAAACTAAAATTTCAGTACTGACTTGGTACCGAAGTCGGTACTTTTGACAACTCTAGTTCCAGCCCTAGTTAAAACCCTAAAAAGCATACTATTTTAAAAATGAAATATTATTTTTTAAATCTATTGGTTCTCTTTGTCAGGTTTTATGTCTAGTGCACATCTCTCCCCCAGGACGTGCAAGATTTGACTGACTTAAATGCAGATATCTTTTGGGTATAAATTAAATAATACCATTGACTGTATAGTGCTATACACAAGACTCTTTCTGTGAGCACTTGTCTTGAAATCTGTTAATGTACCAACATGCATGTATATGCAAGTGTGTATATGTATATGAATTACAGCACGTCTCATTCCTCCTTAGGATGAATCACATTGTTGTATTCCTCATTTATAAGTTACATCAGATAAACGTCTGCTAATGGCGAATTCACACTGCACGATTTTAGGCCCTATTTTCACTCGCCGACAGATTTTGCGCAGACAAATGCCCGAAAGTTATAGACCAGCGTCTTCCCAACCATTTCCTCCTCCATAATCTTTTTTTCTTGTTCTCCTTTTCGCTGCAAATTAGCACACACACAATTGGATAGCAAGTTTATTGTGGGCTAACTTTTTTAATAACAATTCCTGTCTTTGCGTTATTGCGTTATCACTTCTCGCGTGTGTTTGGTTGTGAAAAGTAGTTTGCGGACCAGACAGAGGTGTCAGCAATTCTTCCTATTGTAAAGTCATGCAATGTGAAACCCCCTGTCGCTGATACATTGTGCAGTGTGCACACAGCAGTGACTGAATGCTACCCCCAATAGTCGTGCAGTGTGAAAAGAACAGTTATCTGACGATTTTGAAAATCGTGCAGTGTGAACTCGCCATAAATCAATGGTTCTGATTTCCAGTCCTGGGAACCCACAACACTGCACATTTTATGTATCCCTTATCTGACAGACCAAGTTCAGTTCATGCAGCTCTCTGCAAATGAGCTGATGATATAAATCAAGTGTGTAAATGAGGGAGAAATACAAAATATGCAGTGTTGTTGGTCCCCAGAACTGTTGAGCACCATTGTGCTAAAAAATTGTGCTAATTTCATTATTGTTTTTTGGATTATTCACTTGAAAGTAATTGATTGGTGGACCACAAAAACATACTGAGGTAGTTAACTTGGAAGTGTTAAAATACTGCCACTAATACACATTTTTGGCAGTGGATGTATTTGAGCAGCCACAGTGCTCTCATGTTTTATGTAATTGTATAATTTGAGACAAAGCTTTTTTATTTTATATTTTATTTATTTTTTTAGAGTTGACACTGTGATGATGCTACCATTATGGATTGTTTCTTTTGTATTAGACCTGACCAAATGTATTCTTCTTTTCAACTAGATGAAACAGGACTAGTGGGTGGGAAAAACAAGTGGGAAAGACTAGGAAAGTTTTTATTTAGTGCACAATCTTCTGTGCTACAGAGCAAATTATCATCTTGACAAATGGCTTTCCTGGGAAATGGAGGCATTGGGTGGAGTGATCAATGACCAGCCGAGCAAGAGGCTTCCTCCTGCAGCTCATTACAGTCACATATATCCTATTAATGAAAAAAAATCAGACAAAACTCACACAGAAAAACAAGGTCACATGCAGAGAGCAGTTGCTGACAACAAGAAATGTCCACTCTGGTAAGCAATGTTTATAAGCGCTTGTGTTATTCTAATTATAGCTTTTAAGTTTCTTGAAAAATATTTTAATGTTTTAACATTATTTTGAGATGCAAATTTGGTTTAATGCTTTCCTTCTTTACAATACTCTCAGATACAGGTCAAGAATGGGTTCAGTATAGTTCAGGCAAAAGTACAAAAGGTAGTTCATTTTTGTAATTTTGACTGCTTGAGTTCTGGACAGATACTGTAGCTGCAGTGAGACATTGGGAGATTGAACAAGTTCTCTCTGTGCTGTTTTATATAATTGGTCAATTTGAGTCAGAATGCATGCTTATTTTCTTACAGCAGATGTTGCCTATTGAAGACACTGTGTTGAATTAAAATAGTTCAATTTTAAAAGCATGTCTCAAGATCCCTGCATGCCGTCCATTTCATCAGTTGTGCTTCATTAACTATTTAGCTGTTGTCACATCTCTGTCCAAATTGAGTCTTTAGTGCTATGCCCATCCCAGACTGAAAGCCACTATGTAGAGTGTTGATCTACTGTAACTGTTCGTACTCTAACCAGTTAAACCGCAGGATGCCACACAAAATGCCAACATAATCAATCCAGGGCTCGACAATAAGGGGCTAGCGCGAACGATGCTTGGAATAGTTGACGGAACTGTCTCTAGCCCGATCGGGCCAGTGCTGCATTGTCATGAAAGTTTATCATTTGTAGAAAATTAGCTCAAAGGAAATATGAATAATTAATCATAACTCGATTTAAATAATTATAAATATTTGTATCAGTTAATTTTATTAACTTGATGTAGCAGAATTTATATTCAATCTTCTAACCTATTTGTCCAACGAACACAGTATTAATCATCTATCAACTCTCAGAAAGGGATATATTTCGTGGCCACAGAAAATCTTATTTTTTTTGCCTGGGTACGGTGCTACTCGGAGCATGTAGCTGTGATCACATTATTAAAGGGACTTTCAATTTTTGCAAGCAGTGACCACAGAATCAACACTCATGTGAATGTGCAAAAACATTTTAACTAAATCAGAAGCATGCGCCCAGAAAGTCGCATCCAAGTCAGATACTGAACTGAGCTCAATACTGAACTCAGTTCTCTTTCATGTCATCTTGTGCTTAGACGACAAATTCACTCAAAATTGTCAAAATGCCGGGTTTCCTCATAGAAACATAGTCTGTTGTGTCTTAAGTGAATGCAAATAGTTGATAAATAAAACTCATGTGTAAGCATGTGTATATTGGATCCGTGCAGCTCTTAAAGTGACAGCAGTGAAAAAAAAAACAACTTAGTGTTGAGCCCTGCAATCACAAAAAAATAATAATAAATAAATAAAAAAATAATGAAATGTTATGAAGATTTTCAATTATTATTTTTATGGTTTATCATTGATGCCACTTCCAAATATGTGGGTGCTTATTAGGGATGCTCCGATCAGGAGCCGATTAACGTTTTTTTTTTTTTTTTTTTNNNTTCATCGTGATTGGCTGATAAAGATCCCGATCATACCAGGTTTATATAAGTAATAAATATGCTCTCTGTTTTTTTTCCAGATAAGTAATGCCACAGATGTTATTTACAGTAATGCTATAGATTGTTTTAAATGAAAATCAAATAAATAGAATCAAATATTAATTTTAAAGTGAACATTTTAATAGGCCTTTAAAAACAGGGCTAATGCAAAACACTATCCATATTAGGATACTCTGGCTGATTAAAGAGCCTACAAGACTTAATGTCAAACTAAACATAATTACAACCCATAAGGGGTAATTAAACATTTTCCAATATGTGACTGAGGACAAAAACAAATAGAAACACTACAACTCCTAAATGAACAAAATGAGCAGTCTGATACAAAAATGATCAGGAATATTATTCATCAAGTGCTGAGTATTTGTGTCCTTCCTTCCTACGCCCCACTTAAGTAGGTAAGGCAGTATTCTCTTTATAAATTAGAGCTTTTCTGCATTTTGGGGAGATAATCTATTACTCTTTTCATCCAAAACATATGCGTCTGTACTGAATAGTCACTTACCAACTAAACTTCAAGCACTAGAAATAGAAATACAACATAAATTGTATAAGGTAATCAAATGTACAAAAACATAATCTTCACAAAAGTGATTTAGTTAAGAGCAATGAGAGACTGTTTGATTAACATGAATGGCATGGCAGCAGCTTAATTAGCCTGCTATAGCCTACATTAACAACGAATGCATTGTTTACGTTCACTTAAGATGACTCTGTTTATGAAAATACCCGCAAAGACGGGCATTTTGACACGTAAGTGTGTGTATTTGACCATTCAAGCCCAGTAAGATGAGTACACACACGCTGTATGAGCAGCAGCTTTATGTGCGTGTGTTCCAGGTGTGTGCGCTGACTGTGCTCAGAACACGTCTTTCAGACAGCACACACATATCGAATGAGCACTGTTTCGCAGCTTACTGCGCGTGAGCAGTTTCAATTCACTTGTTCGCAAGGCTTAAAAATGCAATGTTTCTTGAAACTTTGTAATAACTCCACACTGGTGATGACATGACTGCGGCGCTCAAGTCTGATGTTATCAATTTGCGATCAGTTGGTGAGTGAGTCCCGATCGAGTCATATTGGCCGATACCAATCTGCGGCTGATCAATCGGAGCATGCCTAGTGCTTATCCATTATGTTTATGTGTAAGGATTGCTTTTGTTGAATACTGTGATTTGAATGATGTAACTTTGATTTAACATATGCCATGTCAAAAAAGCATGTGTACTGTTATGCCCTCGAATGTCTTACTTGGATGTTAAAAAAAATTTTATGAATTCAAACCCTGGCTCCTCAAGTCAGTCCTCATGCCAAGGGACTTAATTTGTGCAGGTAGATAAAATCTATTTCAGTCTTTGAGCATTTTTTATTTTTTTTTGCCCAAGAACAAGAGGAAAGTCAGTTATCGATGGAACGGAACAAGGAATAAAGATATTACTGGAGCAGGGAATTATACAAAAGATGTTAAAAGAAACAGAGACTGGCAAATTAATTAACACAGAGAAATTAGGAGCAACAGCGAAGATTAGAAAATTAATTGGAAATGGGGGCTATAGAATGTGAAGTTTAAAGGTATTTTTCTCCTGGAAAAGAAGGTTAAATTGAGAATAGTTATTAAACCACATGGTTTTAGTCATGTGGATTGATGCATTGAGGCAAGCGAGCATGTGTTGTGCTAGTCTGTCGGCGTTATGTGGTGGCTACGCTCCCTAGAAAAGAAAGACAAGTGGATTTGCCAGCTGATTACATGCAAGGCTGTCCATCTGGCTTGGCATGATGGCAAAGTATCTCTGATTCTGCATATCAAATGTACCTTATTCCAGCATTCAGTATTCAGTCATTCATTGCCAATGAATTACTACGGACACAGAGGAAGTAGGAAATGCCTAAAATTGTATGCATACAAATCATGTTTTCTTTTGGTTTCTCTTGACTCCTAAAAAGCCCAATCAATCGGAACGCTAATCGATGTGTGATGTACTTGAGTGAATCTTTTAATTGCTAGAAGCATGATAACCTGTTTTCTCATTGCTCCCAACAAGGCTGGATCACTCCTGTAGAAATGACACATCTGTGCCTAACATCCCCCTGGTCCTGTGCCTACTGCATACATAAAGAGAAAGACTGCCTCTGCTGTCTGAAGGAGCATACGCAGAGCGGATAGGTGGATGTATGTGTCCGACCTGTTCCTTCTCTTTATTTTCGGCATGGAGGATGACAGTTCGTAAGGACCTTGGTGAATTCCCTGCCACGGTGTGACTCATGCCTACAGCCTTTGCCAAGTAAAACCAATGGCTTGCTGCGTAATTTCTCGGCGTTCCCTTGGGAAAGTCAGATTGAGGAAAGGGAAGGTGATCGATCCGAGCTGAATGGAGGAAGGGCCTCTAGCCTCCAAATAAATATATAACCATTAAATACGAGGCATTTGGTGCCTGAAGAACGGTCGATTTCGGGCCTTGTGATAATCAATGCGCAAATTCATTTTTACTTGAATTGTGACAGTGTGTGAGAAATACCAATTAGAATTGAGAGCGGAGTGGGAAGAGAGGAGGAATTGATTTGAATTTGAGAGGGGAGAGTGTAAAGCTTGCCTCTCTCAAACACTCTACCCTGAGGTCTCACCCCCTTTAAGGAACAAAAAGTGAGAATGCATGAGAGATGGAAAGCTGAAAATGATGGGTGGAACATTTGGTCATCATGGGTCAGTGGAAGTATAAGGTTTTATGAGGGCCACATTTCCATTTTCCAGGGATTTCTTCAAGTCCTTAAACTTAAGTATTTCAGTAAACGCAGTGTATAACTTGTCCTGCGATAGTGCTATGAACATGTATGATACCTGAAATCATGCTGTTCCTAAATGATCTGACAATTACTGTGTTGAAAATAGGGCTGCACAGTTTATTGCGATTGAATCGCACTCGATTTGGCAAAGGCTGCGATTATTTAATGCGCAGCTTGTCAGAGCTGTACTGCTCTGTGATCAGTAGTAAATGCTTCTCCATCTGAAAGCCAGAGGGCGCCCTACACAGAAATTCAAAACAAGCTGCGCATAAAAAAATAATAGCAGCCTTTGCTATTTCATAATCGCACTAAGAATCGCATTTAGGTGATAATCGCTATTAAGTTCAATGTTATTTTTCGTATCATGCGATAAATCGTGCAGCCCTAATAAAAAAATTGCCAACCTTATAGCAATACCTCACAACCACCCAGAGCACCAGTGCATTGAGGTTTGGTGAGTTTTGCACAGGCAAGCACCACTTGTATTTTCTTCAATATTAAAAACTACTTTAGTTCTCATTTTCATTAGCATCTTTTTCCAGTTGCCATAACTTATGCAATTGTGAAAATTAGGTCTGTGCGATATGGACACAAAACCCTATCACAATTTCTTTGATCAATATTGCGATTTGGATTTGAATCATGATTTTGACACACACAGACACACTTTACATTCATAAATACCTTTAGTGTGAATTTTAAACATTTTTCCAAAGGAAACCAATTAGAGCTTTATCAAAAAAGCTGGAACATGTCTCTAGAATACACATAACACGGCAAAATAATCAATAAGTAAAGGTGTAACAAAATGTCTCTAGAACAGACATATGGCAAAAAAAATATTAATGTGGGTAATCAAATAATCAAAAGAATAAAAAAAAACAACCAAGACTAAAGTTTCTCAAATAACTAAAATTAGAACAGTCGCAGAAACAAGCTGCTTTAAATGTTTAAAGGTTTTTTGCTAAGAAAACCAGCATGTCCACCATTTCTGGTTTTAAAGTTGGCATAAGCAGCCTGTAACTAAATAATTAGAAAGGTCTAAGTATTTATTATAAAATACATTATTATGATAAAATACGTGACTCAGATTACTTTATTTTTGTCATGAGGTATGCAAAATCAAAAATGGAGTCCATGTATTTAATATGAAATATGTGCCTCTTATGCATCTACTGTGGGGGAAAAAAAACCTGTACACTGGAGAAAAACATTGATCATATGTTTCCCTCAAAGTTCTTTAGAGAAGAGTTATTTTTCCTATTTTTACCCAGAATAGGATTAAGTAAGCTTTACTTGGTGCTATACATGTCTGATTCATTCTGGACGCCGGAGGGCGCCCTTGAGCAGATACTCCAAATATGCCTCAGAGAAATACCGCAATATAACACACATCATTCCAGGAAATCCCCTACGGGCATTAGAGTTGTCAAAAGTACCGACTTCGGTACCTTTTCGGTACTGAAATTTTAAAAATGTTGAGCGGATTCGTAAACACCTCTGATTGGCCAATTTTTTCACGTCTCATCGGATATGTCTGTGATTGGCTTCAATGATCAACGTTGTAAAAACGTTGTAAATAGTCATCAATGACGCTTTTCACCGAGCGCTAACACAGATACACACGGGATACATCGCGGACCTGCTTTCAAGCGTTCCCGCTCGCGCTTTCAAAACGCTTTCAAATTCAAACACTTCCGTGTTCTTTCAAGCGCTGACATGCGTTGATCATTGAAGTCAATCACAGACATATTCGATGAGCGTCAACACAATGGCCAATCAGCGGCGTTTACGAATCCGCTAAACAGTGCTCAACGCGTCACATTTTTTAAATTTCAGTACCGATTGGTACCGAAGTCGGTACTTTTGACAACTCTAATGGGCATCATACTATCGGTGAGACTGAATAAAAAGAAATTAGAAATGCTTTGATTGATTAAACGAATATAATAAACAGACGACTATAACAATACATCATTTATCTGTGTTCTTCAAGCCTTCTCGGGTATTTCCATAATAATAAAGTGTATTTATAATGCAATGCTAATCAAAATGCTTTTTCAAACACTCGACTGACGTTATGAAGTGATTTTGGAGTAAAAACACAATATTAAATGTTGTCTTTTGTTGGACGAGATGTTCATAAAAGCTTTTCGTGTTTGTATGTTTGACGTGTGTTGCTTTTTCTAATGCAGTGTTCTCAGATGTAGAGCCATTTACTACTGATCACAGAGCAGCTCTTCACTAACACGCTGTGTACATATTTATATAATTAAAAATTGGGGAAAAAAATCGCAGCCTTTGCGATGTCATAATCGCACTAAGCCAAATCGCGATTTTGATTTGATTTCGATTGATCATGCAGCGGGAGTAGAGGCTGAAGTTTGACTGAACTTATGCACTATAAGTGTTGGGAAAAACTCTAGTGATCATATTAAAACTCATTTTGTAGATCTTTAGATAGTGCCTTTAGATTAATGTAACACGTAAATGGACATTGCATGGACAATGCATTGGCCTCAGAGCACAAGTGCTTCTGTCGGGTAGTTTAATAATCATTGTAGCTATCCACTTTATGTTGTTACAAACACAAAGAAAGCCTAGTGAAGTTTGTTCAGGATAGTATATGAGCTTATAGCCAGCATTTTGTTGTCTGCAGTTGCTGTATTTATGTTGAGGCTCATGGCTCCAATATCTGTATACCTTCTTACCACTGTATTATGGTCCTGAGGTGGATAAGAAGTACTTAATTTTATGCAAACAGAAACTAGGCTGTGAGGGATAGAAGTGCATTATGTTGATGTTTTAGGCAACACACCATTGCAAATGCCTTTCCTTTTCTTTCTGTCTGTCTTACAATAAATAATCTCTTAAGTTCATGTCTTAAATACTGTGAATTTGCTTGACAAGTTCAGCTTTCTTAAAATTGGCACATTTCCTATTCAAACAGGAATTTGGGATGATGTATTTCGGTCATACTTTAGGTTAGGGTCTATTTCTCACTATCAACTACGACTTTTGCCTCAAACTCCTTATTACTGCTTATTAAAGGTGTTAAAGAATTGAAAATTGAATTTACCTTGGCATTGTTGAATAACAAGAGTTCCGTACATGGAAATGACATACAGTGAGTCTCAAACACCATTTTTTCCTCCTTCCTATGTAAATCTCATTTGTTTAAAAGACCTCCGAAGAACAGTCGAATCTCAACCTAACACCGACTGTTACGTAACAGTCGGGATCATTAATATGTACGCCCCCAATATTTGCATATACCAGCCCATGTTCAAAACATTACACAAGGGCAGGACGTCTGGATGTGCACAGCCGAGTTATCAGACGTTATGCAGGTAAGCAAGCAAGGACAATAGCGAAAAATGGCAGATGGAGCAATAATAACTGACATGATCCATGATAACATGATATTTTTAGTTATATTTGTAAATTGTCTTTCTAAATGTTTCGTTAGCATGTTGGTAATATACTGTTAAATGTGGTTAAAGTTACCATCGTTTCTTACTGTATTCACGGAGACAAGAGCCGTCGCTATTTTCATTTTTAAACACTTGCAGTCTAATTCATAAACACAACTTCATTCTTTATAAATCCCTCCAACAGTGTGTAATGTTAGCATTAGCCCGTTAGCCACGGAGCACAGCCTCAAACTCATTCAGAATCAAATGTAAACATCCAAATAAATACTATACTTACATGATCCGATGCATGCATGACGAACATTTTGTAAAGATTCATTTTGAGGGTTATATTAGCTGTGTGAACTTTGTTTATGCAATGTATTAGAGTCGCGAGCACGGGGGCGGGGAGCGCGAGAATTTAAAGGGGAAGCAGCCTGAATCGGCGCATATTTTAATTATGCCCCAAAATAGGCAGTTAAAAAAATTTATTAAAAAAAATCTATGTGGTATTTTGAGCTGAAACTTCACAGACACATTCAGGGGACACCTTAGACTTATATTACATCTTGTGAAAATGTTCTAGGGCACCTTTTAATAGTTAGTACGGTAGTTAAGTTTAGGTATTGGGTAGGATTATGGGATGTAGAATATGGTCATGGAGAATAAGGCATTAATATGTGCTTTATAATTACTAATAAACAGCCAATATCCTAGTAATATGTATGCTAATAAGAAGCTGGTTAATAGTGAGAATCAGACCCTAAACTAAAATGTTACCTGTATTTCAAAGTGATTGTCTCTTTTTAAAAATGTTTAACATTTATTTTGTTCTAACCTTTTATTTATTTATTTATTTTTTACTTTAAAGCTGTAAACAATCATGCTATTACTTAGTATTGCTAGTCAAACTTGCTAGTATTAGTAAAAGGAACAATACATTTATGAACAAACATTTTTCCACCCCAGTTTGAAGATCCTTGGAATAGACTGTACTTCATTCACTCAAAGCCTTGTTTTCGTTTGCATCCAAATACAACCTGCACTATTTTTAAAGGTTGTTTTGAGCCATGTCTTTGCTTCACTCCAGGTGTGTCATGTGAAAGAGAAAAACATGTTCCAGTGGACTCTGTTTATTGTATGAAAGGTACCTGTGTGTGTGACATCACTCCCTTGAGTCCCTCTGATTGCCTCCCTGGAGAGTCACTGTCAGCACTGTGACCTAATCATCACACTTGTCACAAGGTCAGGTATTCTGTATGCAGTTGCCGTGATGACCAGAAAATAACAAAGAGCCATACACATTTTTTCTTTTAGTTCTTAGTCATCTGACAACTGTAAAGGCACTGTATTTCACTATACTTACAACAAGTGCAAGTCTGACAAGAAAGTGCCATAGGACATTAATGGTGGAAGAATAGCAACGGAATGTCTTTCTAGAACAAGGCGAGCGAGAGTGCACGCGAGTGCACATTTGACTTCAATCACCATCACAAGCCATTAGTATTCCATCAGCTCCAAGGTTATGGAGTGTTCACTTAACCGAAGCTCCAAATCCTGTAGAGATGGGTTTCCCACTCATGACAGGTAAAGCCAATTCCAGACTCAATGATTTGAATGCAAATGCTGTAGTGGAGAGCCACCCCAACTTCAAGTCCCATTGTTTTATTGTACAGTATGTCTGTGACACTGAAGAGGTATCTATTATTTTCACTGGCTAGATAAATTGCTTTTGTTCTCAAGATGCAAATGTTCACACATTGCAGTGTGATGTCAGTCACCAATCCATGGAGTCTAATCGGTTAGGTTTACTTGAGGAAAACACAATATAATACATTTTTTAATATAAATTCTCTATGTATATTCATTGTTTTATTCTGTTATTATGTAAGCATGGCAGAATCTCTACGTTTTCACAATGTACGGTATGTATATGTCTATTTGTCCATTTTTTAAAATATATTGGATATTTAATTGTACATTCTCAATTCAGTTTTTACACTTAAATTACCTTTGATTTCATCTAATGCTAACAAAGTCAGTCTTTAAATATATTTAAGTATTATTAAATTATTACTATAATCTTTAATCAGAAATTGAACGTCTCATTTCATACTGTACATTGATTATAATTGTGATGCCTAAATTACCTTCCGATTCATTTTATTTGTTAGTGTTTTATATTTAATTTATTTAGACACAAGTATAGAAATGTAATGCTGGCCCTTACATTAAAATAATTATTGACATATTGGTATTAGTCAGAATTGTAATATTTTGTGCATCCCTCATATGTCTTGAGAGCTCTGAATTAATAATTTTAAGTTACAAGACAGTGTGGGATAATGAAAACTGGCAGTTGCCTTTAGGAAACTTGACAGGCAAATAAAATTCACATTTAGAGTCATATACTCAGGATCTTTCTTAATTTTACATCACTAGCAAAATAATTTCAAATATATTATAATCAGGAATATGTGAGGCGTCAACTTTTAGGCCATATCTGTAATTTAGAATTTTAATTTGCTCAAATCTCTTTTTACATTGTTAGAGCGTGACTTTAACGACTGTACCTCTGGGTGCCATGTCTGAGATTTTCTTTCTCCTGAAGTCTAAAACGTTTGATTTTAATAAAGAGACAACCACCTCTGACTCTCCCTTGAGTGCAGTTAAATAGGAGGCACTTCAGACAATTCATCAAAAAAAAGGCTTTTTTGAATCTGGACGTAATAATTAGTTATTCTGTTATAATTTAGAATTTGCCTATTGATGCAGTAATTATAAGATTTCAGACCCTTTGGCTGCCATCAGCACAGTAATGAGAACATCAGAGGGAAATTGAAATCTCTCTCCAGTGTTTTGCACATTCACTCATGCAAAAATGTAATTCGACCTCCCTTCAGTGGCAGTCGGGGGCGACCAGAAGTTAAATGCGACTACTTCAAACATCCAGGAAAGTTAAAATCAGTGGAAACATCCAAGCGAAGCGAATCCATTCCATTACAGCACGAGGCACGATATAGTTCGACGCCAGACGCTCAGATTAAGTGGTGTGGATGGGATGTCATTGCATAGGAAATTACATACAGCGTTACTAGTGAAGGGCAACAGAGTAGGAAGTCTCAAAGACAAGTTGGTGGAACTAATGTCTACTTCATTTCTAGGTCTAAGGAACCTTCATCAGCACTCACTCCATCGCTCTGATCACCCTACATTTGTTCGGTGATTGAAAAACAAGACTGCAATTATCCTCAATGTGTCATCCTTGAGCGAGCGAAACGGGAAACGAAACCTTCATCTCCATTGATTAAGCCCAGGCTGCCTTGAGTCTCTCAGTGTCGCCCCATTTCACGGCTAAACTTGGACCAGAAAGCACAAACGGAGATCGATACGAGCCCCCCCCGACATCGACACGGGCAGCTCAGGATGGTTGCGGCCGATGCTCCCTGCACGTTTCAGCCTCATCATTTACTCTTGTCTCGTGTAGGCCTGCATCACAAATCCATTTGGCTGCCTTGATGTGTAAATTTCTTTATGGTTAATACATGAGCTTAGGCATCATCTGTCTACCCATTACAAACATTCACAAGTTTTAATCTCTGCTATTTCCATTGATGGTGCCTTTGACTTGTGTCTCCATACGTGTGTGACCAATCATTTAGCTTATATGCCTTGCTGGGATGCATGCAACGCATCTCGATGTGGACGTTGGGGGAAAAAAATAGAGCATCGCTCATGGGTTTATCCCAATATTTTTCCGAGGGGAGTGAAACCTGTTTGTGTTTACAATGTGCCGAGCAATTTGGTTGGGAATAATACTTTGCGCTTGAGTAAATTTGTGTACATTGCGAGCGAGTCTGCCTAATGATGATACTGCGGAGGACTGCAGCTCGTGTGTGTGTGTTAACTAGGAAACTCTCTGAGAGTCCAGATCTTAGATCCTAACCACACTGTGTGTGGGTGTTCTGAATATCAATGTCCTGCTGTGCTCTCTTCTCGTCCGCCCCTGAAAGCAAGCGAGAGGGAACGTGTGCTTGTCCACTGGTGTTTGTGTATTTTCACACATAGGTGGCATATGCAGTTTCATTGTTTATTAAGCATACATGGGTTTTATTGTTTAATTTATTGCTTATTGTGTATTTTGGAAGCACATAGAGACGCAGACCGTGTAGTTACCTCAGGCAGGATGTGTGTTGGTGTGCGAGTAGGTGGATGCATCACCAAGTCGAGTGTGTACAGTAGCCTGTGTGGGTGAGTTAGTTTGTACGCAATGTCAGGGAGTCATTTAGCTCTTGGTCCACAGATAAATATGTGTGAGTGTTTCCAGTTAAAATACACACTTGATACTGGACACCTAATGAGCAATTCTGTGTGGGTATGAGAGACAGGAAGTGGTTTATGCAGCCCTTTAGAATAGTACTGCTGAAGCTCTGCGTCAATGGAAAGTCCCTGAGGAAAGGGCATGGATGTGGGAGGTGTGTGTTTTATGATTGTTTGTATGTTGGGGAATTGGCTTTTATGACAATACAAAAGCTCTGTTTGGAATGAAATATTGCAACCACAATGCATGCTTAATTTGGCAAATTAATTCAGTTAATTAATACAGATATTTTGCTTTTTAACTTTGCCTTTTCAGTTAAAGTAGATTTTAAAATTTGCAGTTTGTTTGTCAGACTGTCAGAATCTTATTTCACGCTATGAGAAATTATTTGACGATAACAATACACATCGATATAGCTATTTTTGTGTTTTATGTTTGTTAATGAAAATAAGAACAAAGAAGCAAATTACAAACAGGACATACAATAGAGCAAAGACACAAAGTAAATCAACTTTACATTTTTCAGCCACAGTAGGTTTATTTAGCATGTAGTAAGAAATACTACAGAAATTGAAGTGTATAACTAAAACACTGCATAGTCTTCACTGTATGAATCAAATTATGAACTGGTGCTTATTAAAAATAAAAAAGTGATTCAGTCAAGAGCAGTGAGTGATTTTCTCTTTGGCTGTTTCTCAATTCCAAGAATTCAAAGAACAGACTTTCGCCCTCGTGGAGACCATTCTTGCCAGGCGACCTTGTAAGAACGAACTTGGAAAGACGCAAGGACACACACATCCTTGTGAGAATTGAGATGTGCTGCGATCTTGTTGCTCAACTGACCGTTCCAGCATATTAGAAGCATCCCAGCATATCCAATGCACAATAAATAGAACATAACATCACAAACAAATGTCATAACCTATTAAAACATTTTTCATATTATTATAGACATTTATTTTCATATTATTTTATATCATTTTATATTTATTTTATCATAAATGGGTATGTATGTTAAATGTTACCTATGCTTTGTCAATATTAAGATTGTTTTTAATATGCCAATGAAGGCTTTCTTCAGGTCTTTATCACCTTATTAAAGGAGACATATAATGAAAATATGACTTTTTCCATGTTTAAGTGCAATAAACGTGTCCCCGGTTTATCTACTAACCCAGAAAACATGAAAAAGTAACTGTTTTGGTAAGCCTTTCTTTGCAAGCATGTGAAAAAACGACTCGTTCAGATTTCGCTCCCTAGTGATGTAGGAAGGGGATCTTATTATAATATTACCACCCCTTAATCTGCACGTTTCCACCCACGGCGCCGCCATTTTGTTTTCGCATGTGACAACGGTGTACCAGTTGTACAGTGTACCCTAACACAATGGCAAAATTTCAAACAAAGCATGCTAACTGTTCTGTCATTGGCTGCACAGACGAGCACAGAACATTACTTAGTGTCTCGTTAGCTTGGATAGCCTGCAAGTTGACCCTAGCAAGCTCGGTTGCTAAAAAAGGAGCATTTCTGTCCAAGCCATATTTTGAAAAAAATATTAGACCTTTCACAGCATTTGATAGCAATCATAAACGCTAGCCTGGTGTGTATGGCTCTGTTTGGCAAACAGGTACGCTATTTATAGTGGGCGTCCATACGGGTTTTGCACAAAAGATTAACATGACGGCACATGCTAGTCGATGAGTTGAATCGACTCCACAGCAACTACATAAATGTATCCACTAACCATTCAGAAATGTCCAGTTGCATTGTAAAAGTTGTAACTTCTTCCTGAGTCTCTCCATCAGTGTCTGACTCTGGTTTGAACAATGTAATGTAAATGACAATCGTCATTTTGGCTGCGTGAGATTATGCAGCGTTGTTGTTGTTGAGCAACCGAAGCATGAGCTGTTAAAGATCCGCCCTCTTCTGGAAAGCAGCTCATTTGCACCCACAAAAATGGCATGTTTTTGCTCACACACAAATAAGGGCAAATTTGACAAGCTATAATAAATGATCTGTGGGGTATTTTGAGCTGAAACTTCACAGACACATTCTGGGGACACCAGAGACTTATATTACATCTTGTAAAACGGGGCATAATAGGTCCCCTTTAAAATTAAGCAAAACAAACAGACAAATGTTTACTCTTACGAGCCGTCACGTATTTGCGAGCTTGCAGTGGGAATTTCTGAAGTGAGATCAAGAAGTTTAAAGCTTACAGGCTTCTGTACATTGTCCGCCCGCAGCGTCTTCTAGGATTTCTAACTGTTTGATTCTCTCAGGTCTGTATTAGATGCATCCTCGATATCAAAAACACATCCAGGTACTTTCATGCATCCTCTGTACTTGCGTTCTTGAGTATTGGAATTGAACTTGATGGTGACATAGTACGAGAACACAAGGATGCAAGATCGCTTAAGAACACAGATAGACAAACAGCCTTTGTCTTTTGTTGTTTGATTTACATTAATTAGACAGAGAGCAATTTATTATACTGCAGTCCCTTTAAGACCAAATGCACATATCCAATTTACTGACACACATCCGGCTTTCATCCAACGGTTTACATTAATTTAAGACATAACCGACTATGTTTACGCGAATACTCCACACAACGGCATTTTGACATTATTGTGTGTCTATCTAACCATTCAAGTGCAATAAGACACAAAAGAGAACTGAATTTCCGATCACATGCTGTCTGAGAGAGGCGGCTTTCTGTGCGCGCACTTTGAGCGTCCACGGTTTGCAGTGTGCGTGTGTATTCACTACTCACTACTTCTACTTCTAATGTGTGTGCACTGACTTGGATGGACAAATTCAGAGTATGGGTTACCATACTTGGCCTTTACATATCACTTTTCACTTTTCACTTTCATTGACGACCATTCAAAAGTAGCTGCTTATATCAGAATTTTGCAATCAACAAATATTGTGAATTTATAAATTGAGATGAATGGGAATACAAACAGATGGTTCTCTCCAGGTGTTATAGACCTCCTTCCACACCTCAGTATGCAATGCAGTATGTGCTCAGGTTACACACTGAACATTTTGGGGAATGTACTAATTCATCAGGGTATTCCATGCATACAGATAGTTTGCACACCATACACATTATGCATATAGGCAGTGTGCTATTCCAAACCCAGTGCATTTAAATTTATTTTTAAAAATGCAGGGGTTCAAGGTTATGATGCATAGATTTGCTTTTACAGCAACTTAGATATTCAAACCAACTTCCTGAGAGAGGGTGAGTGAGAGAGACAGGATAACAAATAAATAAAAGGGGAAGAAAGTAAAAATGAGAGAAAGAATACAAAAGGGAGCTATAAACACATTTTTTTTTAAATAATGAGAGGCAGGAGGTGGTAGGATTTCCGATAAGAGAGGAGATACAAAGATTGATGGAGAGACAGACAGAGCGGGGAGGGAAAGAGACAACGCAGGCAGTGAGAATATTAATGTTGTGTCAGACAGTTGAGATTCTTCATAGACCACAAGCATTTCTCCCTCAAGACATCCATAACACGCACACACACACACACACACACACACACTGAGAGGTGCTCAGACAACAAGGGCCACCTATCCTCATGCATTCAGAGACAGACCTGCCAGATTCACATTTTTAGAATAAATCAAGCTCACACAAACACACACACACATAACAGTACAGTACTCTGCCACAATTATGGAATATTTTAGTTGCATCGTTACCACAGTAGTCTTCAATCTGAATTCATCAGCATCTAAAACTGCCCTTCACTGATTGTGAATCATTGTAATCAAGCCTTGATGGCCGTCCATAGCCTGTTATGCTTCCATCACGCAAACCTGCTCAAATACAATTCTGTTATGACATACGCACACATCCATTCTTACAGGTGCTTTCCAAGTTAACGCTATGTCAGGATTGTGAAATCTCTGACAAGACCTGTCACAGGGCACACTCGGCTTACAGACAGAATAAAGAAGACAAGCAGGAGAAATAGGAGGCGAGGGAGAGAGAAAGAGGAGGGTAAGAAAAAAAGAGATTTTTAGATCTTCATGATTGTAAGAAGAGAGAATATCTCCTGTTGTTCATATGTAACTGTGTGAATGGACAATGACAGCTAAGGTTATATCCATAGAGGAGAGAAGGAATAAAGCAAATATAGAA
This sequence comes from Anabarilius grahami, assembly GCA_003731715.1. Lineage (NCBI taxonomy): Eukaryota > Metazoa > Chordata > Actinopteri > Cypriniformes > Xenocyprididae > Anabarilius > Anabarilius grahami. The sequence continues at coordinate 256,670 of RJVU01042534.1, forward strand.
TAATGGAACAGCAGGGAGATGTGGATATCACATCATGGGAAATGCAAAACTACAAAAAAAAAAAAAAACAGTTGGAAAGGATACTGAGAGAATTTCAACAATTAAAAGTCAATATTATCACAAACTATGAATCATCTGTAGGCCTGCATCGATTGTATGTATTCCTGTAGAATTCAGCAGGAATTTCCAAAAATCTTTGGGGCATTGTGGAAAACGTGCCTTTTTATAAATCTTACATTTGTATAAGATTTAAGCAGTATGTGTGTAAGATTGTGTTTAAGTGTTGCTAAATTGCATTGTGCCATCTCATAAATTATAATATATGTTGGGACATAATTATGCCTTCACAAAAAGCGGATCCGTTTAGCTGTGAATATGTAGGGCCCAATGATTTCCGTGATGCAGAAAACGCGGACGGAATTGCGGAATGGCGGAATCCAGTCATAAAAATGGAATTTGCTGTATAAAGCCGAATGTCACGGAATTTGTCATTTTTTTTTGAAGAATAAAAAAGTAGGACAGTACACTTAGATCAAATCGCGATATAGACTAGTGTCTGTGAATATTGAACTCCAAAAAGACTAGAACAATACAACTACACAAACTACACAACACAGAATTTCTAAAAAAGCAAAACATTTCAATTTTCAGTTTTTATGAATTCAGTAAATTAGAAATGCTTTTTGATTATTAAGATTTAATTAAACCATTAAAATGGAATTCAGACAACTTAAAACAGAAAAATAAAACGGAATTTGAAAAAAAAATGTATTTCATAGGATTCTAAAAATTAATTTTTTGCTAAATTGTATATGGGCCCTAAATATGTTTAAAGCAGAAGTATTCTTCAATTCAGTCAATTGCCTCTGATTTTATAGCCATGATGAAGTCTTGTATAGTTGCTGCTGGCTACAATGTTAGGGTTTCTCATTCATGTCAATTTTAGGCAACACCCTAGTGATAAAATAGCTACATGGTTGAATTCAAAGGCATCAAAACTTTAGACAGCTAAAGAAAAACACTAAACATCCACAAACTATTTTTTTTTTGAACATTTCTCAAAAAGGGATGTGATTGCTTTTCTTTTTTTTTCTTTCTTTTTTCTAAGGTATAAGAAGAACAATGGGAATTTACAGTGAATGCACCATCACAACATCTTGTTTGTTAATGGAGAAATGTAGTGCTGCTCTCTGTCACATACTCAGTTCCGTTGAACACATTTTACAATATTTAAATCAGTTCCACAGAATTCTGTCCATTCTCTCCCAGACAATCCGAACTTTCTTTTTGCCAACTCTACATGATTTTTGCAGTTCTCCACATTACTGCCCAAAGCTCTTAACTACCCAAAGGTGCAGCCATTACCCATTTAAAATTTAATAACCTGAGGCATTATGCTTTAATTGGCTGGTTTTATTAACTAATTGGCTCCCGTTTGGCTGTAATTTATGTAGGTAAATTCCAAATTACTTCTGAATGACTGCAGTTTGCAGAAATCCCTATTTAGAATGTCAGAATAGCATTATTTTCCACTGATATTTAGCATGTGGATAATGACAGTGCAGTATGAGCGATGGAGAGATATTAGCATTCCCATTGCACAGATTGCCTGCGTAGTCTCACTTTTTACACCCAACACGAAATGAACTGTTGTCAGCAGCCCCACCCTCTCCCCTCATTAGACATCTCATCAGCAGTCAGTCGTCTCATGGATAATTTATGAGTGCGGCGTTTTGGTTAATTTCGCAGGCAGCGCAGGTTTGCTCTTTAGCTTTCGCGCCTCACAGGGGAAGTTAGCATTAGCTCATTGTCTGCTCTGATTTTACAGCCCTGAGCAACAGTGCCATTTAGAAAATAGTCAATCCCAACAGATACCGATGAGGTTGAGTCTCAGGTGCCTGATGGCTCATTGATGCCTGTTTCTAAACAAGCTTTAGTGGGATTCGGTAAGCCACCAGGTTACTAAATGATTTATCCAGCTTTCCACTGACCCACAGGGTAACCCTGTTAACAATCACGCCTTTAATCATTGCACTCCTGTTGAGAGTGTCTGGATAGACTGGTGATTGGCTGAGTGGATCAGTGTCGGGAAAGGGAGACTCGATACCAACAAACCTCCGCTCACCCACTTAGTGCCGCTACCAAAGACGTTTTCTGTATGGTTGGGTGAACTGTGCCGAAATGGTTTTACAGATAAGAAAGTACCCTAATCCTTCCATTTAAAGTTTTAATCCAGTCAAAAATGATAATTCTGCCATCTTTTACTAACCCTTCTGTTGTTCCAAACTGATTTCCTTTATTCAGTGGAACACAAAAGGCAGAATATTCACACTGCTCTTTTCCTGTCAATGAAATTGAAAGTGGACAGACACTAAATTAAAATGATTGTGCAATTTCAGATGCACTAAAGAAATAATTTATCTTTTTAAATGTGATGTAACCATTTTAGTTCCACTATAAACGTCCCAATTTGAATTTCATTGGAATGAAATGAGGGGGAGTAAATTATAGACTTAAAATTTTTGGGTTTTGTGTGTGAAAGTTAAAATACTTTTCCTGAACTAATGTAATATGCAGAGACAAATATAAGTAAGACTTTGTATTTTGATTACTTTAGATATAAACACTGACTTTTTCAACAACAACAAAAAAAAAAGTTTCCACATTCAGACTAGCACAGGCTCAACCCATGGCAACCAACCAAGATTATGTGCTTGTTTGACCAATGTAGCAAAACCATTTTGAATGAATTTTTAACCTTTCATGATAGCAGGCAGTCTGATTTTGATGAAGGTAAAGTTTAGAACCACTTTTTGGCCTTTTTGCTATCTTTATTGACCATGTGGACAGTTAAGGGACTTCCTATCATGTTTTCTTGTTCTGTCCTCCAAGTCGGACTCAAACCTGTGCTTCCAATGTATGTGAGCATGTGCACTAACCTCTAGGCCACAGCTCTAAAAGTCTAGACCCACTTTTACATAAGCCATTTGCACCTGGAGCGGAACACAGGGGTGAAGAATTACAACCCATAGCTTGAGTATTTCATCAACCTGCAAGCTCATTCGTTTCACTCAGCAGATAGCATACTGCAAGCAGATTGTAAAGGGTGCATGTACCTCGCAATATACTAATGCATGAGTAGGTGTAAATCCAGAAGGACCTTTGCAATTCTTTCTCCTTGCACCTCTTCTTTACCTTGATCTAGCATGTGTGGCCCTGACCTACGAAGTAGGGTGATTAGCATTAGCTATCATTGGTATTCATTTCTAGCTTAATTCCCCAGTCTTACTCAACCTCCCACTCCCCACTTGACAGAGGACTGCAGGTTAAACGCAAGGGGGAACGCTCCATCACGACTAGATTGATCCAATTAAGTATAGATTTAATCAGGCCTTGTGTTTCAGGAGGTGAATGCGCAATGTGATCCGCACCGTAACCACACACTCCTCGGCATGGGCTTTCCGGCCCACTCTCCCATTTTCCTTCTGGCTGAGATTACTGGTTTGATGTGTGATTCAATCAGTGTTTGTTTTTACAGCTTTTGCTTTAGTCATAGTTTTTATCTTTTGCTGAATGTATTTTTTTTACTTACATTTTTTTTTTAATTACTACAAAAATGGTATACAAACATAACATGCCCAATATAGCACAATATTATAGAAAGGTCATCAGAATCGTTTAAAAGTTTAGGGTCGACGCATATAGCAGAGAATAGACTGGGTACATGATAGGGCTGCACGATTTTTCGCACAATACGAAAAATAACATTAAACTTAAATGCGATTATTGCTTAAATGTGATTCTTAGTGTGATTATGAAATCGCAAAGGCTGCGATTATTATTTTTTTTTTAATGCGCAGCTTGTCAATGAAGTATGTGAACGACTGTTACTTGCACGATGTTAAAAAGAGTTATAAAGTGCAGTAAGATAGAGTTGTCAAAAGTACCGACTTCGGAACCAATCGGTACTGAAATTTAAAAAATGTGACACTTTGAGTGCTGTTGAGCAGATTCGGAAACACCTCTGATTGGCCATTGTGTTGACGTGCTCATCGGATATGTCTGTGATTGGCTACAATGATCAACGCATGGCAGCGCTTGAAAGCACACAGAAATGTTTGAATTTGACAACTCTACAATAAGCTACAGAAAACCACTCACTGCTGTCCTCGTGCTGTCTGACACACACCTGAAACATGCACACAGAAAGCCGCCTCTCGGACAGCGTGCAATCCCGAATTCAGTTCTCTTTCATGGCTTATTGCACTCGAAACGGTCAAATACACACATAGTTATGCAAAAATGCCATGTAAACGCAGTCGGTTATGTCTTAAGTGAACATAAACAGTTGGGAAAGAAATCACATGTGTGTCAATAGGATCCATGCATTAGGTCTTAAAGTGACAGTGGTACACTATTCCTGCTGTCTGTCAGTCAAACAACAAGAGAAAATCACTCCCTGCTCTTGACTGAATAACTTTTGTAGCTTTAATATGATTCAATGTCGATTTATTTCAAGTGAAGACTGTGCACCTTTTTTTATTTTTACATTTGATTATTCATTTTCTGTATTGTTTCTTACTTGAATTCTGCTGTTAAAAAGATCTAATGTAGGCCTACCTGAAAAACGTAATGCACTGTTTATTTCATTTATATCTTTGTTTTATTGTATTTGTCCTATTGTTTGTAAATTGCCCCCTTTTTTATTCAAATAACAAAAATAACTAATTGTCCACCCCTAGTTTCATGTGTTTTTGTTTACCTGGATGTTTTTGATGTTAAGTTTTCAGGTTGATATAACTAAAAAAATTTTCATTTTGGTTAGTTTTGAGTAGGGCTGCACGATATTGAAGAAAAATGCGATAGCTTGTTAAATAATGCGATATTCAATATGCAATACAATAATGCTTTAAGTGTGTAAAATAAATTCAAATTAGCCTATAATTAAATTTATTATTTAAAAACTGAAAATGATATAATCTGTATATATGTTTCACATTATTTCTGGGAAAACAGCAGTGTTTTAGCATTACATAAATCTGCAAATATAATGTTAACATCATTGTAAACAAACAAAAGACAACTATTTAAATATCAACAACTCTTTGCTCAACTTAGTAATATATAGTTGTTGTTTTTTTCATGTCAGTTTTGTAATTAATATTGTTTTATGTTGGATTGTATTTGTTAGATCTTTTCTGTCTCTTCCGTTATTGTTGAAGAAATCAAATTACCAAACCAATCAATAGTTTAGATGGGATACTCTAAGACTTAAGTCATCTTTTTTGATTTAACGAACAAGGTACACTGTAAAAAAGAATTGTGGTTTAACTTAAAAAAGTAAGTTACCTGGTTGCCTTAAAATGTTGAGTTCATTGAAATAAAAAATTTGAGTTAATACAATGAAGGCGATTGGTTTAATCAACAGAAACTCAAAATACTATGTTATATGAACCACATTAATTATTGAAGTTGATTTGACAAAAGAAAATGTTGTGATGATAGATCATGAAAATAATTTTTAACAGTGTAGTTACAGAGCTGAGCCTGAGAGGAGGATGGAGAAGTATTTTGACATATGAATGGTAGGAGTAGACAGCAAAATGACCCTCTGTAATTTCCATTCTTTTTTAGTTCTAAGTGAAAATTCCTAATTGGAAATAGCCTAATTCACTTAGCAAGCAATCTTCAATCTCACACTTTTGTTATTCCAAAAAAAAAGAAAAGTAAAAAAGAAAAACAATCTGTGCTAACCCTTTAATTCTGTAGAGAGAAGGAGCATGGAAATGATAAAGCGTGTTATCGCCTGACTCTCTTCGCCTGAGTTAGCACATCTAAACACAGTGGGTGATTATGCAAAAAGAGAGAGACGAGCACGAATTCTATGTTGACACAAACACTCGATTATTTAAATAATGAAACGATTGAATTATCGGCCAAACTGGCAGTGAGAAGACAAAGGAGCGGCTCATCTTTCATTACAGGCGGTGAATACAAGCCTTTGTAATTGAGCACAGAAAGAGGAGACATGTTTGCGTGTGAGGTATTGCTAACAGTTGTGGCGAGTTACGAAGGGTCTGTGAGCTTCTCAAAGGAGAAACTGCATCGCTGTTTGAAATATGGCTCTCTGGTGACACAAGTTTCCCTTGCTTTCTGTCTCTACTAAAAGTGCAGCGTCACCTTCATGGTTTCTGGATGGGATGTCTCACTGATGAAGCTTGAGTGATTTAAAGGGATATTTCACCCTAAAATAAAAGTTTGTTTGCATTTACTTAAACTCTAAATGTATGATTTTTTTATTATTATTATTTTTTCCTGTAGACCAAAAAATAGATTTTAGACAGTAGGGAAGTGACAACTAATCAACTAGTTGGCTTTTCTCTATTTTTTTTATTGACAGTTTATTAATTATTATGTTGACAGTGTGCTGTTTTTTTTAAAAGTCCAGTCCACTTTAATGCAAACCACTACAGTCATTTAGACAACATTGCATGTCACTGTATTTTGAGTGTCTCATCCCATTTTATTAAGAATGTGCCGGTTTAAAAATGATCCAACTTTTAAAGATGTGTCTCAAGACCTCTTAATTTTGTTCCATTCAGTTGACCTCTAAGTATTTTTTTTAATGTAAAATGTAAACGCCTCCTAAGTAATGCCCTGAAACCAGCATAATTATACAGCGTTCCCTTAAGACTGATTTGTTGACTAGTCATTCAGAACAGGCAACTCACAGGCTAAAAAAAAAGTAATATCCCTATTAGGCAGTGCGCTAATGCTGCTCTTTTTCATACAATGAAAATTAATAGTGACTAGTGGTCAACATCTATACTGGATGATATTTAAAAAATTTTCACTAAATAATATTTTTTTCATCAAGTTAAAATAATTTTTACAGAAATAATTAATTTGGAAAAATAATGTTAGATAAATATTGATTGTAGCTTGAAAGTGACCATTCACGTTTTATTGAGCAATGTCAACATGCTGAACTTTTACATTTGTTTTCTGCCGAAGAAAGTAAGCCATGCGGGTTTGAAACGACATGAGGGTGAGTAAATGATTTCTGGGTGAACTGTTCCTTTAAATGGCCAAATATTGAGATCATATTTCGACTCGTCCTCTATTCTGTGAGATCATCAATCATGACAGGCCAATGCAACCACACTGGACTTAATTAGAGTTTCTGAGATATGGGTGTAAGCAGTTTAGAGATTTCTTCTTTTAGCGCCATCTGTATTTATGGATGTAGTATGGACTTTATGTAGTCTTGTGGTGATTAAACCAGACCTGAAAACAATGGAAAGATGACATGATTTGTGGAGCGATATGTAATGATCTTGCAACTTGTATAGAATTTGAGGAAACTCTTTTAAAATGGCAATAGTATGGAGAACCCTTCAGCTCTTGTTCATTGTGCATCTAGTTCTCTTTATACTAAATTAGGTTTGTGCCCTTCTGTTGGAAAGCAAGCATTAATTTTACTCTAAATTCAGAGTCAGTTTCCTTCAGTGCATTTTTAAGTTAAGGGCTCAATCTTTTAAAAGTGCTCTGTTATCATGGTCCCTCAGGTCCTCTCTCTTGAAGAAAATGACACAAAACACATTCAGAGTGCTTAATTTTTGACCTCAAGTGAAACAATTATTGGAGAAATTGTATTAAATGTCATTGAACTCTCAGAGAGCCAGTGAGCAGTATCCAACAGCTTCCAGAGAGAAAGACTTTAATGAATGTTTTGAAACTGTTCATCGACCCATACTAAAAAGAACTTCCAAGACCAAAAAAAAAAAAAAAAAAGTTTAATTTTCTTTTTTTCTTTTTTTTTGTAGTGATAGATATTTCACAATATTAGTTGAGATATTTATTTATTTATTTTTTTTTTTTTAAATGCACTACCATTCAAAAGTATGGGGTCAGTAAGATTTTTTTAAAGAAATTAATTCTTTCATTCAGCAACAATGCATTAATTAGGTCAAAAGTGAAAGCAAAGTCTTATTGTTACAGTGTTCCCACAAAAATATAAAGCAGTCCGTCTGTTTTCAAGATTGATATTAAAAACTAATATACATATAGCCCTTTTACTGATCAATGAACTGTTTAGTACACAACTTCTATGGAAGATTAATTTCAGTGCAGTCTTCTGAGGTTGTTGGAAGGAGAACAGACCCACAAAAATGCTTAGAGGAGGGCAAACTTTCAACACCAAACCGCCCATGTTACAGGAATATTAATGCTGTTGCTGCTAAATATTTTTATTTATTTTTTTCTTTTTAATAAAACGATTTGACACCACGTCCTCTACCCTTGGGTTGGCACCATTAACTTCCACTGTGCCACCCCAGAGTTGGCGTCAATAATTGTATTCAAGATGGGATGGAAGCACAAACAGCCTTCCCTCCTGTTGTGTTCAGGTGTGAGTGGCGGAGGGAAAGGTCACCGTTATAAAGTTCTCCTCTAGGAACCGCGTCTCTTCAGGGATGAGCTCGGCTCACCTCCTGCCCTGGCCTGATAGCTCAGACTCCCTTTCTTTTTGTTTTTTGAAGTGCTCAGTTGGGCGTCTGGTGCACCGTTCACATGCCGCTCAGCTTGAGCTGCCAAGCACCGCCCCCCGCACATACATAAACACACTCTCATGCTCGTTAAGCATCTCCTTTCCTAGATTTGCATACGGAACAAACAGGAAATTGTGTTCATTTGTATGCAAATGCTTTTGTCCCCAAGGCAGCACTTTTGAATTAAAAGTTTTACCATCCCATTAATTCCAAATTACAGTCAGGCACAGGCACGGGTGGCCATCTTTGCTGTGACGGGGAGGATGAGTAGCAAAGGAGGGTCCTCATCCCAAATCAGCCACATCTGGCTAGGACGCTTTAGTGTGCCATCTGCACATGGTGTCACGTTTTGGCCCAATCCAGTGGTCCACAGATTGATTGGTTGTGCTCTGTCCTGGTCTTCATGCGAACTATCCAGAGAGGAATATGTGCTGAGCCGGCGTGATTGATATTCCTCAATATTCTCGAGGACGGGTGAGCTGAGACCTTGCTGGAGATTTGATGGACAGGTTAAGTAGACAAAGAGTGGTGAAGGCCATCACTCAATCTCTTTGGAGAGGGTGTGTTGTCATTATTGATTTATTTGCATATATGCAGAAGGCATGCAGAATGTATGAGCTCTTTATTTTTCGCTTACCTGCACCAGTACAGGCACATGGGAAAACTGGTTCTGCTTAAACATCAATAATAAAGAGAAGGACACAGATTGAGTAAATTCAGTGTATTTCAGTGAATATTTCCTGAATATATGGGTGAATGTCACAGAAAACATCAAGAATATATGTCCAGATCATATTTTGCTGTGTTTGTGTGTGTGTTTATATATAGTCGTGCTCAAAAGTTTACATACCCCTTGCAGAATCTGCAAAATGTTAATTATTTTAACAATAAAAGGGATCATACAAAATACTTTTTTTTTTTTTTATGTAGTACTTTACATATAGTCCACAAGACAAAAAAAAAAAATGTTACATTTATAAAAATGACCCCGATCAAAAGTTTACATACCCTTGATTCTTATGTGTGTCATTACCTGGATGGTCCATGACTGTTTTTTTTGTTTTTTTTTGTGATGGTTGTTCATAAGTCCCTTGTTTGTCCTGAGCAGTTAAACTACCCAATGTTCTTCAGAAAAATCCTCCAGGCCCTGCCAATTCTTTTTGTTTTCCAGCATCTTTTGTGTATTTGAACCCTTTCCAGCAGTGACTGTATGATTTTGAGATCCATCTTTTCACACTGAGGACAATTGAGGGACTCATACAGTACACCAGTATTACAGAGGGTTCAAACATTCACTGATGCTCCAGAAGGAAACATGATTTTTTTCTTCTGTTTAACACATTAAAAATATTTAATTTAGTTAATGCAG
>RJVU01042534.1:266611-287860 GCA_003731715.1 Anabarilius grahami
TATATATATATATATATATATATATATAATTTATATAATATATATATATAGAGAGAGAGAGAGATGCCAGCTATGTAGTTTTTAACTGCTTTATATTATGAAAACTGGTAAAAACCTAAAGAAGCTTCCCTTTAAAAGATAAAAAAGTGAAATTCCTAATATTAATCACAATAATTCCAAGTTGTTAAATTTTGACTTTGTATTGTAGCACAGAGGTTGCACGGATCGCATTTATTCACCAACCATGATCGCAAACAATATGGTCAAGAATAATGTTTCAAATTATTTAGGGCTGCCCTCGACTAAAGATTTTACTAGTCGACTAGTGGTTGTTCATTTAAGTGATTAGTCGACTAATCGCACGTTTATATTAATAAACCATATAAATCATAATAATGAGCTTTTAATCGGCTATATATAATACATAGCCTAATCAGCGCTCAAATGCACGCATAAAGCTAGCAACAGCGCACCGGCAAACATAATGATTATGAATGTGGCATTAAAAAAACAGAGGTAGACTGAACATAAGAACATTTAAATAATTTTTTTATAATTTATTGGTAAACTAGTTTGTGTGTTTTCGGCTGCAGAGATGACATCGACGATGCTGACTCGTCATCTCCGCAGTAGTGGATGCGCCTATATGCACGTTTCATATGGATTACATAATCTGAGAATATTTGTTTTAGATTTGAATTGGTTCATTTAAAAGTAGACATTTCAAGCTTCCCATAGATATATTTCTCTTGTCTGTGAGGCAATGCTGTGACATGCTCAAGTTCACTTGAGACTGAGATGGCAGAAAGCGCATCCTGTTTGTATTCATTATTTTACAAAAGCAAACCTTTTGTTTTTATTGTGAGTTTATAGAAATAAAAGCAAAGCATTCACTGTTTCGAATGTTGGATTACTCTTATCTGTATGACCAGTATTTTAAGTTAAATGCAAGGGATCGCACCGGCACCTCCATGTCATGCGGTAACCGCTCTCAACACAAACACTTGGATATGCGCCAAATAATAGCTAGGTTAACGAGCGAGCGGACATGTAAAATTGCTACTACTTACATGTTTCAAGTGATAAGTCATATTTGACGTCGTTGAGTGATAGGCGAATGTTTGGATTTCCTGCCGTTAACGATCTGTCCGTCACAGACTGCGTGATTTCACCACTTCCTGTGGAGTTTTTTTTTCTGCAGCTAACTGACTACCAATTTTGGTTGACTAAGCCTCTTCTCGTCGACTAATGGTTAGTTGACTATTAGAGGGCAGCTCTAGATTTATTACAGTTCAACACAGGGAGGGTTTGCTTGCAGATTTAGTTGCATCAAATCGGACATGTGGCCCCGTGAAGGAGCACAGACTGGCTGTATGACACTTTCATTCAAGCAGAATTTCACACTGAACCTCGCTAAACTCCAACATGCATGTTTGCTGGTGTTGTCAGATCATCAGCACTTTTGGTGGAGGAATGTGCTTAGTTGTTTTAATTTTAAAAAAAATGTGACCTGGACATATTTTTTTTGTGAGATTCACTCTATACTGTAGACTAGCCAAATCGACTTTTCTTGATAAACAGAGGAATAGGTAAATTAAATCCCGGCTGAATTGTGCAGCATGTATTTATCTGCTGGAAAGTCAATGGGCTGTGAGAGCATAAATAAGAATATTAAGTTTAAGAGGATTAGTTAATTAATTGATTGGATTAGACATTTGCTGTTTGCCTCAGCACAGGTCATGTAAAGAAAGAGCAGCATTCTACACTTGCATCTTGAAAGACTTTCTCTGGTCTGTGCAGTTGCAGTGCCTATCTGGGAGTTTTTCTGCTGCAAATGAGAGGTAAAAATAATCTTAACAGCATTATTGCATAATTCATTTACTCTGTATATAGGTCGTAAGCTGCCTTGAATAAAAGCTTCTTAACTGCAGAAACATAAATATGCTAGTACCTTTGTAGTCTTTAACAAGAACTAAACCGCTTCAAACTATAATCTATACTTATTACACTTGAGAGATGTCAAAAAAGAGGAAGAATAAAAAGGTGCAGCGAGAGGAGAGGAGAGGAAAGATGACACGTAGAGTACACCTGGCATCCTCCAGTAAACATGGCATCTGTCCTAGAAATCATGGTAGTGTGGTAATGAGGGTTGATGGGGACAGTGATGGAAGAGAAAGCAGTAACAACACCGCATGCTAGCTGCCACCAATGACACTTTCACAAGTCTGAGGACAGACAGCAAGATGACCAAACACACACTCATCATGAAAAAAAAAATTCTTATGTGACAAGACTGCATAATGAGAAAAACTTGTAGCCCCTCTATTGTAAAAAATCTTTGAGAAATTCTAAGGAATAGTTCATCCATATGTGAAAATGCAGTTATCATTTACTCATCCTCATGCCATTCCACACCTGTATCTCTTTATTTTTCCAGGGAACACAAAAGGAGATTTGTATTTTCTTTTAAGAAGACGACCTGGGCAAGTGTTTATTGCTTATTGAGGATGCAGGACAACCAGCTAGTAATGCATTACAGTAATCTAGTCTAAAGGTCATGGATGCATCAACTAACTTTTCTGCATCAGAAACAGATAGCATGTTTTGTATCTTAGCAGTGTTTCTGAGGTGGAAGAAGAAGAATGTGTTTTTGTAACACATGAAATATGATTTTCGAAAGACATGTTGATGTCTAATATAACACACTGGGCTGGATTTCCCGAAACCTTCTTAACTCTATGTCGTTCTTAAATTATACCTTAAGCTGTACCTTAACGTTAATACGTGTGTCCCGAAACGTTCTTAGTTAAGTATACCTTCTGTAAGTCATACTTTCGTAAGGTTGGTCTGGACCACTCTTAGCTATACCTTATCACTGTTGACAGTCAATACGAATATAATTCTGAAGTTGTAATACACCCAGTGTTTGATTAGGATTATGGCAAAGAACAAAATGCAAAGATTCACTGCTAAATTCAAATTTGCTTTAGCGCTGATCCAGAGATAGACGTGTGCTCCGCACTTGTCATGTATCACAACTATTCTGTGTTTTTAACCTCATCAGGTTTATTTTATGTTTCAGACATTTAAATACACATTTGAATTAAGTAAAGGCTACTGCATAAAAAAGACATTTGTAGTTTGTTAAAATCAAATTCCATACACTGATGTCTACAGAAGCTGCAACAATAACCAGGTTACACTTTATTTTACAGTGCCGTAGTTACACTGTAATTACTCAAATAAGTATTAAGTACTATTAATTAACTACATGTACTTACTATAGAGTTACAGTTAGGGTTAGGGTTTGGTTTAGGGTTAGTTACTTGTAATTATGCATAATTTACTGTTATTACTATATTAAGTACATGTAGTAATGTGTAACTACGGCAATGTAAAATAAAGTGTTGCCAATAACCCTTTAAATTATATAATTTGACGAAGTGTTTTATTCATACACATTGTGTATGAAACAATAAAGTTTACTCTATTCTTCTCCCAGTTCACCGGCCACATACTTTTATGTATTTCGGGGAAGATTTCGTAAATCCGACAGCTCTGAATTGCCGTGCAAACTCATCGTGCGACAAAACACATTCACTTCCACATATTTTACAATCGGAATATATCATAAAATTTATGATATAGTTAACAAGTTTGTGAATATTTTGAATAAAAAACTGAAAAAACGATATAAGCGCGATACCTACATGTTTGTCAGCTGCATGACTCGTCTTAAGGGAATTAAAACTTTGTTCTAAAATAACGGTCGCCTTAAACTCACGCTGATGGGGGCTCCGCGCCCCCAGAATATAGATAAATTACAATATAGATATGATATTTTATTAACTTAGTTCGGGAGGAACAACGTCAAATAAGCTATCCTATTATCACATCATCTCAACCAGCTGTCAACTATCAGTAATCAACATATCTACCCAATCAGAGTGAGTACAGGCATATACTGTATATAACCACAGTCAACTCACCCATTAATCCTCGACAGTTTTCAGCATCCCCCCACCACCCCGTCTCCTCACACTCACTTGGTTACTTCCTAACTTAAATAGGGGGGTGGGGGTACTCTGTGTTCGGGCCAAATACCGAGCTCGGAGCCCTCTCCCCAGACAGCACGCCAAAAACATATACCATTTATTTTATCTGACTTATTTGAAAGTGTGAACTCGTAAATTAGTTTGCAATTTAGATTAATTTTATAACATCCCATGAGTCCTGATAAATGCAATTTCTACTTCTGACCTGCTTCTTTTTATAAAGAACACTTATTTCTCACATAATGCAGTGAAGCAGCCCCTGTATAGAGTGAATTATCGATTCTCGAACCATCGATATCAACCAATTCAGCACCGCCGCCATGGACAGCACCTGGTAACGTCGCACTTAAGATAATAGCAGAGGGCCCAACACAGATCCTTGCGGCACTCCATAATTTACTGATGTTACTGTCCAACCACAGAGCAACATGGACCTAATTTTAATTTTGATAAGATGTTTTGAATGACAACAAACTGGAAACGTCTAAGGAACAAAAATGTCACTTCCTCAAACCGACGAATAGCCGTTGAAATTGTCTATACTTTTTTTTTATTAAGTAAAGGGGCTTTTAGTATAATTCGAAAAATGTGATGCATTGAGGAACGTTTCTTTGTATATCTCTCAATCATTATTGAATTGAATTTCATTATATGTTTTGCCTCCCACAATTAAAACTACAGAGCTTTGATCATAAAGCTAAGCATTTAAATATCATCTTACTAGGACATACTATTGGCAGATATAGAGTGAAAACAGATATTAACATGCATTTTAAGTAGTCTGTTAAACTGTTATAAAGTATACTGTTATACTGATTTACATTACAAACAATTTTATCTTACTTTTTGGCCATGTAAATATCAGTAACTGCACAAAATTGCTTATTTTTGCTTAGTTNCAGTGAAGCAGCCCCTGTATAGAGTGAATGATCAATTCTCGAGCCATCGATATCAACCAATTCAGCACCGCCGCCATGGACAGCACCTGGTAACGTCGCACTTAAGATAATAGAGGGCCTAACACAGATCCTTGCGGCACTCCATAATTTACTGATGTTACTGTCCAACCACAGAGCAACATGGACTAATTTTAATTTTGATAAGATGTTTTGAATGACAACAAACCGGAAACGTCTAAGGAACAAAAACGAATAGCCGTTGAAATTGTCTATACTTTTTTTTATTAAGTAAAGGGGCTTTTAGTATAATTCGAAAAATGTGATGCATTGAGGAACGTTTCTTTGTATATCTCTCAATCATTATTGAATTGAATTTCATTATATGTTTTGCCTCCCACAATTAAAACTACAGAGCTTTGATCATAAAGCTAAGCATTTAAATATCATCTTACTAGGACATACTATTGGCAGATATAGAGTGAAAACAGATATTAACATGCATTTTAAGTAGTCTGTTAAACTGTTATAAAGTATACTGTTATACTGATTTACATTACAAACAATTTTATCTTACTTTTTGGCCATGTAAATATCAGTAACTGCACAAAATTGCTTATTTTTGCTTAGTTTGGGCCTCTGAATAAAATTGAGGTGTTTTCTCCAAGTATGAGCTCCATATTCTCATATATCATAAGTTATTATCCATTTAAACCTGATGTATCAATTATGATATAAAAGCAAACTTTTTTTAGATTTATTTTCTTCTTCTTTTTTCTAAAGGTTCAATAAACTATTTTTTTTTTTAAAAACAAGATTTTTCTAACTATTATTTCATATCAGGCTCTACAGGGTTAAGAACATTTAGAGACAATGAAGTAAGGAGAAGGGGAACAGTTAGGAAAGAGAGGCTAAGGGTTAGTGATTGAGAGTGGGAACATTTTGGTGATTGACCATTCCCAACGCAGATATGATTGTGGAAGAGAAGGAGAGCTAAAGGACTCAATGGAACAGACGAGACATTTGCAAAGCTAATCGTAACACTTGAAATACTCTGCTCTGCCTTCCAGTGTGACTTTACCCTAACCTTATGCTTGATGCTTTTTGATTAATGTTTTAAAAGCCTCCCTGCCCACAAGAAAGCCATTTGAGAGCTCTCTCGTAACAAAGGGAAGAACATTGCATCTAGCATAACAAATGCACTATATTATGCATTGTAATATGCCTCACCGCCTTTGCACAATAAAGCTAAATCCACCTCCAGAAAACACTCGGTAGAAGGGACTCTGCACTTAACTAGATAATGACTGGTTTTATTAAAATATATCATTATCTCTAAAGCAAGCAGCTCACTTGAAAAGTATCGAAAAGCAATAAACTTGTGATTGGTGAGATGCAAAAATAAGTCTAGAAGGCCATTTTCTTGGTTTGCTTTTATAACTATTTTTTTTCACTGCCTGATTTGTTTGGTAAGTTTTATTTGTGTTCAGACATTTTTCCATCTTTTTTTCTCCTTTGCACTTACAGTTTTGTGAGTGATGGCTGAAAGTTTCCAATAGTGACAGTCTAGCAGGGCAGACAAAAAGGTGAGACCGTGGCCATGAAAGTTCAAGGCGCATTATCTGCCATGCTATAATAACCTCCCTCATATCCCTCTCTTTCTCTTCAACTCCTTCCAAACGGTGGCAGCTATTAGTGCTGAATGGAGCTGAATTGAATTAGCGCTGCCCACCGTTTCTCTAAAAGCACCAGGGCCCAGGGGCACCATCACCATGCTAATAAAGCTCATGCTCTTACTGTGTGAGGAAAAGTGGCCGGAATTGCTGATGGGAGGACGTCAGGTGGGGGCTGGGGTCTTTCTTCATGACTCAAAGGCGGACATGAGCAGAGAGCAGACGGAGCTCGCTTGAATAAGAACGCTCACCCCTGCGATCCCATCGGCTTTCCGCGGGCCTGAGTGACACGGCAACAATAACTCACGCTGCAGCGTCCGCGACGCTTCAGGCCGCCTAGAATAATTTTAGCTGCTTGCAGCGCTTTTGGAATAGTGGGGCGCCACAGTTTAACTGTAATTACATTCATTTTCCCAACTCCAGCTCATGCAAAATGCCAAGACTACACTCAAAGAGAAAGGAAATGTGGGCCGAGGGGATCCAAACTATTTGCTGTTGAGCATATCATCATCCATATTCAGCATTAGAACTATGTTACAAGTTCATGTTAAAGTGTATAAAAGTTGTCCTATAAATGCATAGGATGGCAAGGTCATGGGTTCAATTTGTATGCAGAATTTATCTTCTAACTGCACACTGTTTGCATAAAAGCTGCTGCCAAATGCTTAATTGTAGCTAGGGTTGTCACAACATGAATAGTACAGTAGCCACCAATAATTGTGAAATTGTACACATTTCTATGAGTCTTGATATAACTGCAAAATATATATATTACACACTTGATACTGAAGTACCTGTACTTTTCACTTCCTTAATAAAAACAGTGGTCGACTTTCTTTCTTTATAGCAAACGGAGTTAAGTACAGTGTGTCTGATTTTACTCATTGGCTTACTGTACACTTATTGCAGTCCCTTTGATCGCCCTGGGGTGTTTAAGGGCATGATGGTCAAGGGTTGCTGGAGATCAAACTGTCAATCTTTTGATTACCAGCCCTGAACTTTAACCAGATTGTTATACTATACCACCTTCCATTGCTTGCAAGTGGAATCTTGAGAGGAAATTAAGAAATGACAAAGCCATGGGGTCACTCATTCACTAAAGAGTGGGTGCATGTGTAACCCCTCTGGTTCTACTCGCACTGCTCTGAATGGGATTTGAACCACTATTTCTGGCATTAGAGGCGAGTGCATTTACAAGGAGCCACAGCCTCTAGCGTCAGTCACTAGTGTGCCTCTTGAGGCCAGGGGAGTGAGATTTACTCGCACAACTCTTACTTGTTGGCCTCCGTTACACATACTCTTTGTTCTCAGGCCAAATTCAGACACATTTGCAGGAGGTGTGTACATACATCTGTTCATAAAATTGTTCTTACTGTCTAAACTGTGCTTAAATGCCTCTGATTAGGCATTGTTTGTTCGCTCAAGAAACATGTCTGATTGGCTTCAAAATCACTACAAAAGCATGTTGTAAATAGAATCCTTTGTTGCTAGACCAAAATGGAGAAGCCATGTCTGACAAACACCCTTACTGCTTCCAAAGGAATTAAGAGGGCAAGTAGCAGTCAGGTGCTGCTAATCAAATACCTTTGATTAACTGGTCATCAGCAAGCATGACCAACTCTACAAAAGCAGAAGTTTTGGCAATTTGCTGGTCTAGAGCATTCAGGTGTGTTAACACAATGCCAAGGGGGAAACACATCAGCAATGATCTTAGGCTGCATTTACACTGCAAGTCTTAATGCACAGATCCGATCTTTTGACCCTATCTGATTTTTTTGGCCAGTGTGTTTACATTCACTTTAGACGCGACTGGTATCGGATATGTGTTTACATTAATTCCTGCCCAAAATGATTGTCATTGATAGCTTTGCATGCACATGGTAGACCCTGGAGTTTTGAATGGCCGTGCTATTAAAATGATTTATATATTTCATGTCAGGTGGTCATGATTACCTGCCAGAATGGAATGGACAGTTAACAGCTGTCAGTGTCATGGATGTTTTGCAGTGCGAATTCTGACTGAACGAATATAGACTGGAAAATAAAGGTAATTTGCATTTGTTATTTTATCTACAGTCGTTAAATCTAGAATTCTGAAGGGAAATAAAGTAGTAGATAAGATTACATCTATCTGAATGAATGATAACGAGAGAGCGAGTGAAGGAGAGAGCGCACACGAGAGAGAGAGTAGCCTACCCAGTGAAGCTTTTGGTTTATTAAAATAAAAAAATTAAAAAACACACGGCGGTCTCTTTTAAATGAACCGGGCAGAGGTTGAAATTCAGCTGCTGAATGTTTGTGTGTGTGCATGTGCGTGGGTGCGTGTGCGCAGTTCAAGAAAAAATAGATAGACATGTAAAGTTTCTACCTCAATAATTAAGCTGCAAATTTTTTGTGCGAGTGCATACAGGCACGTCTGCTTCAAAATACAACATTAAAGCTACCTTTTAGTAAGAAAACGTGTTGCCCTCACCTTGTGGTGGCTTGGAATTCCAATGAAAATTGGATATGCGTGTTTAGACGTAGGTCGCATGTCCAGATATCGGATATGTATCTGATTTAAAACATTTGGAAGTGGCTCAGATCGGATGCGGAAAAATCGGATCTTGTGCGGATTTTTGTGTGCAACACATTCCGATCTGTGTCAGATGTAAGCAAAAAATCTGTTTTTTTGTGCCAGTATAAACGCAGCCTTAGAGAAGCAATTAAACTGGGAACGGTTGCAAGGCCATTTCCAAACATTTGAAGTCCGTCATTCTACAGTGAGGAAGATTATTTACAAGTGGAAAACATTCAAAACTGTTGCAAATCTTCCCAGGAGTGGACGTCCCAGCAAATTCACCCCAAGGTCAGCCTGTGTACTGCTCAGAGAAACTGCAGAAACCCAAGCCAAAATTCCTCCACAACAATGTGAGAGACTGATAAAGTCATGTAGAAAATGATTACTTCAAGTTATTGCTGCTAAAGGTGGTTCTACGAGCAATTAAATCATAGGGTGTACTTAGTTTGTCACACTTGGCTTCTCCATTTTAGCTAATAACGACACGGTATAATGTGTCATGTTGTTGTTCATCTGAGGTTGTATTTACCTAATTTTAAGACCTGGAGATGATTTTTTTAAAATTATTATTATTATGTCCTAATATGTAAAACCATAGAATTCAAAAGGGTGTACTTTCTTTTTCACATGACTGTATATATATATATATATATATATATATATATATTTAAAAAAAAATGGATATAAAATATATTATTGAATGTATATGCCACAAGATGTCTATGATTTTTGCATTCATGTGGTTTGAGTTGGCTCTCAATTTTATCCTTCATTTTGAACTACATATTTTAAGCAGAACTGATGAATCATGACTTTGCACACATGTTTTGCACCCAAGTATGTGCATTCCTACAGTTTGTGAACGAGACCTAATGTGTGCCATTGTGCCGTGATGGTATTTGAATTAAGCATATCGAACAGTTTCTTTTTCATGCTAGTTTAAGATAATCTGTATTTCAAGACAGACTATTGACTGCTTATTAGAGAAACTTCAGAGACGGTTGAATAACCAAAACAACAACATTACTGAATTATGGCAGAATTAAGAATCAGGCCAGCTGTGAAATTTACCCATCACGGTGCTATTCGATGATCAAAGAAACGCTGCCATAGCGGCAGAGAAAGGAGGAGGTAAGAAGCAAGAATTGTAATGCATGTCCATGCAGAGAACAAGGCAAAGCGAGGGGTAGTATAAAAGACAGCCTTGCTTAATTCCTGTATGAATAAACCGACAACATGCTGAGCGACTCACTGTGCATCTAGGAAAGAAAAATCTGTGGACTGAAGCGCTTCCTCTAATTACACACTCTGGTAGAGCATAGCATAGCACATTTGAGAAGCATGGGCTGGTAATAGTCCACGCAATCTCTGCATCTTTAACAGTATCTAATCGACGGCCATGAAAGTAGCTAGTTTGTGTTAAAGTGATGGGTCTGCTCATTGTATTTTGGCACTGTGTGACCAAAACTGGTAGGATGCAGTAGGATCAATTAACCCTGTTAAACTTAATATTCAAGATGACAGGATGACGTTAAACCAGTTTCACCTCAAGGACAGTAGCCATTAACCAAAAGCCAACCAGAATTTTGACTGACAGATGAAGTCTGTAGTCTGTCATTATGATAATTTATTATATATAATTTTTCAAATATTCAAATATATCATTGTTTACTCCAAACCCATTTGATTGACTTTCTTCTACAACATAATCAACATAATACATGTCTATGGACTTAAATTTAAGCTGTTGTGTGTAAAGACTTATGGTCAGTACATTTCATTAAAATGTCTTTTGTTTTCCACTGAAGAAGGAAATTCAGGCAGGTTTTATAATTAATCCATCAAAAATCTGTACTGCCAACAAAAACTTTGAAAGTTTAATCCCATCTAGAGGTGACCTTGGAAACTGAAACGAACTGCTACTATTACTTGCACTCATTAATGCACAGTGTATGCTCTGGAAAGGATGAAATTATCTAGAATCCAATGAACATTGTGCTTGGTTGGATGAAAGGGATTTCTTCAGGTCATGTCAGAACTATGAATGCCAGTGGAAATACTTACATTTTCAATTAAAGAACCATGGCTGAATCTAATTGATATTGATGTTAAAAACTGAATATATAATGTATTATACAAAATAAGTGATTGTTGACTCTACAGTTTACTTTGTTTGCATTATAGCCTATGTACTACTGAAAATATTACTGGTTTAAATAATAAATAAGTGTAAAGATAATGATACTGTTGTTTAAAGGATTAGTTCACTTCAGAATTAAAATTTACTCACCCCCATGTCATCCAAGATGTTTATGTCTGTCTTTCTTCACTCGAAAATAAATAAGGTTTTTGAGGAAAACATTCCAGGATTTTTCTCCATATAGTGGACTTCACCAGGGTACAACGGGTTAAAGGTCCAAAGTACAGTTTCAATGCTGCTTCAAAGGGCTCTACATGATCCCAGCTGAGGAACAAGGGTTTTATCTAGCGAAACGATCGATAATAAAATAAAAAAAAAAGATAGATAGATAGATAGATAGATAGATAGATAGATAGATAGATAGATAGATAGATAGATAGATAGATAGATAGATCGTATAGAGCTGCACTGAAACTGCATTTTGGACCTTCGACCCCGTTGTACCCCAGTGAAGTCCACTATATGGAGAAAAATCCTGAAATGTTTTCCTCAAAAACCTTAATTTATTTTCTATTGAAGAAAGACATAAACATCTTGGATGACATGGGGGTGAGTAAATGATCAGGACATTTTAATTCTGAACTAATGAAGTGAAGTGAACTAATCCTTTTTTTAAATAAGCCATATTGTCAGTAGTTAATATTCTTTTGAACATTGTAAACGACTTCTGAACTTCCAAGGAGGCAACATTAATCTAATGCCAACTGGATATCCTTTCCTCTGCAATTTCGACATTGATCTGACAACAGGGGGCACAGGGTTTTCCCTGTTGGCACCATCATTGTCTGTATGCAATTGGCAACCTCTAGCTTTGGCAAAAATCTTGTCACCTATAGCATTTTGTATCTCACCCTCATTGGCTGACACAACAGAAAGGTCTGCCAACCACCTGGAGCGCAGCCTCTTGTCTTTTTTGAGGCACTAAAGGAAGCATAGAGCCATTTGTGCTCGGGATGGCAGGGGAGCCCACAACATTTTATCTTCTTGGTTGCAGTTGGCCAACACCTGCAGGACACAAGAGGAACCATACAGTCTTAACATTTACAACAAAAATACATTTCTAAGAGAATCGTGTTTGCGCTAGCATGGTTAACAGTGGTTAAACTGCATTGGAGGCTCTTGAGGCTAGTAAGATAGTTAAAGTTCACTGGGTTGTTGAGGGTAAGAACAGTATGTGAGTGTTTTTATTGTGTATTTTAGTGCTGCTCTGTGAACTAGCTTGATGTATTACGTAGCACTCAAACTGCCCATCTGCTCGCCTCCTTTGTTTTGTGATGTTTTGCTTATTTTAGCAGTCTGCTAAAGTTAACTGTCTTTTCCCATGGTGAGCTTTGTTTTCGTTTAATTTGTCTTTGGCAGAGTGTGCAATAAAATCACTCATTTATTTACAGGACACAGTGGGCGTTCTGTGAGATTTTATGTCTTTTGTGTCGTAGTTATGTTGATATTTTCCTGAATATCACACCTCAATTGTTTGTTTTCGTGGCTCTTGGTTGTAGAGTAAAAAAACAGGCACTGACACTGATATTTTAATCAAATAAGCCTTGTTGTCAGTAGTTATTTTCAGAAATTAAGTTATGTCGTGTTGATGTTGATATAGTTGGAACCATATGGATCATCCATATTGATGTGGAGCTCTCTTGGCTGGAAGTGGATATCTTCGTCATTAACATGCAAGAAAACCTGCTTTTTTCATGCGCATTTACACATTCCCAGACCAAAGCTCAGCTAACCTGTTCCCTTCTAGCTGTTTTAACACTGCAAACAAATGTCGTGTGATTTTACCAGTAATCTGCCCCCTCCCGAGAGAGGTATGGAGGTGTGCTGTAATGACAGGCCTGTTTCACCAGCCACCTGTCATGACCTGCCTCGCAGCGGGGCCGTACCGACGCTAACTCAACGCAGCCATTCATCTCCCCACGCTAATTGTCAAACACTTATTCATCGGATTAGCTGCGTAATTATTCCTCATAATTACCACTTATTGTTCTCACTCGTTGTTTCCTTGCTCAATTTGTTTGTTTGCGTTCACGGCTTGCCGATGAAAAGAAAGAAATTCATTGTCATGCCAAATGAAACAATTTGGATTCAAATGAAATAGATTTAATTTAGAGTGTAGGGGGTGATCTTAAACTAAAGAGGTGGAAAATTGAAACAACGGGTGAACGAAGACAGATAGAGTACAAAGAAACACCTAAATGCTGTGAAGAAGAGATAGCCTTAGTCCATATGTATTATTTTAAAGAATTCAAAAAGAGTCCTCATAAGGCAAATAATAAAAAATAATAGACTTGTGGTGTCACCATTTATTTTTTTGCAGTAGTAAAGATAATGGCAATTAATTGTTTTCTTTATTTAGTCAGCAAGCAGTGATGGCCTGAACATGAACATGAATTGTCTTTCTGCTAGATGTAGTATCTTCATTTTTTTCTTATCAGGTAGAAGGCAAAAGGAGAAATTAATAGTAAAATAAAATGCGCCTTGCAGTGGAGGTCAAGTTAATCAAATCACAATTTTTAGTTTATTTGTGTGTACATTTTGTCCTTTTGACCTATTTTTTTCTTTTTTTTTACCTTTATTTTATTGCATGTGTGCTTATGCTCAAAGTCATGCCTTTAAAACTGTACAATTCATTGATCTTAATTTAACCTGTTTTTTGTGTTGTGTTGTGTTGTGTTGTGTGTTGTGTTGTGTTGTGTTTTGAGGCAGTTTAACCAGGTATCAAGTAGGACACCAACACCAAGTTTGTTTGGAGCATTCACATTTAAACCCGCAGTCACACTAGACTTTGAGCATGCAAAATTTCTTCGGACACTGCAACGGTCGTGATATGATGTCACCCTTTGCAGCATCTTTTTTATAAACATAAATTCAACATATAAAAAGAGTAATACACTCAAAATGTACAAAATGTACAATCTACTTGAATTTACTGCAAAAATATCATTCTTTTAATTCAACCAAGAGGTCACTCCTTGACGTATCGATGTTCTACTGGTCACACGTCATCACGTGATGCGAATACGCAGTCAGAGTGCACCAAACTTGAACTTTGGAATGCAGTAAAATGGGAAACTTTTCACGTGAGCTTGCGTTTCCGGTCTGATGCATTCGCATACGTTTGAATGGAAGTCAATGGAATGAAAAGTGCAGTATGATCGCCACTTAAGCCAATATTTATGCAAATGCTTTTCTCTGACTCCTGAAACAAATTAAGTTTATGTGTGGGAAGTAAAGCCAAACTAGTGCAGGAATAGTGCACTGTAGTTATGACGCTGAGAGGGTGGGGAAAAAAAGAATGGGTTTGAACTATATGCTGAGAAAGTATCCCCACAGGGCTCCTCTTGGAAGGATTATATTTGGTGCTCTTTGGGTCTACAGCATATCTTTACATCAAGATAAAACCAAGATTGTATTAGGCTGTGCTTTGTCTGAGGAAAAGATCTTTTCTTTCCATGCTGCTCCATATTAGCAACACTCAAAGCTGCTCAATGCTTTAGCTTAATGATCATTGTCTATTAAGTAGTTGTGCTTTCAAATAAAAACCGGTGGACTAAAATCAGCTGCAGAAAATAGAGAGGGAAAGAAGGAGCTGCCTGGAGCAGCAGTCTCTTGATAAAGTACATTACAATGACCCATTTCTGTCTGTTTGCTAACTCAGTGATGCAATGAATGATTGTGGCTAAGAAAAGTCTACGATTTGTTCTTTCATTTCTTCTCAATCCTTTAACAGGTCATGTCTGTGATCATCTCAGGCAGTTCTTGATCACTTAAGCTTAAGCTAAAAGCTAAATTTAAGCAGAAAAAAATCATCTGTCCTATTCGGACCAGATTAGTTTTATATGGGAACGTGGGGTAATGTAATTATCTGAGCTTTTCTGTCCAGATCGACCATGTCAGTGATTTTTAAGGCTTTTTGGCCCTCTGTAAAATGCCCTGCAAAGGTAATAGTAGTCTCATGTGAACTGACACCAGAAAATGAAAAGATAGTGCTTGCTTTTGCATATGGACTTAAAAGGACAGTACACCCAAATATTTAATTTCCCTCACGTCATTCCAAACATGTCATCGGAACACAAAAGAAGATATTTTTTTTAAAATGTGTTGTTCAGTGTTGGTCCAGAACATGATATGGAGTAAATGATGACAGAATTGAACTGAAGCATATTTTCTGTAAGCATGTAAGAAGTGTGCATGGTGCATGGTATATGACCTATTTATTTAATAGCTGTTGAACTAGGGAAAATAAAATTATTTAGAATTTGTGTTGATTTTAGTGCATATGACCAATAGCAGATCAATGAGGTCCTGTTTACACCTGGTATTAAGATGCATTTTGGTCGATTGGATAAAGAACAGAACAGAAATGCAAGCTGCTGCTCTCCGTATTTATGTCCGTCATCTCCGGTTGCGTTTATATGTAAATTGTGTGAGCTTATTTCGTCCATTAGATCAAAAGATTTGAAAAAGCCTGTACATTTACCCACCCATAGCCCCTTCCCTAAAAGAAATCAGGACAGAAGTGGTTGAAAGTGGATTAAAACACCAGGTGTAAACAGGAATGTGTCTCTCTCGTCGTCTTGTGATTTGATCGACCAAAACGCCAAACCCATAATACCAGGTGTTAACAGGGCCAGAGTGATATATTCAGAAAATACTTTGGCATAAGGGTTTTAGCTAAATAAGTATTGCCGCTTTTCCACCATCAGGCCGAACATTCCTCATTGCGCAACCGTTCCATTCCGTGCTGATCCGGGCCAGCTGGTGCGGTTACGGTTTCATTTTTCCACTGTGGGGCTGATAACGGCAGCTCTTTGGAATGTAATACAAAAGCATCAGTTGTTGCCTTGGTAACGCAACGGTTTTCTTATGATAGGAGATTATGTGTTATGGAGGATGATTAGATATTTCTTTTAATTTTATTATTAATTTGAGTCGCTCAAATAGAGCGCTTAGCCAGCTGCAGAGAAACTCTGAACTCTGAGAAACAACGAATGACTATAAGCAATTTTTTAAATTTTTTTATTGCATACAGGGAAAACTGGCGAAACGTAAACTGCTTTTCCATCTTTTAAAGTGACAAAGTATTATAATGCCAATAGTTGTCTTTTTGCTTAAAATTCTTATCAATCTCTTCTAGTTCCTCTTGACATACAGTATACTCCTATTTGGAATTTCCTGCATAACTACTTGGCACTACTACATGGTTTCACTTATCTCGGTGATTTCTACACTTTATCCTGTTTGAAATGACATTAAACTTTTCAGATGTCCACACACAATTAATACTTCACAGACATGTGTCCGGAAAACTAATCCCATCCCAATAGGGCTTTTGGCTGAATTAATCTTGGTGCTTGCTTTCCAGTATCCAGGGAGCTGAGCGGGAAACGTTGTAACTGGACTATTCAATTTGTGCGGAACATTTTTGACAGAAAGCTGAGAAATCTTCCCAGTAACCCATGCAGATGGTGAGTGAGCTCCCCATGTTTGTGGTCAGAGATCCCACGGGCCCTGTGCGCACACGCACGCACACACACTCACACACACACTTCAGTGGCCCACTGATGGTAGATGCTTTCCTGAGCCAGGATTACTGTGCAGGGTGTCTGAGGGCTTCAAACTCCCCCTGAAAATCGATACAGAACTCAACTGTGTCCAGCCAGCTGGAACTGGCTCCCATTTCCTATCTGGATTCAATACACCGCTCGGGCTCTACGGGCTTTGCACTGTGGAAATGAACAAACTCCATTAATGTCTTATTAGTATGCAACAATGTGTACTTGATTTACGGCCGTGTTTAAAACTTCACCTTGAAATTTTATTTGTAGCAATTTTATGAGCACAATTTGGTTTTTGACACACTTTGAAGGAAAGAATGAATGAAATTGGCTACTTCTGACTATATATAGTATACTACACAATAATTTAGCATATAGGTTCGTTGAATATGTGTGTGAGATTACCCTAATTATTAAAACATTTAAATACTTTAAGTGTGCAATTTCTTCTTATCCTGATATAGTGTCTAGCGCGATCAGTGTGCTTCAGTTATGTAAACAAAGATGCTCTGGCATGTATAATTAATGCGCTAGATTTGAATGGCGGAGCAGAAAGATATATTGTGGTCAACTATTGTCTGCTCCATGCATAAAGCTATCGTATGTCTGTAGAAGGAGTATAAAACACATAATACATTTATGATTTTTTTTTGTGCTTTTTGGAACTTGACAATCAGCATCTATGCTATGCTGTTTCGTGCCATACTATGTTGTATTTTTTATTATTATTTTTTACCAAGCACTCTCACACCTTTTCTTTCTCCTTTGCCTGTGTCTGTGGTTGTGGTTGGCTGCCCTCTCTCCATTTCTCAGGCTCTGTATTGACTGGGAGAGTGTTGGACTGTGCTAAAACAGCGCTGATGTATTAGCAGGCATTAGCCTCCTGAACCGCCGTTAATCTTACTGTAATAAACTTACACTGCTGCATTGACAAGGTGGATTTTGCCATCTCTCTCTCTCTCTCACGAATCGTTCTATTGTATCTGTTGATTGAAATATCGGTCTATTGGTCTTTTATCGATCCATTGTTCTTTCTATCATTTTTTTTCTATCGCTTGCACATTCTATCTATCTAGCTATTTGTCTGTCTATCGTTCTATCTATCTTTCAGTCATATCTGTCAGTTGGTCGGACAATCTGACATTTTTTCTTCGTCGTTCTATCTCTCTCTTCCTCAATCTCTCTATATATATCTTGCTCAGTGTCTGTAGTGTTTGTATGGGTATCCAGTGTCTGTGTGTGTATGTCTATTTGTGTGCACTTTTAATGTCCTGTCCTGCTGGTTGATGGCATATTTCACAGCTGTAAGGATCACCAGCACTGTAAATGGAGCTCTAATTAGAATGGAATCTGAGGAACGCTATTGATCATAAATTACACCATCTCTAGCTCTCTCTAACAACTAGTGTTTAATATCTCAGGTCTCACTTGTTCTCTCTCTCTCTCTCTCTCTCTCTCCCGCTCGTCTCCTTCCTACAGTCTTTGTGGTTTATGTCAGTCATGTTCAGTGGAGCGACTCTGAGGAACAAGCCCTCCTACCAGCCCCAGAGCAGCAGGGTCAATGTGCATCTGGAGAAGCGGTGTCTTCAGGGAAGAGTGTGAATATTAGTATTACACCAAAGAATTATGCAGAAGGAGCGTCAAATTTGTTAGTAGAAAAATTGGAAGGGATCAGGCAGAGATTTTACAAATCATGGAGCATTACGGATGGAAAAGGTTGGAAATTGATTAGGAGCAAACCTTTGAAGTGAAAGTGCTATGGATAGGACAATTGACCACTGACACAAAATCTGGTCTTCATTGCAAGAATCAGCCACTTAGACAGGAACAGACATGTAAAGCGACTAACTATGGTTTTGTTTTATGTGCCATTTAGGGGTGGAGTTGTGCAAGATATACTGTATCACAGTAATAAACAGGCAGTCAAAACAAGTCTCTGCAATTGTGTGGAAAAAAACTGACCTATAGGGGTTATGATACAATACTTTGGTTCTTTATGTTTAGTAGTACAATACTTAATCCAAACTAAATATTGCAATATGTCCCTCATTTGTTGTATTGCATTGGACTTTTTGGTGGGTTTTTGATTTTGGTTGAATAGAAATTTATCTCATGCTACAGTATGTTTTACCAACATTTAAGTCGTGTTTTCCCCAAAATGAGGTGAAAAACAAATTTTAAAAAAATAATAGCAGCAAATTATATCATGAGAATACAATGTAGTATTTTATTATTATAGGGGTTCAACGGGGGAGAGCCACTTTTACTAAAATGGCTATAACTCGTGAACGGAATTAGATATTTTCACCAAACTCAGCATACCTATCTAAGAACTCATTTTGTGGTCGCGTGAAAAAGGACACAGCGACTGGCCACTTGGTGGCGCTATAACAGGGAAAAAAAACATGAAAATGGCAAGAACTACTTCTCTGTTTGTCCAATTGACTTGACAATTGGCATGCAGTGTCTTTGTCCAAGGTGCCATGATTGCCTATGAGGACGCTGACGCATACCAAAAAACATGTCTGGCATCAGCCAATGAAGTTTGAGCAGCTCTCAGACAAGGTTAACAGAGGCCGATCGGAACAAAACTCGCTGTGCCTGTTTGACATACGACCCTAGAGGCCTGAGAGAAATTCGAAAGAAATCGGCCACCAGGGGCGCCTTCGCGTTTTTCACATGCGTAAAGGATTGTGTATCACTTGATTTTTCACACACACCCATGACATTCATACCACATGGTAGAACTCCTCATTCTTAGCAACTCTGCCTCTATAGCAGTGGTTTTCCAAACCTGTCCTAGAGGACCCCCAGCCCTGCACATTTTGTATGTCTCCCTCATCACACCTGATTCAACTCATGTGCTCATTAGTAGAGACGGCAAGGCCTGAAATGGGTGTGTCAGAAATAGGGAGACATACAAAATGTGCATGGCTGGGGATCCTCCAGGACAGGTTTGGGAACCACTGCTCTATAGGACCGCCGCTGTCCATCAAATCATTTGTTAAATATTGGAGATTATTTCAAAAACCATCTTTGCTGAACTAGTCATAGGTTTTTGGCTCAAACTGTTAAACTGTTAAAAGCTTTATAAAACCATAAATTTCCTATAGTAAATTGCCTGTATTTGCTGTAAATGGTCTTTTCCATCTCGAGATGGTTACAGGCTTGCTAATTAAAACATTGCACCTATTAACGCATATGCTTAAAGGTCTTTGAATGCTTGAACCCCGATAATTGCTGCTCGCAGCTATATTTATTTTTTTTATTTTTTTATTTTTTCCCCACTGCATTTAATTCTGTGGGAATTTCTCTGTATATTTACTGTGTTGAACAAAAGCTACAGCTGCATGCTGTATTAGTTTTGGTTTTCACATTTCTGTTTTCACCCCAGCTGGAGGCATCCATTCATGACACAAGTGTTTGAGGTATTTTAGTTTCTGCTTATGTATGGCACACTTGCAATGCAGCACAAAATCATTTCGGGGTCTTGTCCGCAGCATGGTAGTGGCGTGACATGGTTGTCTGGTGTTGGAAGGGCCAGAGAGAGAGTGAAAGCATGAGAGCGGATGAGGAGAGAAGGAAAGAAAATGTCTTTATTTGGCTCTAAAAGAGTGAAGGAGAACGCAGCGGAGGTCAGGCCTGCTGAGCAGGGGTTCCATCGCACCTGCGAGCTACAATAACAGCCGGCGAGGAGCATGCAGGCCGCTGATTGAGTTTGATCGGAGAGAAAGCGGTAGAGAAAAAGCTAAAGAAAGAAGGGAAGGCTTTGGAGTGAAGCGATGGAGGAAAAAAGAGAACTGCCAAACCAAGCGGGGTTCAAAGGAGGCAGAAAACAGAAGCACACCTTTGACATCATCTCTGCTTTGTATGTGGGGTTTTAATTAAATATTCAGAGAGAGCAACGGTGCAAACCCTGCCTGCTTTCACATCAATCATGTCTTGCCTGTGTCACCTCCAGATTCTCACGTAGACAGTGGCTGCAAAACCTCACAGCTGCTCAATTTGCGCACTTGTTCTGAAAACCTCAAACGCAGTGGTTTCTAAAGCCACGGGGTTGCTCATGTAAATTAGCTAATCTTTTGTTCATTTTCAGCAGACCCGAAGCATGCAGATGTGCGCTTCCTCCATCACCTCCTCCGGCGCAATCTCTTTATCTTCTGATTGCTTTTTGTAGGAATCTGAGAGTTTATCTGGGCTCATTTTTGTAGCCTTCAGCATGGATGTCACTGTCCACCGTATTCATCAGCACATTTTTATGTGTGAAATTGTGATTAAACTAGCAGCTTTTTTTTTTTTTTTTT
>RJVU01042534.1:299238-312184 GCA_003731715.1 Anabarilius grahami
GTAGTAGCTTTCAATGTTCTGTCCTCACAATCACACAGTCATGAAGCTCTTTAAAAACCTGGCGTTAGCATGTCCTCTGGCACAGATGTCGTCTGCTCGCCCGGGCAGCTGCTCCCATTCGCTCAGCCCATCAGAAACAGCCCCAGACGTTAAACCATTGCTTTCCTCATCTAAATTAGCAAACAATCATTTCCAATCGTCTCCGCACACCTGGAAAATGCAAATCGCCATCACCTCCCTTCATGGATTGAGTGCTTTTTTTAATCCTCTCATTCCACTGACTATCTTGGAAGTGAAAACTGGATTTGAACAAGGTCGGCCAAGAATGTGTGCAGCTCAGCATGGACTCCAGATCGCCACCATATCCATCCAAATCACGCCTTTTCTGATTATATAAAAGTGTTTTTGAACCATTTAACCTCAAATTGTCCTTTATACGGGAAACTGGGGCAAGTTGTCACACACAGGACAGATTTAATTTTATGGCTACAAAAAAGATACTGAACTATGAAAGCCTGTTTTTACCTTAGAGCAGAAAAAAAGGTAATTGTTAGAAAATTCAAAATAAGTCACATTGTGACATATTGCAATTGTCAGATATGTATTTTACATACAAATAAGTTACAATTATGAGAAAAGTTAAAATAAACAGTTTTATTATTTGCATTTTTGAGGTAGAAATAGGTTTCATTTCAACCATCATTATTAGGGCTGTCATGTTTCCCCTGTCATGTTTCAAACAAAACAAAACTCTAGAGCAGATGCCAATGGCTAATATGGCAGTGCCGCTTAAATCGAGCCTGCACATTTTCAGGACTCAACTGCATTCAGCGACAATGGCAACGTCCATAACATTGGGGAGTTTTATCACAATTGACAGCGTGTAAATAAACAAGTCCAATCCAAATCAAATGAGTTCATCCATCAGATATTTCAAACAACCAACAAGGAGTTTAAATGCCTAGTAACCGAGTGCAGAGAGGATGTTTGAGTATGTTTGAGCTTAATATGGTTATTACAAATTGGCATGAATGCAGAATAAGCTCGTTATTTTGGTTCAGGAGGAACTGTAAAAGGTGGTTGCTGCTGTTTGTGGTGCTCTGTGACTGTCTGTCTACAACTCTACATAAACTCATGGAACACTCTGATGATGTGTGATGTCTGCACGCAGGTATGCAAATACATACAATGATAGACATCCTATCATGATTTGATGAACATTTTTTTGGTCCTGAGACTTCCACAGAATATGTATGTACATTTTTATAAATATTTAGACCACTTCTATTTTGTGTTGTAAAAAGTACCGTGTTGTAAAAAGACTTTGATACCAGCCGGTACTGAAATTTTGAAAATATGAGTGCTGTTGAGCGGATTGGTAAACACCTCTGATTGGCCATTGTGTTCACGCACTCATCAGCTATGCCTGTGATGGCTACAATAATCAATGCTTCAAAAACATATTGTAAATTGATATCAATGACGCTCTTCACTGAGCGCTTACACAGATACACACAAGAGCGTTTGAAAGGACTGGTCCACTGATAGGCGTCTGCTTTCAAATGCTCCCACTTTCAAAACGCTTTCAAATTCAAACGCTCCTATGTGTTGATTATTGTAGCCAATCACAGACGTATCTGTTGAACGCATGAACACAATGGCCATTCAGAGGTATTTACGAATCCGCTCAAAGCGTCACATTTTTTTAATTTCAGTACCGACTTTAAACACGATGACCTTTTGTGACAATGCCCCAATAACTTTTTTTCATACTTTGCTAAACTGAGCTAACATTGAGATTTATTCAAAGACACAATGTCAGTCACCTCAGGTTTTCTTTATTAGACCTTTTATTTAATTTGCCCAAATTGATGTCAGATTGAAAAAAAAGATTTAAACCATTATTTTGTTACTCCAACTGGCTAGAAATTACTTTTTTGCCAAAGTCAATTTCCATTCATATTTGGGGCTCATCGAGTGTGACTTTTGTCACTTTGAAATATGAAGTGTCATAAGGCTGATCTTGACCAATTAAGTCTGTAAGCAGGAAAGCAGCGTGGCACGGGAAAGAAATTACATGCTGTCAAGCTCGCAACATTTAGTGTTACATTTCACTGCGTTTTAGTTTTAATGTTTCAATTTACAGGCTCAGAACTCTATCTCCCTCACATACATGCATTAAAATGGATGGGTGTTATCTAACGGAAGACACGTAACCTCAAACGGGGTGACTCTGCATGCATCAGTGCCCAGACAGTCTCCTTTAGACTTCATTTACCCTCCTGCATACAGGAGTAGAGCTGGTTTCTTTGCGACTCGCTCCTTCCATCTCCTTTCTTTCTCTCTCCCTGTAATACTAATCACTCCATACACCAGCGGTGAAGATCTCACCATGCTGGTAGGATCTCTCAGACTCTCATCTTGGTGAAGGTCATGGCCATTACATGGCACACACGTTCATTATTAACATTCTCCTTCTCGCTCTCAGTCTTTTTGTATGTTTTCTGTTTCTTGTCTCACTCTTCTGCACAGTCTTTGTCTCCTTTTTTGTCCCTGCAAGCTTAAAACCACCCTCACCTTTTCTCTTTTTGCCATGCCACGATGTCTGTCAGACCATTGACGTACCGAAGCAGCTTTTATATGACAAAGTGGTTGTCGTTCACCCTCAAAACCAGCCCGACAGGCTTTTGGTTTATATTGACTCGTGGTTGAAAGCAGTGATATCTAACTGAGTGAATGAGTTCTTAACTCTTACATTTTTAGTCCGAACGATTTCATCTGTATAACCAAGCTACTTTGTGAACCAGTTCTAAACATCATTGACAGCAGCATTGCCACCCCTCATATGACTTTTCCCCAGGTTTCATACACTACCGATCAAAAGTTTGGTGTCAGTAAGATTTTTTTATTTATTTAAGAAATTACTTTTATTCAGCAAAGATGCATTAAACTGATCAAAAGTGACCATAAAGACTATTATTATAAAAGGTTTTTATTTCAAATAAATTATGTTCTTTTGAACTTTTTATTCATTAAAGAATCAGGGCATGATCTTTTATTTAAAAAAAAAAAAAAACTGTATCATGGTTTCCACAAAAATAAGATTCTTATATAAATAATAAATGATTCTTGAGCAGCAAATCAGCATATTAGAATGATTTATGAAGGATAATGTGACACTGAAGACTGGAGTAATGATACTGGAAATTCAGCTTTGTCATCACAGCAATAAATTACATTTTAAAATGTATTCAAATTGAAAACAGTTATTTTAAATTAATATTTCACAATATTACTGTTTTGCTGTATTTCTTTATCATATCAATACAGTCTTTGTGAGCATAAGAGATTTCTTTCAAAAACATTAAAGGGGACCTATTATGCCCCTTTTTACAAGATGTAATATAAGTCTCAGGTGTCCCCAGAATGTGTCTGTGAAGTTTCAGCTCAAAATACCCCATGGATTTTTTTTAAAATACCATGTTTTAACGGCCTAATTTTGGGTAGGAGAAAAAATGCGCTGATTTGGTGTGTGTACCTTTAAATGCAAATGAGCTTGTGCTCCCCGACCCCAAGCTTGCGATTCCAATACACTGAGGCATAAACAATACAGGAGAAGCTCACACAGCAAATATAACGCTCAAAATGGATCATTACAAGCTGTTTGTGATGCAGCATATCAGATCATGTAGGTATGGCATGTATTTTGTGGATGTTTGCTAAAATTCGATTCTCAATGAGTTTGACAGCGT
This sequence comes from Anabarilius grahami, assembly GCA_003731715.1. Classification (NCBI taxonomy): domain Eukaryota; kingdom Metazoa; phylum Chordata; class Actinopteri; order Cypriniformes; family Xenocyprididae; genus Anabarilius; species Anabarilius grahami. Next base: position 302,991 of record RJVU01042534.1, read on the forward strand.
GCTGCATGGCTAATGTGGCTAAAGCTACATTGTTGGAGAGATTCAATGAGAATGAAGATGCGTTTATGTATTATACAGACTGCAAACCTTTTCGGGTTAAAAATGAAAATAAAGACTTGGCTCTGGTCTTCGTGAATACAGTAATAAACAATGGTAACTTTAGCCACATTTAACAGGACATTAGCAACGTGCTAACGAAACACATTCAGAAAGACAATTTGCAAACATCACAAAATATACATGAAATGTTGGTTTCGATCCATCTTTGAGAATCAACCTCAGTACAAATCCTGTTTTACTGACCCTCGTGTGCAAAGCAGTCTGTTGTAAAATGACTTGCACATACTGGTATATGAATTTATTTGGACACATTCCCTTCATAAATAAAATTACACCACTGTGTCCTTCGTGGCTCAGATGCCAGAAGTTTATGAAGACTCGTATGTTTAATATTATAGCTGTTAACAGGACAGTGATAATGTTTACATAGCTGAGACATATCACAAGCTCAGGGACAGTCGTTCTGCAGTTTTGCTCCGACCCAACTCACCTTCCTTCACGTTGCTTTAGTAATTCTGAAGACATTCATGTGTGTTTGATCAGGGTTGTAGCTAAACTGTGCAGGACAGCTGCTGATGCTGCACTCCAGGACGACTGGTACACCGTTGTCGCTTGCGAAAACAAAATGGCAGCGCCATGGGTGAAAACATACAGATTAAGGGGCGGTAATATTATAATAAGATCCCCTTCCTACGTCACAAGGGGAGCGAAATCTGAACGGCTCGTTTTGTCACATGCTTGCAGAGAAAGGCTTACCAAAACAAAGTTTCTGGGTTGTCCTTTTTCACAGTTTCTGGGTTGGTATATGCACCGGGGACCCGATTATAGCACTTAAACATGGAAAAAGATATGTCCCATTTAAAATAAAACTTTACAACCCTAAACTTTTGAATGATAAAATACAAATTTACATTTTACAAAAAATTCATTTTTACATTTATTATTTGTCATTATTGAATTTATTATCCTGTTTCATTCTATCCTGTAAGTGCTGTTTACAAAGAACATCTGTAGTAATATCTGCAGTGTATAGTAAATATAATATATTAATATAATACAGTCATAAAGATATGAGACAGCCTTAAGCCATAAGTAATATATTATACAGACATACTTATAAAATGTTTTCAGTTATGCAATGTTAATCATAATATTATGTATGTATGTATGTATAACTTCTTATTCTAATATAATATTATATTCTTATATATTCTTATTCTAATAATTTTACATTTTTACTTTTTTTTTTGGTTTGGACATGCAAACCTTTTGGATGAACCTTTTCTGAAATCTCTTTCCTGTTCCTGCACCTCTGCTGTGTCTTCATGTCTAAATAGGACCATTATCTTTCACTTTCCTTCTTTTCCCTTCATCCAGTTTTCTTCACCTTTCCTTTCGTCTTGTCCATATCTGGACACACACTGCTCTTTTTTACCTCCGACTCCCTCATTTCCATCCATCCCTGGGCTTATCCCTGAATCCCTTCATCTTCCCCCTTCTGTCTTTTCCCAGTTGCTGTTTTCCTGTGTTCCTGTATCTCTCTCGTCCTCTGCTTGTCACTCTCTCTCACCCTGTCCCTTCGCTGTGTCCCGTATTCCCCGGTGTAATGAGATGGCTGTGTTGGGCCGGGTCAGAGCCTCTCTCTCTCTCTCTCTCTTTGAGAAACAGTATAGCAGAGTTAGGAAAGGGAGATTAGGCACATCAAACCATAGTAGCCTCAGTACACACTGGGCAGTCTGGGTATTTTTAGATGACTATTTCCCATTCTGCAGGTCCCACAGATTGAGCATCAACTGCAGGCACACACACATAAAGTGAGGGAGCGGGAAAGGTTAACCTGCTTGCCAACTCACAGAAATATACAAACACTCAGGGAAGAAAAAAAACACAACTTTCTTTGGCTGCCACAAACACCTGTGTATATATCAGTGTAGCCTGAGGCAAACACAACACCACTCGCAGAAGGATTCTTTCTTTAGCTATGGTCTCATTAGCTCTGTTCCAAAACCTAGTGAGCTACCTTGCTGTCTACTACATACCGTGATTGAATCTGACTTTTCCCTCTCATTTTATGTACTGTTTTTGAGGAAATAATTGGATATTAAAATTGTAAAATGTTTTAAATGGAGCCAGTTGTACCTCACTCTTATTAGTACATGAAAGTATAACATAAATATACACAATATTCCATTCCATAAACAATGGCTGTTCCATTTCTGCTGAGTACTGTGTGATTAGATTCCATAAGGGCCTGCTCATAACTGACTGAATTGGAACGCTCTACATAGGAAGCAAGTCAGCACACCACACAAATAGCGTTCCTCATCTGAAGCTTCACTGATCCTAATAGTTTGATGTTAGTTAAATGCTGCTATACAGTAGCTGTAGCTAACAACTTGATTCTCTAATAAGCATAAAAATACATGGCACACAAACATATGGAGTCATATCGTCTATTTTTGATTAAATTGAGCTGTGTTTTTTTGTTTTGATATTTAATGAAATTTAGTATTATTTAGTGACACAACTCTCATTTCGTCTGCCATCTTAAATGATTTTTTCCATTAAACTCATGGCAGTGCATTCTGTATGTGTTTTATATGACAGTAGAATAGAGTAGCGACAGAAAGTGAATGTAACTGGATCAGGATATGAACTGAACCTGAAAGCAACTATTTAGCCTATATCTTGATGTTAATCTTTAGGGATTTAATGATACACAAAACTGACAGTTCGGTATGTACCTCGGTTTTGAAGTCTCGGTTCGGTTCGGTACAGAAGGGGGAGAAAACTAAGCAAAATTGCTTCTTTTTTTCTTCTTTTTTTTTATAAACAGTAATTTAGTGAACAAATTGTGTCTCTGTCTTTAAATTAATTCAATTATAATTAAAAGTTTCTTAAGGATAAAATTATCTCTGCTAATGCTGTAAACTATATAGAGAGCCCTTACCTGAACATCACCAATATTAAAGGTTCAGAGCCCAAAGTTTTAGCCTAAATTCATTTGCTATTTATTTTTAGATATAATAATCAACACTCAAATAACAAATTGTATGAAAACTTGTAAACTGCACATAAGACAGTTTTTGCATTAACTTCTAAATCTAATTATAAAATTATGTTTTTACTCCAATTAGTGTTGAAATATAATCATTTACACAAGTGGCTGTCATTTTCATAACAGATTTATTTAAAATAATCAAGACATCACTAACAAGTCAAGTAAAATATAATGAATATATAGGCTAATATTGTGCATATATTTAGCGAAAGAGTTAATTTCTCTGGCGAAATAACAAGCTGTGGAGTCGCCTGAGGTAAATGCTACGTGACACAGTGTTGACAAGCTGTTTGATTGACGTCTTTCTGCCATCGAAACATTGATTGAGCGATTACACTAGATGATATACTTTTCAGTAAGTTGTACTGTATCTTTCAACATACCTTCAGATGTTCATTCATGTTTATTCTGTAACTATTAAAAAAGAAGAGATGATTGCGTTCACTCACGCTCCACGCTGCCGCTTGAAATGAGGTGCCTGTACAGTGATCTGTCATGACACATTAAAGAGCGTGAAAACTGCGTTTTTTGTTCGAATTTCAAGATAAATGGGCAGAATTTGGAAGATAACAGAATTTGTTTCTTATCGAAAATAACAAAATGCGGAGCGAATATTAATGCGAATATTAGTTGTTAGACTACACCGCTGTATTTGTCATGTAGACCCAATGGGCCAGGGCTGGGCAGGGCAGCAGGGGGGCAGGGCACGTTCGGTACGCCATGAGAGTATCGCGCTACGTACCATGGGTAGTGTATCGCGGTTTTTCAGTTCGGTTTGAATATCGTTACACCTCTATTCATCTTGCATATGCAGTTAATATGTTTATGTATGATAATAGGTTGTTTGCACATGACGTCACAGCAGCAGCGAGAATGAGTCTGGAGGGCAGGGATCGATGTTTCTTTATAGGAATCCTATCAAAAACTCAAAATTTGTATGTTTTGCGTTGTTTATGGTTGCTCAAATCGTTAAAATCCAGAACCCAGAAAGTGTTTTTATCGTTTACATAATTTATACCGTTTTTTATAACTTATTTCATTTTTTAACTTTAAAAGTTCGCCTTTTATAGTGTTTTGCGTCAGCTGATACTGACATGAATATGGATAGGCTACCTACTTACCTTTTGTTTTTGACTTGGTTAAATATTCACATTCTTCATGCTATCGTTTGCAGGGAAGAGAAGCTATTTTATCCTATTGAATGATAATTTGGTGTTTTCACTTCAGTTTTGTAGTGTTCCGTTCACAATGTTGATCTGGTTACCATGAGAACAGTCACGCGCTGCTGCTTCAGCCGTCGTATGGTAGAAAATGTCCAAATAAAATAAATGTATAACAAACTGACAGAAGTCGATGCATTTCTTTGTTGGAAGCGTGTAAATGTAACTAGTTTTAATGTTGTTTTTGTAATTCACTTTTCCCATATGGCCAGGAAGGAGAATCGGAGGGTCACATTCAGGGGACAGACACCGACATGCTGTATTTTTGTATTTATTTCAACAAATGACAACCAAAATCAAACACATAGAAGCTCGTCAACAGTTTTTAAGTGGCTGTGTGCAAGTTAAAATCATTCACAAGCGACTGAGTCATACTCGCAAACATAATGTTAATTATTACACAAAAACCAAATACAAAACTCAGCTAATGTGATTATTTTGAGTGAAAGGCAGTGGGTTTATTTAGTGACATTATTACATTTGCTAAAAGTCGTCTTCCCTCACCTCCTCAACCAAGGCGAAAATTGCGTATGTTTTTTTCCCCCGAACGATATCGTGAGTTCCTATTACAATTCTCGATTCAGCATAAATGACCTACAATGGCGACATTTTCCACAATCATGACAGAAAATTTAAATACTGCCCTTAACATCACTAGCAGAAAGGCAGCGCAAAATAAACAAATCAAACTAGAACTGAACACGGCGAGACGGCAGCTTCACATCCTCTATATCTACCTCCTCGATGGAAATCAAGTCTTTCAATTCAGTAGAAAAGTCGCTCCTCTTCTTAACATAAGGATCACGTCCAAAATATATTGTGATTTTCTGTTTATACCTTTCTAAACCAGCACAGAAAGGACTTTTCCCCATCTCTTCCATTCTAATTTTCACTGCTTGCCCTCCACCGGAATTTCGCGCGTCACCAGAACCACGTGATTGCAAACAACCTATTGTAGTACTGTGTTTAGATTCAAAACCAGATGAGTACCATTGTCTTAGTGCCATTTAAAAGGCATTTGAAACAGCCTTTATGTCAGGAGCACTATGATGCTGTCTAGGTAGGCAGCTTATTAGATTTTAGAACAAGACTAGCGTATGACAGGTGGGACTGTCAGTAAGTAGAGTAATTAACACTGATTAGATGAGCTAACGATGCTTTCACACATTGTGTGAGTGTGTGTGTTTGTGTAGCACATGTGAGGATTATCAGTTGTTCTTTTGTGTGAAAGTGAAAAGGGGGTAAGAAACAGCTGTTGCAGAGTAAACAAAGAAACACAGAGGAAGTAATTTTGTGTTTTTGTTTTGTGAAATGTATCTGAATATCCATAACGTTCTTCCATTAATTTCTTTGTGCATTTATAGTTTTTGCTGTAGCATTAAGTATTTAACAGTCCTAATGTGCCTGCATTTCTTAAAGGAATACTTCATCCAAAAATGAATATTCTCTCATCATTTACTTAACTTCATGTCATTCCAAACCAGTAAGACTTTATTTCTTAGAACACACAATTTTATATGCAATGTTTTTGTTCCCTATCTGCTGCTTTTGATTTTTAACAAAAGTCACACAGGTTTTGAATGTCGTAAGTGTAAATGATGGGTAAATGCTAAATAAATGATGACAGAATGTTCAGTTTTGGGTGAAGTATCCTATTAAATTCAGCAGAAGATGATGTTAGATTTACACAAACACAAAAAGCAACATCCCGACAGTGAAGCTGAGCAGACAGATGAAGGGGGTTTTTTATGAGTGCACCAAGCCCAGCACAACACTAACTGAACAACCCACAAGCACCTTGATTTATGTCTTCCTGTCCAATACAGTGTTTTAAAAGAAGCTCCACAAACACAAAGCAAACAGATTACACGTGTTTCTGTGTGGAGTGTCACCCGTTCAAGGTTGTGATTATAACGCTATGGCTCACGGTTCTTCACTCAAACAGGAAGGAACCGCTCATGTGCTTCTCGAGGGTCTCTAACAAGGCTTTTGCTACTGGTGTTACGTGCTGATTAGCCCTTGAGCAGAAACTGAACTCGAATTGCTGTGGGGTTTCTATTGGCTCCTGAGCTAATAACCCATTTGCAGGGTTCTAGGGTGTGTGTGTATATATAAATGTCTTTACACACAGGTGTACGCATGCTTTTTCAAACTGTAATTGTCATCAAAATATAGCCCAAATGGCCAGCGTGTGTCGAGGCTGCTGTTTGATGTTAACGTATATGCTCAGGGGGCGGCAGTCATTTGCCACGAGCAAACAAACATATTGCGCATTGCAGCAGCAGCTCGTATATAACGCCCCATGCGAGCTGCACAGTTTACTTTCGGTAGTCACTGAATTTATGGTCCATTTATGGTTTAGTAGCTTGATTCATTGCGAAATCCTAGCGTTAATGCTCCTGGCAAGTAACGCTCCGGCCTCTGAGATTCCCCTTAGGGTGTGGGCGGATGACAGCACGCCAGACAAGGATTCACTATCGACTCCCACTCACACACACATTGACACTGGAAAGCAGTATGTAACATTAATCATCGCAAATGTGATTCGAAGGGATGCCGCTAGTTTTCTGTTTGCTTTTGTTTCTTCTGTTCTGTTCTTGCAGAAATGATTCTTGCATGTCCAATGCAAATTCTTGCATCAGTATTTTATTCCAAATTCTTGCACCTTTTTATTGACCAAAGAAAGAAAAGAGTAGAAAGGTAACTATAGAAGACAATTTCCACATCCAGAGTAAATGGAGAGTAGTAATTTTTAGATAAAGTTTAAAATATGAGATGTCACATTGTCACATTGTGCAAGATATAAACATATGGTCACAATTTAGATAAGTTGTTGGAAAAATTCTACTTGATTTTTTTTAAAGTCAGCTTAATATATTTAAGTTGAAATGACTTGTTCATCCAATTTGATTTAACTTAAATATTTAAGGCAGCAACTGAATGTAAGTTTTTAAAATGAAATAGTTGGAAATACAGTGTGGTTGTAAAGTTGCAGTTGTGAGTCGAAAGTTTAAATTTAGAGTTTAAATTGCAGTTAAAAGAAATAAAGTTGCACTTGTGAGGTATAACGTCTCAGTTCTTCTGTTCAAAAGTTTGGGGTCAGTAAGATCCTTTTTAAAATGAAATTAATACTTTTATTCAGTAAGCAAATATTAAATTGATTAAAAGTGAAAGTAAAACCTTTTGCATTGTTACAAAAAATATATAAATTTCAAATAATTGCTGTTCTTTTAAACTTTCTATTCATCAAAGAATACAAAAAAAATAAATAGGGCTGTCCCCTAATAGTCGACTAAACGCTTAGTTGACCAAAATTGTATTAGTTGGTTAGTCGCAGAAAAAAATAAAAATAAAATAATCTTGTGGCGAAGTCACACTGTCCGTGAGGGGCAGATTATTAACGGCTGGTCCTTCTGGTAATTACAGTATATCAGGCAGGAAATCCAAATATTCATCTATCATCCATCAACCTCAAATATGACTTATCATGTGAAACATGTAGTCGCAACTTTACTTGGCAACTCGCACAAATGTTTACAGAGATAAATGTGCACTATTATTAGGCGCATATCCAAGTGTTTGTGCGGAGTGCGGAAGCTAAAGTATTAACACGCTTACTGCATGACATGGAGGCGCAGGCACAATCACTTGCATTTTTCCCTGATAACAGCAGAAACACCTTAAAATACTCTGTCATTTTTGGTCATACAGAAAAGAGTAATACCTCAACTAAAAACTACTTTTATTTGTATAAACTCAGAATAACAACAAAACTTTGTGCCTTTCTAAAGTAAAGAAAACACACAGGATGCCATCTCACTGAACTGGAGTGTGTCACAAAAAAGAACCGAAACTAGGCTACTTGTCTCACAGACATGAGAAATATTATCTATGGAAAGCTTGAAATGTCTACTTTTAAACCAATTAAAATACTCTATTTGTAATCCGTATGAAAGGTGCATTTCTCTCTATAGGTGCGTTCATTTTACTGTGGAAATGGCGAGGCAGCATCGTCAACTTCATCTCTGCACCCGACACTGACTCAGAAAACACTAGTTTATTAATAAATAATTAAAATGTCTCCTTGCACATTTGCTTTGCAGTGTGCGAAATAAGCTATATTACACCTATATATTAAAAGCTCATTAGTTTAGTATTCTCCTCAGTATATAGTGCTCAGCATAAATGAGTACACCCCCTTTGAAAAGTAACATTTTAAACAATATCTCAATGAACACAAAAACAATTTCCAAAATGTTGACAAGACTAAGTTTAATATAACATCCGTTTAACTTATAACATGAAAGTAAGGTTAATAATATAACTTAGATTACTCATTTTCAGTTTTACTCAAATTAGGGTGATGCAAAAATGAGTACACCCCACAACAAAAACTACTACATCTAGTACTTTGTATGGCCTCCATGATTTTTAATGACAGCACCAAGTCTTCTAGGCATGGAATGAACAAGTTGGCGACATTTTGCAACATCTATCTTTTTCCATTCTTCAAGAATGACCTCTTTTAGAGACTGGATGCTGGATGGAGAGTGATGCTCAACTTGTCTCTTCAGAATTCCCCATAGGTGTTCGAGTGGGTTCAGATCAGGAGACATACTTGGCCACTGAATCACTTTCACCCTGTTCTTCTTCAGAAATCCAACAGTGGCCTTAGATGTGTGTTTAGGATCATTGTCGTGTTGGAAAAGTGCATGATGACCAAGGGCACAGAGTGAGGGTAGCATCTTCTCTTTCAGTATAGAGCAGTACATCTGTGAATTCATGATGTCATCAATGAAATGCAGCTCCCCGACACCAGCAGCACTCATGCAGCCCCACATAAGGACACTGCC
>RJVU01042534.1:322252-371750 GCA_003731715.1 Anabarilius grahami
GCATTTGGCAGACGCTTTTATCCAAAGTGACTTACATTGCATTATACTATACATTTGTATCGAAGTATGTGCAATCCCTGGGATCGAACCCATGACCTTGGCATTGCTAGTGCCATGCTCTAACCACTGAGCTACAGGAAACTCAATTCTATTACACTGGCACAGGTAATCAGACAATATTTATTTATTTATTTGTTAAAGATTTTTTTTGGCGTCTCATCATAGATTCAAATCTATAAATCAAATTGTATTGCGTTTATGAAGAGAAGGTTCAGCACCCAAGGCTCTATTGCTATTCCCTCAATGGTGTACAGTGTCTTTGGGTGGATTAGGACTGTTTGTGATTTGGTCTTAGTGACTCAGGAGTCCTCTTGACTACTCCTAACATTTCACAGACTTAGGAGCTAGTTTTAGCGCTAAAATGCTTTGTGAAATACTCTTAGAGCAAAAATGTAGGACTCCTAAAATTAGGACTGACACGCCCATTATTTTTAAGAGTTTCTCCTAAATCTGCAAATTAGGAGCTACTTTTAGCCTTAAGATGTTTTGTGAATACGGCCCCAGATTACTTTTTTTCAAGTAACTATTAAAGTAACATTACTTTTAAATTTACAACAAAATATCTGAGTTACTTTTTCAATAAGTAACGTAAGTTAGTTTGTTACTTGTACTTTGCTAATTCGTTTCACTTTCGGTGTGCCAAAAACAAGCAAGCCTAGCCCAGGTGATAAAAATGAATGCAAAAGTAATGTAACACAGTACTTTACATAGAAAATAACTAAGTAATGCAATTAGTTACTTTTAAGGGAGTAATACAATATTGTAACATGTTTTACACGTAACTTTCCCAACACTGCTTATTTGCATATAGTTAAACAATATTCAACTCTGCTCAACCACATTGAATTGGCGATGTCTGCTGTCACTCAAATTATCAGCCCTCATTGAAAATGAATGAATTACGGGCACTTTGTTGCTGTAAATTGCTGTAAGTGTGAATGCTGACACTTAGAATCACATTTAGGTGCAGTTAAAATCCAGTTTCGACAGTATGTGTGGCTTTATACCCAAAGCGTTTTAGCAGAAAGATGCTGGTTCTCAGGCTTCTATTACCACTTAAGATGTGTCTTTTTTGGATTCTTTAGATTATGTACGGTAGATTTTGAGAATCTTCCTGTCTCTCTCTGTATCTCACTGTCTCTCTCATGCTCTCTCTCTATCCACCCATGTGAATCATTCACGGATTGCCCCCGGGAGTGAATTTTCTGTGTTATAGCTTTAACCTTTTACAGGGAATCCATCACAGTAATAGCCAGCCAAGACTGCATCAGATACCATTTTTGCAATGTTTAAAGCTCAGAAGCAAACTGTGCACAGAGCTGCAGTTGTGTGATAAAAACATATAATGATGTGTGAACCCTGGCGTGGAATAAACAAAATAGTTTGGGATGCATGTTATTGCATTTTATAGAGCTGAAATATCGTTAGTTTGGGATGCATGTTATCAAGTGTTATAGAGCTGAAAGATTGTTAGATGTGGTGAATGCATTTTAAGGCATGGCAAGGTGTTAATCATTCAGCTGTATGAAGTATGTATGTAATTGGTAGTTGTATAGCATTTAATAGTATGTGTTACTTGTTTGTCAGGCAAGTGTACTGCAGTGTAATTTAGCTGACATAGACAGCAGAGTAATGAATATCAACAGTGGCACAGCTGTTAGCAGAAAACTACTTTAACTTGTTAGCCTGAACGCTTTTGAAAAAAATCCCAACAAATGTCATGCCCAAACTAAAACAGATACATGATTTAGTGTATGCCTTTCCACTAAAAGCATAAGTTTGGTCTCATTAAAAACAGACATTTTGCAGTTCTTGCAAAGTCAATTATTTACAATAATTTTTGTCATAATGAAAAAAAAAGTTATAAATAACTTCAGAGTTTTGTAAAGTTATTAGACATTTATTTTTATGAAATATCTTTATGAAAATAAAATTAAAGTTGCAATCTAGAAATGCACTCCAGCTAAAGCCACATGCCTGACCATGTTATATTTCAAATCTGAAGATGACAAGTCTAAAACTTTTCAAGATCATGTCATGTGATTTTATTTTGAGAAGACTCTAAAAGTCTAATGATGTTTATTGCCATTTTCTAAGCATCCATTCAGTGTATTGTCTCTATTGTTTTGTGGTGCAAACTGCCCCATTCAGTTTCTGTCTCCCCTGCACACATTCACGCCTCTCCGGCCGGGTTATGGCTCTAATTATTCTTTTATTTTGTCTTCATTATAATTACTGACGGCTTTCTATTCAAGATTTAATCCCTAATTATCAAACTTCTCACTTCACCTTCTTTGAAACTGTATCGATTGCCCTTCTTGAAAAAAAAAAAAAAAACATTTCAGTGAGATTTACCGTTCAAAATTATTCATAAAAATAAAGTATTTGCTCAGCTAGGTGGCAGGTGCATTTTAGGACTAGCTAGCATGTTAGCTTAGCACACCACCAAAACACGACAATTTATGAGATTAAAACCATGTTTTGCTCCAAACTTACTTTATATCACAAGTCGAGTGTTTTAAATAACCTTCTGTGATCTTATGTGGCTTTGGATCAAAAAAATCTGACAAAATATATTATTTTACAGTATTCTGCACAATGATATAAGCTATGTCAATTAGCATTGCATTATAAATATAATCTGTTATTATGAAAATAGCCAACCTGGCATGAAGAACACAGATAAACCATATATTGATTGTCTTCAAAAGTGTCAATCTGCATGTTATAGCAATCTCTGGAAGCCTCTGGTATTTCCTGGAATGTCACATGACATGTCTGTTCATCACTAGTGCCATTTGTGGACAAAATGTGCATAGCGCCCACAGGCTGCCAACACAGTACATCAGAGTATCCAGCGCTCATAATGCTTAGATCTGCAAATTTTTGGAAAAAATTTAAATAAATATTACTCCTCTGTAGAGAAATTAGACCTAAACATGCAGAATCCATCAATATTTCTCCAAATGTGCATGCTTTTGAACTAAAGCCCTGAGGGATGTTGTTTTGTCAAGCGTTTTCATGATGATCATACAGGAGTGTTTATCTCAATGAATGTGGCTGACACTCATATTTCAATCAAAAGTATCAACATTCATAACTCCTGACACATATTAACAAATTACGGTCACTATAAGATTTATATAGTTTGTCAAGGTAATTACATTACATCTAACGGTATGTATGAGCTAATTTAAACAAAGAATGCTTCAGTGCGTCTGTGTCCTCGTGAAGGTTAACAGGTTAAACCATGACGCTAATGCAGATTACACAGTTCCGAGTTCAGCCAACAATATTTTTTTATATTCGTCCAAGTAATTTTTTTGTCATTCTAATTCTGTCATTTTCTTTTCAGTAAAAAGACAAAAGTCTGCCAAAGATTTTATTTTATTTTATTGTTAAGTTTTGTTTTGAAAATGAATATATGTAGGTAAACAATGACAAACCAGATGGTGAAGGAATAGCTCAATAAAAGATAAGTAAAATTATTTTAAAAAGGATAAAAATGGATGGCCTTGAAGCGTTTTATGCTGACGGCTGTTTATTGTATCCTCAGACAATTATTAGCTGGATACGTTGCTTCTATCTATCACTTTTATTCCTCATCTACCAGCTTTCTCTCTCTCTCCCTCCCTTCCGCTTTGCCTTCTAACTAACAAGGTTTTCCTGCCCACTGAAAAGAGAATGATGATGAGACAGCAGAATGGGAAAGTGAGAAAAGAGAGGAAGAGGGAAAACCATTACTCCGTTTTCACACTTCAATACATGTGCACATCCCTGGGGAGTGCTCCATCTCTCTCTCTCTCTCTCTCTCTCTTGTCTGTGGGTGTCATGGGGCAGACATATAGTTGCATAACACTTCACCTATAGAGCATGTACACTGAAGAACATAAACACACACTGATGTGGGACACAATGCTACTGTAACATGTTGTTCTTGATCAGGAACACATACACATTAGGTTATTTTTGTTGTGGGGACTGCAGAATCACACACACACATTTCAAGGGATAGTTCACACAAAAGTTTAAATTCTGTCATCTACTCACCCTCATGTCATATTTGGAAGACTTCTTTTTCTTCCATGCATCAAAAGAAATTTTGAGGAATTGTGCTGGTCGCTCTTCATGTAATTACAGGGAACTGAAGCTTTCAAGCTTTAAAATGGATGCAAAAGTAATATAAAAGTGATATGATAGCTTTGTGCGAGGAACAGACTGAAATTTAAGTTATTCTCTTGAAATCTTTCTCTTGATGTCTTTCTTAGCACTCTTGTAAGTGTTCATGTGAGCTTTTGAGAGAGGTAGTGAGTCTAATTCATTCTTTTCAATGAATTAGTTGATCCAGTTTGTGAATTCTCATTCAGCACTTCGGGCACAGCTGTTAACATCTCACTGGACTGAGTCATATGGACCATTTTTATGACTGTTTTAGGGTGCCTTTTGAAAGCTTCAGTCCTCCTAGGGACTAATTGTGTAGAGAAAAATTACCACTATACAGGTTTTGAAAGTCATATAGGTTTGGAATGTGACATGAAGGCAAGTAAATAGTAACATTTAATAATTACATTTACGTTTTTGGATGTACTATTTCTTTAACCTCATTTCAATCTAAATGGGGAAATGCTATACACACTTATTGGATTTGTATAAAGTAAATTATAATTACTAGTATAGATTAACCCTAACCATACACATAAAAGAAAACATTTTAACATATTTTTACTATATGAATCAATTTATATGTATCTTTTAAATGTACCAAACATAAATGTCCCTATTACCTGACATAAATCCAATATACAGGTGTCCTTGACAAATCACACTTGTTTCTGTAACAGTTCTAGACTCTGGAAATGGCAGAGTTGAGGGAAATGCCCAACATTTGTAGCCAATCAGAGAACTACTCAATCAGAAACACACTCTGCCTTTTATATGTCTGAGTTTGATGACTTATCCTTTGAAAGCTGAGTTTTAGAGAGCGATCTAATTCAGTGAGCTGAAATTGCACATTTAACAGATTTAGCTACCTTACGTCCTCAAAATATAGCTATACTACCTGTCAAAAGTGTGAGCACACCTAGTTTTATTCTTTATTATGACCTTAGATGATAATAAAGTCATCAATACTATGAAATAACAAATGAACTAAAGGTATTAAGGAGTGATCAAAAATGTTCAGCAAATCAATGCTCTCTTGTATTTGAGCTGCTTCTTTTTTTACATTCAGGAACATTCAGTCTCTCAACTTCATGAGATGGATTGTATTATGTTTATTGAGCCATATTCCTCATGGGAGCTATTAACTGGTGCTCACAATGTGACATTTTAGATTTTACTCTCCTTTTGGGAACGATTTGGTCCCTGCATCGTAGGTAAAACCTGAGCAACGCACACACACACCTCAACATCATCATCTTCAGGAGTGTCAAGTACATTGGCGTCCCAATTCTGCGCCTCTCTGTACCCATCTCATTCTTTGTTTTCCCGCACTCTCATTTCATCTTTCCTCACTCTTTCATCTTCTCCCTTTATCTTTCTCTCTTCTTCTCCTTGCCTGCTCTCTCTCCCTAAATATAGCAGCTTTGAAGCATCCCTCCCCAAAACACACTGCACGACAAAAATCTTTCATTCAGTCTGCGTGTGTGTGAGCGAGAGAGAGAGAGAGAAAGCCCTAATCAAGGATGTGATTGCCATCTGTTGTGTATTGATAAAAGGCTAAGAAAGACACTGATTAAAAAAGAGGGGAAAGCTGTAGGAAAAAAGAAAGAGAACTGCAGAAACTGTGAGTAAAGGAGGAGGAACGGAGCTATAAAGAGGATACGTGAATAATGCGCATTTTAGAAAGCATAAAAGAAATGCAGCACTGCATGTAGTAGTACAGAAAGTGTGTAAAAAAAGAAAAAGGAAGTGTGAAGAAAGACACTGAAACCGAGGAGAAAGGGGTTAGCGGAAGAGGAACGGAGAAGGAGTGGGTGACATTTCTGATCCTCGTTTTGTAATTGAATAATAATCTCCTGCGGGACCTGACCTAGAAGCGCGCAAGTGTGTGTATTAGCATGCTTTTTTCTGTGTGAGCTTGTGCGGGACAAAGAGAGTCAAATGAGAAGGGTCGCTGTGAAATGAAACACTGCCCCCTGTTGTTTGATCAGGGCCTCGCACACATTAAGCATGAAAAATTATCCGATTTAATGTGCTGTGGCAGAGCATTGAAACATAACTGCTTTTTCATTCAAGCAGGACTTACACATTTTAGAAAGGTCAATGCGATAAATCTTCTTCTTCTCTTCCCTTTTTCTATCTGCCCATAAGAAAATCCAAAGTATATATGATTGATGACATCCAAATAGCAAAAACACTGTAATCATATTATAATATTTTGTTCTTTCTCTCTTTTTTTGTCCTTCCTCTCTCTTTCTTTCAGCTTGCGGAGAGAAGGCTACACCGTACAAGTCAGCGTTAATGACTACCTGGACATCTACTGTCCACACTACAACCAGAGTCAGCGGGGGGCGCTAGAGCGCGGCGTGGCCGAGCAGTACGTTCTCTACATGGTCAGTTACCGAGGCTACCGCACCTGCGACCCACAGATGGGCTTCAAACGCTGGGAGTGCAACCGGCCGCACGCCCCTCACGCACCAATTAAGTTCTCTGAGAAATTCCAGCGTTACAGCGCCTTCTCACTAGGCTATGAATTCAACGTCGGTCATGAGTACTACTATATATGTGAGTATTTGATGTAATCCTAAAAATCACCATCATGAGGTTTTCTTATAACATTTTTGTTTGTTCCAGTTTTAGTTGCTAGGTTTTATTTACAGAGCTTTATCAGTTACAAGTAGTGCTGGGCGGTAAATAAGCGAAGTATTGAAATATAAACTTTTAAACTCATTTCCATTCCATGTCTTCAAGAGAAAAAAAAAGTAACTTTTGGCAAAATTGGCCCAAAATAGAAATGTAAATGGAAGTTTGAGCCAATGTGGAAGCCACTTTTATATATAATAAAGCACGCTTTGAAGAATACAATTTTTGTTAGCAATCTGCTGCAGATGCTTTATGTATGGAAGCTTGTTTCCACCACTGAATAAAAAATAAAAAAGGTAATTGCGACTTTTTATCTTACAATTCTGACTTTTTTTTGAGAATTGGACTTTATAGTTTATATCCCGCTCTCAATTGTGAGGGTTTAACTCGCAACTGTGAGTTTTTATCTCGCAATTCTGAGAAAAGTCAGAATTGTGAAATGTAAACTCCCAATTGTGAGGGAAAAAAAAGTCAGAATTGTTAGATAAAAAGTCACAATTACCTTTTTTATTTAGTGGTGGAAACAAGCTTCCATATTTATGTATTGAACAACAGCCTGCCAAAGCCCAGAAAAAAATCCAAAAGGTGCTACTTGCCAATCTGAGTGAATTATTCAGTCACATGACTTGAATCAAAGTAAAAAAAATAATAATTTTGACATAATTTCAGGAAATTCAGTAAATGCTTTTCAGTCATAGTTTAGCATTGTCATCATACTAAATAAAAATGTAAGTTTTTACATCTCAAGTGAGTGTATACGTTTTATGTGCACATTCTGGAAATTAGTATTTGTAATTGTTACGCAGTATCCTAATATTTGCATTGCAATAAGTAGATGGAAAGCTAATGGCACGTTGCCACAGAAAATGCTTCAGACTCGTTTCTTAGTTTATGAAAACAAGCTTACAATGGAAGTATCTGGGGCAAACGTTGCACAATTATAAGTGGATTTCTGTCAACAAACTCAGGTGCAAGTCGAAATTACTTTCTGTGGTTATTGACAACATGCCACAGAGGCTGTCCATAGAACTTTTATTTAACATAATAATCCTTAAAAGTGTTCTTTTGCTGGTGAGTTCCAGGTTGCAGTAGGCATACTTTATCTAAACTCCACTGACAGAGAAGGTTATTACACAGGGAAAGGCATACTGGGGAGCAGATGGAGGTTTAGTGCTTTGTTCAAGGGGACATTGTTTGCAGAAGTGCCTTGGCAGGATCCTCTTTTTCATAGTGTGGCGATTGTACCGCTGAGCCAATCATGGCCCTTCCTGTCATGGAGTTTTTTGAGTTGGGAATAAAAGAAGGGAGAACTTTCTGCGTGAGCACCATTATGTGCAGGGTTGCAGATAAGTCATACAGATGCGGTTAACAAGAGAAACTTGTTAAGAAAACAATTTGTGACCCCAGTGATCGTCTTTAAAGGTCTTTATTGCTATGAAGCAGTAGTTTGAAGAAAGGCGGCAAGTTATTTCAAACACAACTATGTTTCATTAATTTTTCCAAATCACAACTGAGAATAAAAGAAAGCTTCTAAGGACAAGCTCAAATGCATCTCTCCCAGCAGTTCATTTGCTTTCAAAACTGCCTTGTTGGTGAAATGGTGACAGCTTTGCCATGCAAAGGAGCTTGTTATTGGGATACGGACGTTACGGGAGGCCGCCAGTCATCAGTCTTTCTGGCATTTGGGTCAGTCACTACCAATTAGAGCGCACCCATTTTTGATTGAAAACTTTTTCAAGCAGGCTATAAGCCGAGTGTTAATAGAGCATTGCTAATGATGATTTTCTGATGCATGTCTCACCTAATGCTAATAGTCGTCTTCATTAGTGAGGTCTGTAGGCAGGTTATTAGCGGTAGTATGACAACCATTGGTATTGAAAAATGGTATCACACTCAGACATTTCTATGATAATGTGGCCCATATGTTTATCAACCTGAAAACAAGAAACATTATCTTTGTCTTAGCCCAGGGGAGTTCATTTGGGGCCAATTCATCAATCACAGATGGTATCTGCAGCTTGAGGAAATGGATAATTTAATAAACGTACACCGTATCTGTTTTGATTGGTGTTATTTATGTAGTGTTTGTTTTATCTCAGCAGAAGGAGCTGTGCTTTAGATACCTTAAAATGGCCATAACATTTGCTTTGCTCTTTTGAAATAAAGACTTTAATGTACTACATAGACACACTCTAAAGCACTCTCAGCAGGTTGCTGCTCATTTAAGTTCTTCATGTGAAGAAGTTAGTTATTCTGTGATCATTTACATATGGAAGACCGTCTCAGGTTACGTATGTAACCATAGTTCCCTGAGAACAGGGAACGAGACTCTGCGCTGAATGCGCTTTGGGGGGAAACGCCCACGTGACCCGGTGTCTCGAAACCTCATACCAAAAACTCCAATCCTATTGGCCGGTAACAGTCATATGGCGCGACCCGGAAGTATAAAGGCGCGCCGACGGAAGCAGTCAGAATTTATCGTCTTTGAGGGACTGTCCCGCAGGCAGCCCCAAGCATGGCAGGGTAGCGCAGAGTCTCGTTCCCTGTTCTCAGGGAACTATGGTTACATACGTAACCTGAGACGTTCCCTTTCGAAAGGGAACTTCTACTCTGCGCTGAATGCGCTTTGGGGAACGATATACCCACGCCGCCATGCTTAGGGGAGTGCATGCTAAACTAGAATGGCTGAGACAAAGGCTCAAAACAGTTTGAAGGAACTGTAGCATCTCCCCCTTCGGGTTACACCTGACTGTCAGTGACAGCATTCCCTAAGGCCATCTAGCCCAAGCTGTACCTAAGAGAGGTCTTCCTGAGGGGGGAAGACCTAAAAAGGCCGCTAAGAGCTTCTGAGATCCACACTTCCGCAGACAGGGTGGTCTCTTCTAGGGAATGAGGGCAGGGCGCCCCAAAGGGACCCCGCCCAGCCACTAGAGGGGACAAAGTCACCCTCAATGCCACCAGGGAGGCTGACCTGGTCCTATCGTAAGACATGCTAGGTGTGAAGCCAACCCTGTCTAAACACAGAATCCCCAGACGCAGTCTCTACTAGAGGGAGCGGGTAGGAGTGACTGCAGTTTTTAGCGGCAGGAGCACCCCCACCCGTGCGTAGGGACGGGCATCCCGGAGAGCAGAACTCGGCTTGAGTGCTATGAACCCTCATATCGAGGGGAGTGTAATCCCGCTCATCTAGGATCTACTTAGTGCCTACTTAACGCACTAAGGAGGCTGTGCGCTAAAGCCTGACCCTTCAGGGAAGCACAAACCAGCCCACAGGCTGAAACCTAGTGGGAGGCTATTTTAGCCAACCACCATAATCAGCTTAGGGAGCTAAGCACTATTATGTACACAACCCAAAGGGAAGTACAAAGCTCGCCTAATCAAGTAGACCATGCAATGGGCAAACACTCATGGAGGCCAAATAAGGGCCTACAGCATGATGAATAAACCAACAGAATATCCAGAAGGTGGCCCAGGGAAGCCACCCCGAACATTTGTCTGTTCTGAAGCAAACAGAACACTTTGCCCGTTTGCACATACTACCCAACACGAGCCAACGAGCAGTGTACTCGGTAAAAGCACCTTTTTCTCTACCAACTAGAGGAGTACCACATACGCCAATACTTCGTCAAAGAAGGCCTCGAGAGGCCTGTTACCTTGACAAATGCATGGCATCAGCTCATGGCAGTGTTCCTAGGTACCAGAAGGGATACTAACCGACCCGAAGGAGGTTAAGTACCGTCCGGACCCGTGGCCAACGGCGTGTGAAGAGATCCTCGGATCAACTAACACATCAACATACACCATATGTTGAGAAAAAGGCGGCCAAAGGAGCCTAAGAACCTTTAGCATATGGGATAAGTCCATTGGCCTTTATTAGGAGCCTGAAAGATCCACCTCCTTTCTAGGTGGCTGGAGCTCAACTATCACTTGAGACCATAGTAAGAAACCAAACCTCAGTTAGGTTTACTACCGTCTACTGGGGGGCTAGCCACTCAGAGTAATAGCATTTCCAAGCTAACTCCTCAGCGTTAACACTCTAGCTGAACTCCAAATGTTACACCCGAGGCCGAGAAGGCGGCCTAACTTAGTGTACATGTGGCATCAACAGGTGGCTGCCAAAGGGTTTAGACCACCAAAGAGCAGTGTGCTAGTTTTCCTTAAAGAAAATACAGCACCAAACCAGACCCGACGTGGGCTGTTTGCTCTAAAGGTGGTCGCAGCTAGCCAATCAGAAAACTAAAAAGGAAGGCCTAAAGAAGGCCGACGATCTTAGCAACAGATGGCTCTGCTTTCTGTAGACAGTTCTCCAGACTGTGCCAATCAGTCAGCTGAAAAGGAAGGCCCCTCGGAGCCAACCAAACCAGAAACAGGAGGCCGTAGCCGGACTGGCAATATCTAAGCCACTGAGAGCAATGTAACAAGACTTCCTCAGAAGGGTTGTTTTACAACTTTTTCTGATGCAGAACAGGTCACGCGGCCTGTTTGCACAGAGCATGCTCCTAGGTGGTTAAATACAACTAAATATACTCTCACAGGCTGAACCAGACCAGTTAACCAAAAAGGAAGGCCTAACAAGGGCCAACGATTATATCAACAGGTGGCAGAGCAACTGAAAGGTATACTAGACTGTGCCAACAGGTGAACTGATAAAGAAGCTCCTCGGAGCCTTCCTACATCAGAGACCATAGGCCGCAGCCTAATTGGAACACTAACACATCCCACTGCGCCAGCATGGGTCCAGAAAGGAGGCCTAAGAGGGCCTACTCAATCAAGCCACACGCGGCAACAGTTCGTGATCCAAAGGCTACTAGGAGAACTGCTAACACACATTCCAGCAGGCAATGTCCAAGGCTGGCTGAAATAGGGCCAGCGTAATCACACGATCTGAAGGAGGCCTATAGGGCCTACATTCCAATACATGTGGCACAGCCTGTGGCAGTGTACATAATGTGAGCATAAACAGTTTAAAACCCAAGCATGCTAACCTAGCAAATGCTAACTAGAAGAGGCTATGTACATACAGGCCTATACTCTAGACAAAAGATTAGCCGAAGGAATAAAAGACAGGAACTAACATACACCAACTTTCCTCGGAAAGTGGTGCTGCTATCCTGAGTACGCAATCCAACAGGTGACGTGCTCAGAACACCAAAAAGCATTGATGGGGAGCATTAGGTCACCATCGTCTACATAGTGGTAGAAACACGCCAACTATAATAAGACAGGTGCCAACCTGTGGCAGCAAACTATGCTCACATACGAAAAAACATGTAGGGCAAGGATATGGAACTTAAAGCAACACCAAGGGCTTTAATATATGTCATTCACAAAGGGAATCATACTCCAAACAGATACTCATATCTGTACTAGGCCTAGAGGACGGACATTAAATAATTATAGTAATGTCTACTCAACTTGATTGCTTTATCTTACAACAAGTGGCCTAGAGGAGAGAATCCTCTCTTTATAGACAAAGTTCCAGCTTGAAGTGGGGCCTAGTAGAAAACTACACAACTTATCTGTCTCAACATGATAAGGGCCTAAACCACCTGAGATAACAGAACAGGAGGTCACAAAACAGTTACAACCTAACTGTCAACTCATCCCAAGCACCTACATACATAGGGGATAATGGGCATGCGGCCAACAACTCCCTCAGGAGGAGGCCGAAACCAGGAAATAACGTTATCAAATAACACTTCCTAGCTCTAGCCTAGCCACTAAGCTACGGGTACTTTACAAAACGGCAAATATTTACCTGTAATATTGCTAACGACCCATAGCCAAGCACAAGATGTCAGGCGGCCAATAAAGCCGCCGACATCATAGCAACTGAAGCAGAGAGAGCAACTCGAACTATATTCTTAAAACAATAGCTGAGAATCTCAAATAAAACTGAACAGCGGCCATTTTGTGGCCCGCTCAGTCTATGTAAAACTACAGTTTGCCCATCAAACCCCTATAATTTTACATGTTCAGGAAAATATATCTCTAGGAACAGAAAAACAAGGTCAACTATAACAAAAGGCTGAGCCTTGCTTACCTTTCCCGTGGCAGTTGGACCCACGATACTCCTTCCTGACCGAAGTGGGAGGATAATCCAGGTTCCTTTGCCAAACGAACCCCTTAACTATCAAGCCAGACGGCGGGCCGTCAGAGAGAAACTCATCATGGGCCCATCCGTCCAAACTGACTGTTCAAGGGTGTCATCTGAACATGTTATTCTTCAAAAAGGCCCCCCCCCCCGGGAAGGCCAAGGAATAGAGGTGAGGGCTGATGTTTGATTTGCCTCCCGGGTGTCTGGGCCCAGGATCGGATCTGAGCGGTATGCAATTTTTATATGCTGTTGAGCGCGCCCTCGCCTCTCTGAACTTTCCAACGACCGTCTCAACGGAACCACCAAAAAGTTCAGAGGGCGAGACTGGGGCATCGAGGAGAAAGCCCTTTTCTTTCTCACCGATGTCTGCCATGTTCAACCACAGATGTCTCTCCGTGGCCACCATGGCCGCCATAGATCTACCGATCGAGGCGGCCGTCTGCTTGGTGGCCCGGAGAGCAAGATCTGTGGTGCGGCGCAGCTCCTCTACCGCATCAGGGGACAAACCCTGCCCCTGATCCAGATCCTTCAGCAGATCAGCCTGGTAAGCCTGCAACACCGCCATGGAGTGCAAAGCTGCACCAGCCTGACCTGCTGCAGCGTACGCCTTGCCATTCAAACGTGACGTCATTTTAAGGGGTTTGGATGGCAGGACCGGAGCTTTCAGTGACGGTGCTTTGCCAGTGACGAGATAGTTTGCAAACGTCTCGTCAATAGGCGGCATCGCCACATACCCATGCCGGCGTAATCCCTCCACATCAGCAAAGTTATTTCGCTGGTGTGTATGGATCCTCGCCGAAAACGGGTTCTTCCATGCCTTCTCGATCTCTACGTGAAGATCCGGAAGGAATGGAAGGCTCACCGGAGTTACAGGGTTATGACCGGAAAGAAACCGCTCGTCCAGCCTGCCGCGAGCAGTCTCTTCCCTCTCACGCTGCCAAGGCAGCTGCAGTCTGCCGGCAGCACGCTCCATAACCTCCAGTAACTCTGCGTACGCTGGACAGGGAGGTCTGGGGAAAGAAGCTGCTTCACTCGCTTCTTCCTCCATTGCCAGCGCCTGTTCTTGGGGGCTGGCAGCCAAAAGAACACTCGTTCCTGGATCTGACGATGTTTGAGATACACCATCGTCATCATTCAGGATCGCGTCCTCGCCAGCCGCCGCCTGAGTCTGAGAAACGGTTACCCCCCTCTCAAACTCGGCGGCGAGCTCCATCTGTGAACCCCATGAGTGTAGTCTCCGCTCAGCCTCAGCACGAGCAGGACCAGATCCACCAGGTACAGATGTTGACACCCCTTCTCCCGAGAAGAGGGCCAGGCGAGAACGGAGCGTTCTCAAAGGAAAACGCTCACAGTTGACACAGACAGCGCCCTCAAGCACTGTCCGTGCGTGTTCTTCCCCCAGACAATGAACACATAGGATGTGTGAATCATCCGGTGTCAAAAATCTTGGACACGGATCAGTACACTTCCTAAAGTTCTTACCTTTCTCAGCCATTTCAGATTGGAAACGAATTTCTTTAAACAAAGAAACAGAGTGAGGTTGACACATTACAGTCCCGAAAAGACGATGCATTCTGACTGCTTCCGTCGGCGTGCCTTTATACTTCCGGGTCGCGCCATATGACTGTTACCGGCCAATAGGATTGGAGTTTTTGGTATGAGGTTTCGAGACACCGGGTCACGTGGGCGTTTCCCCCCAAAGCGCATTCAGCGCAGAGTAGAAGTTCCCTTTCGAAAGGGAACTAAAAGGTACAGTAGCAAAAACAGCCTGTTTAACTTCAAAGGTTGGGTAGGCAATTTCGGAGAGGCTAGCAATAGCAAGCTAGTTTTGAAAACATAAGATCCCACCCTCCCTTCAGAGCGCTCTCCATAGACACGCCTTCTTCAA
This sequence comes from Anabarilius grahami, assembly GCA_003731715.1. Lineage (NCBI taxonomy): Eukaryota > Metazoa > Chordata > Actinopteri > Cypriniformes > Xenocyprididae > Anabarilius > Anabarilius grahami. The sequence continues at coordinate 337,102 of RJVU01042534.1, forward strand.
AACGCATGAACACACACAGCCAGAGCAGAGTCTGCAAAGCGTCATGAGACAAGAGACAGGGTTAAAGGGTTACTTACCCTTTAACCCTTAAAGGGGGCAGTCGTGGCCTAATGGATAGAGAGTCGGACTTGTAACCCAAAGGTCATGGGTTCGAGTCTCAGGTCCTGCAGGGATTGTCGGTGAGGGGAGTGAATGTCCAGCGCTCTCCCCACCCTCAATACCACGACTGAGGTGAGACCTTTGAGCAAGGCACCGTACCCCCAACTGCACCCCGGGCGCCGCAGCAATGGCTGCCCACTGCTCCGGGTGTGTGTGCACTTGGATGGGTTAAATGGAGAGCACAAATTCCGAGTATGGGTCACCATACTTGGTCACATGTCACTTGACTTTCTTCTTTCAGACGAATACAATCTTAGGGCCCTATCATACAATGCGGCACTAGGTGCGACGCAAAATTTTTTTGCTAGTTTCAGCTCTACGTAGTTATCATTTTCACATCCTGCGCCACGTTGTTTAAATAGCAAATGCATTTGCGCCCATTTGTGCGCCCATGGGCGTGCTGGTCTGAAAACGAGGTGTGTTCAGGCGCATTGTTGGCATGTTGCTATTTTAAGGCAACTGAAATAGACTGTGTTATTATTGCAATATTTTTTTTTGTTAATTAAAGGGTGCATTAGTAATATGCGCCTATATGCGGGTGCACAACACGGTTTGTTCAGACTTCTCGATTTACACCTTATGACAAGTCGAAAAATAGAACAGCAATTTAAAAAGAGAAGGACATAATAACAGGGCAAGGCCTAAAAAAAACCCAGACTTGACCTGAAGGAGAGGCCTGAGCCATACCTGTGTGTATATGTATATACAGTGCCCTCCACAATTATTGGCACCCTTAGTAATTATGAGCAAAGGCGGCTGTGAAAATAAATCTGCATTGTTTATCCTTTTGATCTTTCTTTCAAAAAATGCACAAAATTATAACCTTTCATTGAAGGAAAAGAATTGAAAGTGGGGGGAAAAAAATCACATTATGAAATAAATGTTTTTCTCCAAAACACGTTGGCCACAATTATTGGCACCCTTTTATTCAAAACTTTTTGCAACCTCCTTTTGCCAAGATAACAGCTCTGAGTTCTTCACCTATAATGCCTGATGAGTTTGGAGAACACCTGACAAGAAATCAGAGACCATTCCTTCATGCAGAATCTCTCCAGATCCTTCAGATTCCCAGCTCCATGCTGGTGCTTCTTCTCTTTAGTTCACTCCACTCATTTTCTTTAGGGTTCAGGTCAGGGAACTGGGACGACCATGGCAGAAGCTTCATTTTGTGCTCACTGACACATTTTTGTGGTGGTTTTGATGTTTGTTTTGGATCATTGTCCTGATGGAAGATCCAACCACAGCCCATTATTGGATTTCTAGCAGAAGGTCAGGTTTTGATTTTTTTATCTGTTGGTATTTGATAGAATCCAAAATACCATGTATCTGAACAAGATGTCCAGGACCTCCAGCAAAAGGATTAAAAATAAAAGGATTACAATGTAAAAGATTATTATTGCGTGCATAAAGATAAAATGCTTTGGTGGAATCCGGCTTGTCCTGTAGATGGTCTGCTCGTGCACGAGGTTAAATCCGTTTCCTCACTAGAGAAGCGTTCAGTTTTTCCGCTTGCAAATTCCGCCATGTAAATAGCCAATCCGCGATGGCGCGAGCGCAACTGGCTTTTAAAAGGGAATGGGAGATGAGACTCTGATTGGTTTATTGCACATTACGCCCAAAATACACCCATTACTCATTAAGAGAATAGAGACAACCCTTTTAGACCATGCGCAGACCATTTTTCCCCTCGTTAAACAAACAAAAGTGGATTCGGACACACCGTAAGTGCACTTGCACCGTGCGCTTTAGACCATGCATTTATATCGTTAAAATAGGGTCCTCAGATATATTAAATAATGTCCTGGCTCTTCCAAGCTTTATAATGGCAGTAAATAGAGGATGAGATTTTGAAGCCCAAAAAAGTGCAACCATCCATCATAAAAGATATCCACACGGCTCTGGGGGGTTAATAAAGGCCATATGAAGCGTAGCAATGCATTTGTGTAAGAAAAATATCCAAATTTAAAAATGTAAAAGCTAAAATAACACATCGATTTATGGCGAAAGAGTGAACTCTGACTCAACGCATGATGTAATGACGAACGCGGAAGCGCAGAGGATTGAGCAAAACAAAACACTGGTCATGAATTAGAAGTCTAAAACGTGAATTTTTAAAGCGAAATGTTGGACAATTCTGATATAAGAGAAGAGGCGCTTGAGTTTGTTGCCCAGCAGTATTTGTTTGATCAGCAAGAGGCATCAAAGCTTACGCTACTCCTACATCACGTCAGGTGTTACTCTTTTGGCATAAGTCAACGTGCGTATGGCCGTCTGCTGAAAGCGAAGTTATTTTAGTTTTTAAAGTTTTAAATATGGATATTTTTCTTACACAAACGCATCGATTCGCTTCAAAAGGCCTTTATTAATGCCCTGGAGCCGTGTAGATATTTTTTATGATGGATGGTTGCACATTTTTGGACTTCAAAATCTCGTCCTCTATTAACTGCCATAGTACTTCCACTTCCACTCTATAGACTTCCACAGAAGATATATGTACATGTTTTAATATTTAGACCACTTCTATTATTGATTGCTATCGGGATGTAAAGAGAGTTTCAACCAGTATAACAAAAAGTGTTTATAAAAAAATTGCTTACCCTACCTTTAATGGTCAGAGTAAGGATGGAAAATGGTAATGAGAAACTAAATTACAGCGATTTTTGATGCAAGAAATTTACTAATATTATAAGTGGACTTTAAAGAAGAGGATTTGGGTAACAGGTTAAAACTAGTATGAATATGTGAGAAATGGAGTAGTAACATACTGTTCATACTTAATTTTAATTCCGTTTTTGTGTGAAATGCAGTGGTAAATGTTTAAATCTGTTGTGTTTTACTTTGTTGGTACATTTACATATTTACATTTATTTATTTAGCAGATGCTTTTATCCAAAGTGTCACATCACATGACCTCATTACATTTCAATATAGCAGTTTATCGTATAGACACTGTGCGCAGTATGCTGATTTTTAGTATGCATAGAATACTAGTTTGACCTGGTGCTACATTTGTTACTTCCTATACTATACTCTTTACTAAATGTGTATAAAACATTATAGAATCCCACAATGCAATGTGCTTGACAATCCATTTCCATGTGACTAATGAACCGGAACTAATGCTGATTTTTAACATCTATATTTTGACTCATTATTTGATTGAACTGATCCATAAGTTTATAAAAAGTTAAAAAAAAAAAAAATAATAAAGCAAAAATTTCATTTATTTCCAAAATGATAACAAGACTCTATTCACATGTTGCATGAAGAGGTCATGTGACTGCAACATAGAATACTAATATTTGAAATGCATATTATTGCATAATAATACTTGCTATTTTACTATTTACTGTTTCACATATAATTAAAAAAGTAGTAAGCAGAATACTGTGTATACTGCATACTGTTCATTAAGTAGTAAGCTACAGAAGTGTAACATTCTGAACCTAGAAGTGATGTCAGTGCATGTCATTGTCCAGTAGGTGGCAGTAGGTTAATGTTTGTGCTGTCATGTGTTGCAGCTACACCAATCCATCACCACGGACACAGCTGTTTAAGACTGCGGGTGTTTGTCTGCTGTTCTACAGGTGAGCATCATCACACACACACAGAAACAAAAAAGCACGTAAACCGCAAGAGGAGGTCACGATGGTTGTTTTAATGTGTGTTTGTGTGTGAGCAGACTATTTTCAGAACTTAATGCTCAAACACGTTCTGTGGCCTCTTTGATCAGGGCCATGTGTGGAGAGGTCCTCTCATCCCCTGCTCTCTCTTTCAGTTTCTCTTGTCACCCTTTTGCTCTTTCTTTCTTTGATAGCATAGCTCATGCAGCTCTTGAACACAAGTTTAACCCCCTGCTGCATTAATCAGTAATATTTCTCGGTTACATATGTGTGTGTGTTTGTTGAAATGGATTTGTGTTTGCATATACTTGTCTAAAAAAGTTTGAGTGACAAGTATATGCGGCAATAGGAATTAAATTTTAAAATGTAAACTCTATATTAAGTTAATAAATAGATTATTTGCATTTTTTAAGACTACATATTGATAAATTACAGAGAATGAAAGTGGAAAAAATCTTAATTCTCCCTATATGAGTTTCACAAATATTTATTTATTTATGCATATTAATACAAGGACATGAATACATTTTTAAGTATGTCTTAAAGGGGTCACAACATGAGACTTTTGACATATAACACGTCTTTGTACCATCAAAACATCCTAGTTTCATCGTATAAAATGTCCTCCATATTATAAACAAAGCATTTATTTTTAGGGCTTATTTTTTAATAATCAATTAGTTGGCCGATTATTTATTCGATTATTAATTGATTAAATGGATAAAAAGACCAATTTTTTATTTTATTTTATTGACAAAACATACTATTCCACATCCTGCCCAATGCTATCCTTCAAACAAACATGCAAACTGAATGATATGAAAATATACATTGAATATATCTATATCTATGCTACAGTATATGCAAAAGAGCTATAAAGCAAAAAGACAGTTTAAATCCCTACATTAAAAATGAAGAATAAAGATAAACACAAACTCAGTGTTAACAGATAAGAAGAATGTTCTGCAGGAACACACACATTCACTAGTCTGGAATTTAAAGTCCAACAACAGATATTTCAGCAAAATGAATATTTTTTCTGCCTCCATTTTCTCCCTCTCTAATGCATCCCGTCTGTTTGATGCGTATGTGTGTGCCGACACTCATTCAGTAAAAGTTTAAGGCAGACTGTCAGGATGAGCCTTCATGCAAAATGTAAATACTCACGTGAATTTGTAACGCTTGCAGATAAGGATATAACTGTAAAATTTGACTGCCTCCAGAGCTAGACAAAGATGAAAAAAGTTGATCACTTTAAGTGTTCAGATGTTTGGGGCCACTGTATACACTGAGATCATGTTTTTCTTTGCTACAGTCTCTAATGATGACGACTCAAACCAGAGTCCACCTGACTACACTGTCAGACCCAAACTGCATGACATCGGTGAGTGAACACACACACACACACACAGAGCCTGTACACACATCGGCTTTATAAAAGTAAGTAACACACAAATGTTCATCTGTTCTCACAAATATGGCTATTTCCCCTTAATCTGCCTCATGAGCATCTGAAATTCCTCATAAAAGTCTGTATGACCATAACGTCCACTGACCAGGCGATTTCCAATAACAAACAAATGAATGCATTTATTCATTCTCTCTATTTTTCCTCTCTCACCCTCACTTAACTACTGGTTTTATTCTGAGAAATCGAGCTGTAAATGTGCAGTGAGACGCATTATGACTGCACATCTGAAATGAATGTCCAGCGAATACTCAGAAACCCAAGTTCACATCAGGATCACAGTAAGGATCATCCAGACACACCGCAGGATGCACAGCTTGGCTCAACCCCCACATGCCCTTGCTAAAGCACATAACAAAACAAATAGCTGGCACTTTACACCACCGTAGGCATCTAAAAGCACTCTAGCAGTAGGACATCTCTCTCTCTGTGTGTGTGTGTGTGTTTATATGTGTGTGTGGGCACATGTGTGTTAATGCACATGCCATTAAAATGGAAACTGATTCTTGTATCTATTAATGACACAACATACACCATATGAACCAAAATTACCCTCTGTTTGTACGCAGATCCTCCTACTTCTAAAGCTGTCAACATCTTGTTAGCGTTCCCAAACCATATCTAATAAAAAACACATTGCTGACAGGTCAACCAAAAAAATAAAAAAAAATCTTATGTGTAGCAGTCTGGAGCAGTAAGTTTTACTTTGTTTCCAGTCAACAGCTCCATAATACCATGATTTGTGCTGACGCTGCATTAAAACATTCATTCTGCTAAAGTTCTGTGCGTATGACACATTTTGTAGTGTGTTCCAGTCAGGGATTATACTCGATGAAACAGATATGAAAAGATAGGGTTACGGATGTCAAAAAAGCAATGCATATTCACTATTCTGAAAAGACTTCCAAAAACCCAGGAGACCTGATGTTTCTTATTTCAGCTTGCCAGGTCACACAGAAAGAATCTGTACACTAGTTTCAGTCAAAAAAGGTGAAATAAAGTTATATTTTGTTATATTTTATTTGACTGATAGGCTGTTGAAATAAGTTTTTTTCCTTATTTTTTTCTTATCACTTATGTATGTACATTAGGGTATTATATTACATCTTATGTTGTTAAATTAAAGGGGACCTATTATGCAAAATTCACTTTTACATGGTGTTTGAACACTGATGTGTGTCCACAGTGTGTGTAGACACAACCACCTTGTAATGGTAAAAATCCACCCACTTTTTTTTTTTTTTATAATCCCTATAAATCAGAAGCCGTGTCAAAAAAAAAAAAANNNTAAGATTTCCCTCTACTGTGACGTCACAGTTGGGGCAAGCCCCGTCCATTAGCATAGATCCCGTCCCTGAGTGAACCGCACATAGTCCGCCATGTTTATATCCTCGCTATAGCACCTACTGATGTCTGTCTGCGCCACATAAACATCACAAATATTCTGTTTTTGGATGTATCAATGAACATAAGAGTCTCCATAGCCTCCCGGCATCTGAGGACATAGTGGGTGAATTTCATTTATGAAGGAAATGTGGTAGAGTGAAAGAAATTAGGTAAAGTCTTATTTGTTTGTGCAAATGATTTTACGCCGAACTGCTTCACAAACGAGGGTCAGTTCAATGCTGGATTTGCACAAAAGTTGATGTTGAAAGATGGGTCGATACCAACATCCTACTACAGTTTCTACATGAGCACCTGTACAATAATTTATAGATGATCATGATGGAACATGCTAATCGAGAAGAACATCCATGTAAAGTTGATGATCATGATGGAACATGCTAATCGAGAACGAACATCCATGTAAAGTTGCTACTACTTGAGATTTTAAGCCATATTTGAGGTTGATGAATGATATGTTCGAATGATATATGAATGACATTTCGATGTCCAGCTGTTAATGATCTGTTCTTCATAGACTGCGTGATTTTGCCACTTCCTGTGGATTTTTTTTCCTGTGACTGAGTAATAAAATTTTGGTCGACTAAGCCTCTTCTTGTCGACTAACAGTTAGTCGACTATTAAGGGGAAGCTCTAGTATTTTGAACTTCTTTTTACCCCTAAGCAAAGAACAATCTATTTTGCAATATTACAATTTTTCACATGAAATTCGCAGCTTGGATATAGCATTTTTTGGACATAGAACTTTTTTTTTTTTTTTTACTTTTGCACATTAAACAATTCTGGTACGGTGTTGGATCAGCACTTGTCCAACGTCAAATCTGGGACCTTAAGCAAAACCAGTTTAGAACCACTAGGGTATAAGACTATTTTTGTTTGACAGGAATGTTGTTCCAGGCCCAACTGAAGATGCTGATCCGGGAACACATCCTACTTTGTCACACAAAGAAGAGCAAAGTAGAACTAGTTCAGTTGGATTTTTACCTACGTGCGTCAACAATAACTAATTCCAGACATTTCCATGATGTGTTGACACCGCTCCGCTGATATGTCCATTGAGCTTGTGTCTATGTTCACTCACATCTGCTATCACAGCAGCTGGTTTAACCTCTAACTGCCCTTTATCAACATACAACGTGGCTGCTGCTGATAAGAAATGTCACACATTCTTTGTTTTTTTCTTTCTGATATCCTTCCCATTCTTCTCTCTATATATCTTCTGATTTAATAGATAAGATTTCTCTCTCGCTTTCTCTCCTCCTCTCTGCTGCCTTCATTTCTCCTTTTCTCTGCCTTTCTTTCTTTCTAAGTGATTATTTTCATCATCAATAACCCTTGTAGAATGTTATATTGAGCTTTGGGGCTAGTAATAATACAGAAAATAAATGGATGAGTTTTATCTTCCTTATATTTAGAGAAGGCTGTGGGGAAACCATTACAGTTGCTGTAGGTGATTACTCAAAGAGGAATCATTATTTCCCCCTTCTTTCTTTGTGAGATATTTAGTAGATGATAATTTACCGTCAATGTCTAACTTTGACATCTGACTTTTTTTGCTTTGGTTGCAGTGGCTTAATGGTTAGTGCATGTGTTCCTGTCATTGAGCCGTGGTGCTCATGTAAGAGATGCAGGTTTGATTCCAGCCTACAGTGATGTTCCAATCTCATTCCCTCTCTCTCTCTCTCTGTTTTCAATAATTTCCTACCCCTTTCTTGAATACCCTGCTGATAAGAGAAATAAAGAGCTAAAGTTAGCATTACTCAGCGAGAGATTGACAGTTAACTGATAGATTTTTTTTTTTTATCTGAATGATATCACAACATTTTTGGACATTTTGTGATGATGTCATGTATATTTCTGTAGTCTTATCAAACAGGATGGAATGTTGGGAATCCAGCTTTGCTAATACTCACATTTCAATTGGAGATCTGGAATCGGTTTCCACCTCGGAGTAAAACATAAAAAATCATATTATAACTAATAAAATCTCATTATATACTGTACTGTTCAAAAGTTTAGTACAGTACTGTACAGTAAGTTTTTATTTTTTTATGTTTTTGAAAGAAGTCTCATATGCTCACCAAATATATCAAAAATACAGTAAAAACAGTAATATTATGAAATAATAGCCATTACAAGCCATATGCTGACTGATTTCTTATTATTATGTTGAAAATAATAAGATACAATAAAAAAATAATGTTTTTTTCTGGATTTTAATTGAAGAACAGCATTTATTTGAAATGGAAATCTTTTGTAACATTTGTAATGTCTTTACTGTTACTTTTAATCAATTAATTGTGTTCTTGCTGAATAAAAGCATTCATTTCTTTCTGAAAAATTATATGTATATTTTTTAAATGCTATACTCTGAGGCGGTGTACATAGTTTTATAGACTTTTTATCGGTATAAAAAGTCTTTAAGTGCTCACTAACCTTTCTTTCTTTCTTTCTTTCTTTCTTTCTTTCTTTCTTTCTTTCTTTCTTTCTTTCTTTCTTTCTTTCTTTCTTTCTTTCTTTCTTTCTTTCTTTCTTTCNTTACTTTTAATCAATTAATTGTGTTCTTGCTGAATAAAAGCATTCATTTCTTTCTGAAAAATTATATGTATATTTTTTAAATGCTATACTCCGAGGCGGTGTACATAGTTTTGTAGACTTTTTATCGGTATAAAAAGTCTTTAAGTGCTCACTAACCTTTCTTTCTTTCTTTCTTTCTTTCTTTCCTCTCAGATGAGTTTAACCCTGAGATCCCCAAACTGGAGAAGAGCGTCAGCGGCAGCAGTCCGTCTGGAGACCGACTGTTAATCACTGTGGCGACGCTTCTCCTCGCTGCTCTCCTTGTGTCTTAGCAACCTGACATTTCTGAGCCAGCAGTTCCGAGCGCTCCGAAAAAAAAGATCGCCTTTCATTCAACCTGTGCGGGAGATTATCCAGTCAGATTAACCATTAGTCGAGCCCTAAACACTGGAGCTAATTGTAGATCTACCGCACCCAAATAGTGGCCTTTGTCTCCACAATTTTGGACCTTAGGAATAAGGATGACGTGCATCAATTTCAGAATTTGCCTTTGTGATGGAACGTCCACTCTCCTCAAACATACTCACGGAGGAAAACGAATCTGGTTAGACAGTGAGGTCTCTCTACCTCTAGCTACGTCCGTTCTCATCTCTAATGAACCTATCCAGACCGGGGCAAATCTTGAGATGGACATTTTAAGATTGACATGAACTCAAATGGATATGACAAGCATCATAGTGGTCAGTGGATCTCAGCTGAGAGACTCGAGGAGTGCTGGAGACCTTTGATCCCGTCTTAACATTCTGTCGCAACCCATATCTGTGTGACAGCAATATGTGTCAGTCATTGATAGTGCTGCAGCAGAGATCAATAAAACTCATTTGCCAGTCACTAAGTTCAGGTGTTAGGCTTATGAATCGATCACAGAAAGGCACGGCTCCTGTTTCTGCTAGTTGCCGAGCTGGAGACTCGTCTGTGAGCTGTAATGGGAACGCTTTCCATCTAGTTTCCTAGTTCCATTGCTGAACTTGGAAACTAGAGGCACATTATCGGTCAGAGACCATCACTTTTGTACAGTGTGTGACTTAAAAAGTTTGGTCATCATAGCAGCGCACATATTGAAAGAGAATCGAGATGGATCGAAGTAACGGTAGATGGATAGATAAACTTTTATTTCCTATAGTATGTACGTGTCATTATGGAAAGGTACTGGACTGGCCAGCGCCACTGATTAGCATAGTGGCCATTTTTGTAAGAGCGGTCAAGTCGTAAACTGCAATTCGCTGTTTTATATCGAAGAATTGCGATGCAGATTTAGTTTTTACCGTATGATACATATTTAACTGCTCTTTGAGTATATTACTTTATATACTTAATTTATTAAGTTATTTATTGATCATTTGATCCTTTTTTGAAACTTACCTGTGAGTTTTGTCTGCTTTCTTGAGGGATCCTTCCTCATCTTTAGTAATGCCAAATTATTTTGTTTATTTACTTTATTTCTGTTCATGTGCCAGCAAATTGAGTCTTAGTTACAGAATTACATCTCTAATGCATCTCATCCGTTGCACTCAGTTGAAATAGGTACATTATCTCCCTAAGGAGAGTCATTATTAAAGGACAGTGTGAGATTGTTGTTGTCTATATTGGTGGGTGGGGCTGGGAGGGCGATTAGGGAGGGGCTTCTTGAAAGGGCGTGGCTTCAGTGCAGTAATGGAATGAGCTTAATGAATAAATCATTCTTCGGAATGCTGCAGACAATGTCAAGAGTGAATGTATGTAAATGTGTCTGCGTATGTGTCTTATGAGTGTGCACTTTACAGGGGGTTGCGTGAAAGTGTGCGCATTTTGGCATTTTCATATGCATTTAGATACACATTTGTAGGTTTTAAATACTCAAGCTTGTGTGAGAGTTTTGGCTGGTGGGAATGAGACCGGTGAGAACGAAAGCATTTATCATTGTTGACAACAACAGTACCAATTGTGTTTACCGTAGAAAGATTACAAACATGTAAACGAATCATGAATGACAATTACCAGAATGATACTTAATTAATAAACCATTCTTATTTTAACACTCTCACTGTTATTTTTATTGTCTGCAGGTTGCCTTCAGAGCATTGTAATCGGCATGACATGATTCTCAGAATGTTTTGTGTAAATGAGTTTGCTCAGACTCATCCTTGTATCAGTGCACTCTTTTTCCCAAGGAGCACAAAAACTTTAGGGGTCCAATAAAAATGTGTTAAAGGGATACAAGGAGACATTTACAAGCGAAATTATTTAATTTATTAGAATACTAAAAGTATGGGGCAGCCCAGACAAAAACTACAAGAGTTAAAAAAAATGTTGTGCAAAATACAGGGACTTTTAATCATAAACAAGACTGAAATACACTGGGACTGTATACACTGTTAAAAAAAAATAAAAAATATTCGAAGTTGTAAATAAAGATTAATGGAGTAGTTAAATAAAATCTCAGTCTTTGTACTTAAAAATGTCATGTTCCATCCAATGGTTTACTTGCCATTTCTTTGTAATTGTGAAATTTACTAGCAATTTTTGAGTGAAAATTGATTATACACCAATTTCTTTAGTGTATGTATTTTTACAGTACCTGTCAAAAGTTTGGAAACATTGGTTTTTTTTAATGTTTTTGAAAGATTCTCTTATGCTCTCCAAGGCTTTATTTAATCAAAAATACAGTAATATACAGTAATAATGTGAAAATATTGTAATATTAATTAAAGAACTTCTTCAGTAATGTCTTCTGTTTGATTATATTTTAAAATGTAATTTATTCCTGTGCTGGCAGGAATAAATTTGTTCCTGCCAGCAGGAACAAATTGACCCATTCAGTTGGTTTTCCGTTATCTTTCAATAATGCATTTCAAAGCCCTTGAAAACTTCACTCGTGAAACTAAAGGTCTGGTTGTGTAATCAGCGGCCGTGAATGAGCGGATGATCTCAGTCTTTGCTCTGGCATCTTTCCCGGGCACGGAGAGGTTCATTAGCCTGTGGTGCACCACCAGAGGGTGTCAGGTTCATCTGTGGGCTCCCACTCCCAATTATCTTGTACCATTAACAACAATAATACTAATTATGTCTGACACGATGTCACTATTGTATCGCTTGGTGCAGACTGTATTACTCGGACAGATGGTGCAACTACCAATGGCCACTAACAGGGATCCTGTTGTTCATTTAGACATTGGAATAAGGTCCAGTTTGGAGCAGCAGCCCTAATTACACCAAGATGGCTGCCAGATTTTGCCCATATGGATTTTGGCAATGCTTTGTTTGTCAGTTCATGTTGNAAAGAATTCTCTTATGCTCACCAAGGCTTTATTTAATCAAAAATACAGTAATATACAGTAATAATGTGAAAATATTGTATTAATTAAAGAACTTTTTCAATAATGTTTTCTGTTTGATTATATTTTAAAATGTAATTTATTCCTGTGCTGGCAAAGCTGAAATTTCAGCATCATTACTCCAGTCTTCAGTGCCACATGATCCTTCAGAAATCATTCTAATATGCTATTTATGTTTTCTTCTCTGGTAACATTTCTTCTTATTATTATTATTATTATTATTAATCTGGAAAACTTTTTTCAAGATTCTTTGAATCAAAAGATATAAAATATGAATAAAAGTTCAAAGAACAGCATTTATTTGCATTTATTACATTTATTTATTAAACTTATTAAAGTCTTCATTTAATAGAACTCTTTTGTACATTATAGATGTCTTCACTGTCACTTTTGATCAATTTAATGCATCCTTGATGAATAAAGTATCAATTTATCTCTCTTTATTAATCTTACCACAGATGTTTGAATGGTATCATTGTTTCTACAAAAATGCTAAGCAGCAAAAATAGTTATTTTAAATTGTAATAATAGTTCACAATATTAGTGTTTTTACTGTATTTTTGATTAAATAAACGCAACCTTGGTGAGTATAAAAGACTTCTTTCAAAAACGTAAAAAAAATTTGTCATGTTTTTAAACATAAACATAAATAATATATACACTGCTCAAAAAACTTAAAGGAACACTATTTAATCAGAGAATAGCATCAGTTAAGTAGCAGAGGGGGTTGTTAATCAGTTTCAGCTGCTTTTTTGTTAATGAAATTAATAACAGGTGCACTACATGGGCAACAATGAGACGACCCCCAAAACAGTAATGGTTTTACAGGTGGAGGCCACTGACATTTTTTTCCCTACTCATCTTTTCTGACTGTTTTTCACTAGTTTTGCATTTGGCTATAGGGTCAGTATCACTACTGGTAGCATCAGGCGATACCTGGACCCTACAGAGGTTGCACAGGCAGTCCAACTCCTCCAGGATGGCACATCAATCTCCCAGCACAGTCTCAAGTGCATAGAGGAGATTCCAGGAGACAGGCAGTTACTCTAGGAGAGCTGGGAAGAGCCGTAGAAGGTCCTTAACCCATCAGCAGGACCGGTATCTGCTCCTTTGTGCAAGGAGGAACAGGATGAGCACTGCCAGAGCCCCACAAAATGACCTCCAGCAGGCCACTGGTGTGAATGTCTCTGACCAAACAATCAGAAACAGACTTCGTGAGGGTGGCCTGAGGGCCCGACGTCCTCTAGTGGGCCCTGTGCTCACTGCCCGTGGAGCTCGATTGGCATATGCCATTGAACACCAGAATGGGCAGGTCCGCCACTGGCGCCCTGTGCTTTTCACAGATGAGGGCAGGTTCACCCTGAGCACGTGACAGACATGAAAGGGTCTGGAGAAGCCTTGGAGAACCTTATGCTGCCTGTAACATCGTTCAGCATGACCGGTTTGGTGGTTGGTCAGTGATGGTCTGGGGAGGCATATCCATGGAGGATGACACCCTGACTGCCATTAGGTATCGGAATGAAATCCTTGGACCCATTGTCAGACCCTACACTGCAGTGGGTCCTTGGTTCCTCCTTGTGCACGACAATGCCCAGCCTCATGTGGCGAGAGTATGCAGGCAGTTCCTGGAGGATGAAGGAATTGATACCATTGAATGGCCCCACGCTCGCCTGACCTAAATCCAATAGAACACCTCTGGGACATATGTTTCGGTCCATCCGACGCCGCCAGGTTGCACCTCAGACTGTCCAGGAGCTCAGTGATGCCCTGGTCCAGATCTGGGAGGAAATACCCCAGGACACCATGTGTCAACTCATACAAGCACGTGGGGGCCATACAATCTACTGAGTACCATTTTGAGTTGCAATGAAATTTCAGCAAAATGGACTTGCCTGCTGCATCATTTTTTCACTTTGATTTTCAGGGTGTCTTTGAATTAAGTCCTCTGTAGGTTGATAATTTTAATTTCCATCAAACGATGTGGCATCCTTTCGTTCCTAACACATTACCCAGTCCATATCAGTATAGATATCCAGCATTATATTTTTCCCCATTGAGACCTGATGTTTTCAAAGTGTTCCTTTTAATTTTTTTGAGCAGTGTGTATATATATATCCAATGAGATAGAACAATGCCTTTTTACATTTTATATAATCGCTTTGCTGTTTCCAAATATTTACTGACAGTATTTGGCCGTCTTGTGAGAACATGCAATCCACAATTGTTTCTTTCTTGCAAAGGCAAAACATAGTAACTATGCCAATACTGAAATGCACAAAAATAACTATAAAGTTTTTTTTAATGCATTTTTAACAATTTCACATAAATTACCAAATCAATTAAAGTGTATTGACTAAGTCCACTGTAGGCGAGTTAAGAACCCATGTGCGGTTTACTGAATCCAACATGAACAAATACAAAACAAAGACTTGACTATAACAGGAGCAGACTTGACCATGAGGATGAATAAACTTGACCAAACCACTCACCGACAGCAGGGGCCCGTTTCAGAAAGGAGGGTAAGTGAGAACTCTGAGTATGTTAACCCTGAAATGAGGGAAACTCTGGGTTTTCCATTTCAGAATTGGAGGTATGTCAAACCCGAGAAAGCAGGGTAAGTCAAGCCCGTTTCTGAAAGAGAGGTAACTAATACTCAGAGTCAGTTACCATGGTAACTTACTCTGTGAACCTAACCTGGTCGGCTTCGGTAAACCCAGAGTTTCTTTCGGTCTCCTCCCCCTTTTTAAAGTGCAAGTGATGTTTAAATAGTTAATTAATTTGTTCATGCTGCAAAAATGCTTTTCTTACAGAGTATTTTTTTTGTCCTATTTCAAGTACAAATATCTAAAAATTCTTAAATCAAGATGGATTTTCTATATAAGAAAATTATATAAGATATTTAGTCATGTTTCCTGGGGGGATCTAAATTAAGTGCATTTTACTTAAGTAAAATTATCAATATCTGCCAGTGTGGTAATAAAAATAATCTTAATGCAAACGGAAAACAAGATTATTCGGAGTGTCTATTACTAAGTGCAAATTTACAGTAGCCCTGCCCACCAATGTAACACAAGGTTAAAAACAATGCACGTGATTTATGGCTGCAGTGGTGTAGGCAGTAGCATGTTCGGTGCGCAGAGCTAACTTGTGATGCGATTGACTGGGTTTGAATCTGCCTTATGCCGAGCTCGCTATTCTCCCTTTTCCCATCACATCAGAAAGGCATTTATTTTCAAAAAAAATGAAGAACATTTTCTAAAAGTGGAAGTAAATTGCCTAACGAGTGTTTAACAATGATAAAATAATTTACCCTCTGATATTATTGCATCCTGTTAATTTACAATACTGAGGTGCAAATAGTATGTATCTGCCAGTATAAAATATAAAATGAAAATTAATATTAGTTCAATAACTTACCGTTCTGCCAGTTTTCACATTTGATATTATAACAGTGATAAGAATTAAACTTGCATTGACTCAGAAGTATGCGGATGTCATTTTGTCACATGCTGTTGCCATGGTGAATCGTAATATCGGAGCTCCATTGATGATGGCTTTTCATAGTCGTGGTGCACGTGCTTAACTCCGAGTCAGCCTACTCAGAGTCGATTGAACTAACTCAATTCAGCTGTTCTGAAACAGAAAACTCTGAGTTTCCCATTTCAGGGTAAGTGAACTCAGAGTTCAAGTTTTAACTCAGAGTTGGTTGAACCTCCTTATTGAAACGGGGCCCCAGGGTTACATATATCCAGTACACAACATGGAAAACAAGAGCCTTTAAATACATGAACTAAGGGAACACATGACTAAGACAACCAATGAACAACCAGAACTCATAACCACATGACAAGACAATGAACCAATCATAACATGACACATTCACAAAGGGAACACGTGGCATGAAACATTAGGGCAAGGGAAGCACATAACAAACAAGCAGCATGAATCAAACTACAAAATAAAAGACATGAAATTATGAACATGAAACAAAACCACGTGACATAACCCTCCCTCAAAAGGGCAGCTCCTGACGCCCCAACAATCCACCTAAAAAACAACAACCCCAAAACAACAAAAAGTCCAGGAGGGTGGTGCAGTGGAGGAGGTTCAGGGGGCAGGATGGAGGGCCAGGCCCATGAAGGGGAACTGGACCAGGACAATGGCATGGCAGACCTAGGCTGTGGAACAGTGACGGGCCCGGAGCTTGGAGCAGTGTCGGGCCTAGACCATGGAGCAGTGAGTCATGGTGCATTGGCGGACCAGGGCCATGGAGCAATAGCAGACCTGGCAGTGAAGCAATGGTGGGCCTGGGCTGTGGAGCAGAAGGTCCTGGAGGACCCTGGCTGTGGAGCAGAGGATCCTGGTACACTGGCAGACCTGGGACGTGGAGCAGTGATGGACCTAGTCCATGGAGAATAAGGTCATGGGCCACTGGAGGACCTGAGCCATGGTGCAGTGGTGGACCTGGGCCATGGTGCAGTGGTGAACCAAGCTCCGCATCCACTGGAGCTCGTTACCTATAGCCCCCCCCCAAAAAAATGAAAAATCTCCAGGGGAAACTTGGGCAGACATGATGTGAGGGGGCTCTGGTGAGGCGACCATAATGGCTGGAGACTTTGGCGTAGCAGGCATGATGGTTGGAAGCTCCGGTGTGGTGGCCATGACGTGAAGAGTCTCCGAAGTGGTGGCCGTGATGTGAAGGGGCTCCGACGTGACGAGGCTCTGGCGTGGAGGCCGTGGTGTGATGAGGGTCCGGCATGGTGGCTATCTTGGCGTGACAAGGTGGTGGTGGCCATCTTGGCCGATGACTCTGGCTCAGCGGCCATCTGGGCGATGGCAAGCATGATGTCAACAGGCCCTGGCATGACAGGCTTGATGTGAACAGGCTCTGGCTTGGCAGTCTTGACGTGAACAGTCTGACTTGGCAAGCATGACGTGAAGAGGCTCAGGCTTGGCAGGCATGACATGAACAGGCTCTGTTCAGGCTCATGAGCATGTACCTGAGTGTTCCTGGGCGAATTTAATATTAGCGTGAGCCGAGTGAAGACTAAGACTAAGTGATCAGCATGAATGATATTCAAAACGTTAAGCACGAACTGCTTTGTTTACGGTTTGTGTATCTGCAGCCTGCAGTGCCGGTCTCCCTTTCTGAATTACAAATATAGACGAATATAAATGAAAAAAATAGACAGTGGTCTCCTTACACGCAGGTGCAGAACGCTTGTGCTGGCTGACAGTCGGCTGTAGTTCTCTTGGTGTGTTCACGTACAAGCGCCGCGAGGCGACAACACAGTTGCTTTTATCAGAGCTGGTTCT
This sequence comes from Anabarilius grahami, assembly GCA_003731715.1. Classification (NCBI taxonomy): domain Eukaryota; kingdom Metazoa; phylum Chordata; class Actinopteri; order Cypriniformes; family Xenocyprididae; genus Anabarilius; species Anabarilius grahami. Next base: position 354,963 of record RJVU01042534.1, read on the forward strand.
TTGGCATCTGTTTTAATGTGTTCCTACCCTAAGACAACCAATGAACAACCAGAACTCATAACCACATAAACCACAATGAACCAATCAGAACATGACACATTCACAAAGGGAACACATGGCATGAAACATGAGGGCAAGGGAAGCACATAACAAACAAGCAGCATGAATCAAACAACAAAATAAAATACATGAAATTATAAATGCGAAACAAAACCATGTGACAAACAATTTTAGTCCTAACTCAATTTTGACAATGTGTAGTATTTGTTTTGCCTTTGCATGTCAGAATTATTGCATGCATGTTTTTCTAAAGTATTTCCAGGGTTAAAAAAGCTCTTTTAAAAGAGAAAATGTAACCCATTGGTAGTATGGCAATTATGTAACATGTTTCTTGTAAAAGCTTTTACTTTAATTAGAATTTAGTCTTCACAACTGAGTCTGTTTCTTGAAGGTACATCTGTCTCATTATTTATCTCTCCATCTGTGTTCTGCACTTTGTCCCTGTCTGTTATTTTATCTGCTTTGTTTCATACCCAGACATACTCATTCACATTCAGCTAGACCCAACACACGTCTGTCTCCTCAGGTAAAAGGTTCCTGCAGTGATGAGAATCTGAGCTCAGAAACTCCTGCACCTACATATGCTGCTTCTCTTTCGACACAAATCAAAACCTTCAAGGTGCCCATCATTAGAGAACACACACACTCACAAACACAACATAAAACACCTCGCACTGACAGTCCTGGGAAGATGCGGTTGTTCTTCTCAATTTCGGCCCTTCCATTTAAGGAGAAAATGCCTTCAAGCAAAACATGTTTGTGCACATCTGTCTGTCTTTCATTATCTTTTTTTCCCCTTTCTTTCTCCATCTCTGCTGTTAAATGTTTTTCAATTCCAAGGACACTTTACGTACAAGTGAAGATAATCAAGACATTTGGGATTCAAGGGTGATCAAGGGGAAGCAAGATTAAATGTCACATCAAACATGCCAGTTTTGATCCAACTCAACTGCATACTATTGTGTAATTAGTCATTCTAACTAATATCATGGTTACACATCTCAAAAAACATTATTGGCTGTGTATTTGTCCATCACAGCAACTGTTCTAATGGTGATGAGGTGCCTATTCTAGTGGCAATAAACCAGACCAGACAGAATCTGTGTAATAGCATTATTCTTTGCTGATGCTGAGGGAAAATTGTGGTAAAATGGGTTAAACGAAGCGAATAGTATGGTATTATTATTTATAGGCGAAAGTAACTTTTAACTGAAATACACACAAGGAAGGAGTGGTGGATGTAGAACGTTGAGTATTCGCAATCAGTGTGGATCTGCCTTTAAGCAACTTGTGTGAAGGAGCTCACAGCTGACTACCTTCAGGCGACACATATGCTGCTCCTCGACCTCCCAGATTGTGGTGGCATCTCGGTCATTGAGAGGACTTTGAGTAATAAATTGCAAGGAAATATTTTCAGTGATCAAAATTAATTTTTGTAGCATATCCTGACCAGATTTAATGAAAATGAATAAGATTTGGAAATGTTGACCTCTAAAATGGACCATTATAAAAGTATTCCATACTTTGTATTCAAAGTTTTCTGAAGTCATATGATATGTATATGTGTGTTACGGTTGGCTGTTGTACAGATGAAGCGTTCACGGACTTTCCACAAATGATGGGTTTTATTGGAAACACGAGGAGAAACAACATCCAAACACTAGGTATAACATATAAGAACAGACAAGGAGTGAAGGGAGTGAGTCCATATATATAGGGAGTGCTGACGAGGAAGTCCAGGTGATGATGATCGGTGATGATGGGGAGATGACGAGGAAAGTGAGTGCAGGTGTGGAGACAGGAGGATCATGGGAATTGGAGTCCAAGGAACAAGGGATCTGTGACATTACCCCCCCCTCCCGGTAGGCGTGACCTCACGCCGTAGATGTAACAACGGGGAGGGGGGGTGGGCGCCCTGGAGGCCTCATGCCGGTGCAGTGAGAGGCATGGGTTGGAGTGGAGGTCTCCAGGGCGAGTCCATGANACAAACTCCTCCACATACCTCTCCAGTGAACGTCCAATCTGGAAGAGCCCGATGAGCCTGTTAGCCGCTGATGTAGGCGTGAGAGGCTGTGGGGGAGCAGGAGCCGCAGGAACAAGAAACAATCCCATCTTGTATAGTGGAGGTCCAGCGGTTGGGTCTGTTCTTCTGTTACGGTTGGCTGTTGTACAGATGAAGCGTTCACGGACTTTCCACAAATGATGGGTTTTATTGGAAACACGAGGAGAAACAACATCCAAACACTAGGTATAACATATAAGAACAGACAAGGAGTGAAGGGAGTGAGTCCATATATATAGGGAGTGCTGACGAGGAAGTCCAGGTGATGATGATCGGTGATGATGGGGAGATGACGAGGAAAGTGAGTGCAGGTGTGGAGACAGGAGGATCATGGGAATTGGAGTCCAAGGAACAAGGGATCTGTGACAATGTGAGGAACAGGTTAGAATTTAAGTCGGCATCCATGGAAAATAATTGCATCTGCTGTAGCCAACAAATCAAGTATTGCTGCCATTAGATGCACGTGGAGATATGAGAGAACCAAGGCATTTGGCATCAAAATTTGTCGGCACACCATTTTTTTAGTCCATTTTTTGGAACTTGGCCGACATGATTGGAAAAGAACTGTGTCAAGATTCTACTAAATTCATATTTTTTTTGTCCTCTACTGGAAAAATAACAGCATGTGGGTTTGGGACAACATGATGGTGAGTCAGAATTTTCATTTTGTTGACCCATTCAGTTGGTTTTCCGTTATCTTTCAATAATGCATTTCAAAGCCCTTGAAAACTTCACTCGTGAAACTAAAGGTGTGGTTGTGTAATCAGCGGCCGTGAATGAGCGGATGATCTCAGTCTTTGCTCTGGCATCTTTCCCGGGCACGGAGAGGTTCATTAGCCTGTGGTGCACCACCAGAGGGTGTCAGGTTCATCTGTGGGCTCCCACTCCCAATTATCTTGTACCATTAACAACAATAATACTAATTATGTCTGACACGATGTCACTATTGTATCGCTTGGTGCAGACTGTATTACTCGGACAGATGGTGCAACTACCAATGGCCACTAACAGGGATCCTGTTGTTCATTTAGACATTGGAATAAGGTCCAGTTTGGAGCAGCAGCCCTAATTACACCAAGATGGCTGCCAGATTTTGCCCATATGGATTTTGGCAATGCTTTGTTTGTCAGTTCATGTTGAATGTTTATGACATTGTACCACAATGATAATGATGCTGCTTGGCACTATTGTGTAGTGAACTAAGAGAAAACCATAATGCAAGTTTTGCTTTGCTAACCATTTTCAGTCAGACATCGAGGATCAGGTAACAAAGCTACACTTTGTTGTTTGATTATCTCTAAATGAGTTGTTTATAAAGACAACCTGCTAGTTGTTTTTGCACAGCTTAATGCTAACTTGCTAATTCCCTCCATTATTGTCCTATTGTTGTAAACAGAAAGAGCAAAGCCTGACTCAAAGTCTTTGCTAATTGTGTGTGTGGCCTGATTTTTGGTAGCAAGGGGTTACAAGTATAGCTTTGTTCAGACTGTCAGTCCAAATCCGATTTCTGATTGGAATCCAATTATATTTAGCAAGTGTGAACCAGCAAAAAAATCACATGAAATCCACGTGAATCCGTTTCAAGCTAAATTCATATGTGGTTTGAAAATCCTATTCATATCTCATTTCTGGAAATCCATCTGACCACTTTGATCGGATTTTGCGTAACTTTTCTGCCTATAAGTCACTTTCTCACGCCAAATAAAACGTAAACACGTCAGTTGCAGAAACAAGGTTGTGTTGTCAATGTACTGGTCATGCAGAAAATTATAATATAATGGAGACCTCTCTGTGGTCCAGTGATGAAGTGTCTTCACTTCTTTTAATGTGAGGCAGTGATGGAAGCACGGAATAAAGCCGCTCATGCCAGCCTCTGTCTCTATCACTGCTTCATTAGGCATAGTAGTCCAGTGCTGCAGCTACACATTGGCCCTGTTTACACCTTGTATTAAAGGGTTAGTTCACCCAAAAATGAAAATTCTGTCATTATTTACTCACCCTCATGTCGTTCCAAACCCATAAGACTTTTGTTCTTCTTCGGAATGCAAATGAAGATCTTTTTTATGATGAAATCTGAGAGCTTTCTGTCCCTCCATAGACAGCCTACGCAATTGAAACTTTGATGCTTCAAGAAGTTCATTAAGAGATTGTAAAACTAATCCTTATAAATTGAGTGGTTTAGTCAAATTCACTTTATATGATGAACAGATTTAATTGAAGCTTTTATTCACATGTAAACATTCATCAACTCACACATCAGTAGTGGTAAAAGGAAGCTCAAGCATGTTTGCTTGACGTGCGAGAACCAATGAGGTTCATTCTCGTGTGTTACGCAGCACGTTTGAGCTTCCGGAAGAGGTTTGTTCTCGCGTGTCATTCAGGTTCGGATGAGCTTCTGTTTATGTTGGCTGATCAATGTTTATATGCAAGTAAAAGCCTAAATTAAATCTGTTCATCATAAAAAGCGATTGTGTCTCTTCAGAAAATTTGGACTAAACCACTCAATTCATATGGATTAGTTTTACGATCTCTTTATGAACTTTTTGAAGTGTCAAAGTTTCAATTGCTCAGCTATCTATGGAGGGACAGAAAGCTAATTTTTCATTTCAAAACTTCATTTTCGGGTGAACTATCCAATTAAGATGCATTTTGGTCTAATCTGATCACAAGTGGATGACCCTAAATACAGGTGTAAATGTGGTCTAAAACATTTTGAGCTTGTCCACTTTCAACCACTTCCAGAGTTGAAAACTCATTAGACCGGATTGCTTTTGGGGTGTAGAATGCATTCGAACCGCTGCAAAAGACTCTCTGCCTACTGACCTAACGCTTAAACATTCTTTGTCGGCTAAAGACACAATGTTCTCTCACCATTCCTGATTTCTAACACATACTCTCCGCATTCGGCTGGTCTTGTGGCTATCAGAGCAGAAATGAAAGCTGATGCTCTCCGTTTGTTTTTCCGTTGTCTCTGGGCGCATTCATATGTAAATTGTGCAACCTTATTTTGTCCATTAGATAGAAAGATCTGAAAAAAACAAAAAAACATTTACCCACCCATGGACCCTACCCTTGAAGAAATCAGGACAGAAGTGGGTGAAAGTGGACAAGAGACAGATTAAAATACCAGTTGTAAACAGGTATGTGTCTGCTTCGTCCACTTGTGATCCTATCGACCAAAACGCATTTTCGCATTTTAGCTGTAAACAGGGCCACAGTCATATTTTAAGACAACATCGCAAACCCCTCCATGCTGTTTTTGGTGTAGTCCTACCAAAGCAACAGTTGTGATACACAGTGTGGACAGTCAATCATTTAGATCAGATTCCAATCAGATTTGGACTGACAGTGTGAACGTCAGTGTGAACTGACAGTAATGCATGCTAAATGAATAGGTTACTCATGAAGACGTCCTGTGGAATTTGACTTCATCAAACAACCTACAGAATGGTTTTAAACTGAACACATTTTCTGAAAATCCAGGACTATTTGGTCTTAAGCAGTTTTCTGTAAGAATATAAATCAGTTATTGAATTTGTAAGGTGTAAATCTGTTTGAATGTAGCTGCTGGCATGCTCCTGAGGTGAAGATAAACCCCATTCTGTCTCCCCTAGATCACTCCGTCTGAGAGTGTCAGGATTAAATTCCCTCTGGCTGACACTTGGCTCCAAACTGCAGATCAGGATCAGGTGTTCCAGCGCTCCTCCCTGCCCCAGTCATTATAAGCTTAAAGATGACACCCCTCCCAGATCAATGCCTGAGAGCGCCACTTGAGGAACACAATATGGACCGCTTCTAGGGTTACGGTATGTGGTCTGATTTGTGGTCTGGTAGAAGTTTTGATAGTCTTGTAAATCAAGTCATCCTTAAAGGAACAGTTCACCCACCCAAAAAATTTTAACATTTCAGCGGAGGGGAAGATTATCAGTGACTTTTCAGTTTATTCTTCATACAAGTTTCTCATCATTTCAGAACACTTGAAATATAGTGTGTGAGTCATATGGATTACTTTGGTGGGGCCTTTTTGTATTTGTTTACGCATTACAGGACTTTTAATACAGTAGCAAGAACTTCACTCCTGGGCAAAAAAATGGGCTACGCCCAAAATTGCTAAACACTAAGCTTTAAATTGTCTTAACTACAAAGTATTGGTCAGAAAATTAGCAATATTTAAGCAAATACTCTACTTAAAATTTGTCTTACAGAGCCATTGCTGTCCCAGAAAAACATCAAAGGCAGAATGAAGTTTTTGGCAGAATATGGGAAGTTTGATTCAGAGTGGTTCATGCAGAGCTGTGTAGAGTGATGAATCACAATAAGTTGCATGGCAAAGTTCCAGAGCCGTGTCTTCGAAAATCTGGTGAGAAGTATAATAATAAATGCATCTCTACCACAGTGAAGCATGGAGAAATGGATGTCATTGTGTGGGGAGCCTTTATTGCTGAGCTACATCACTGTGAAAAGTAATTTAATGCTTTGGAGGACAGGAGAATATTGCAGAATGGCTTGCTTCCCACAATTGAAAAGTTGTTGTCTAAAAAGCAAAGGTCAGATGATATTTTTCAACAACACAATGCTCCTGCCCAAATTGCAAAGACAACCAAGAAGTGGCTTGAGAACAAGTCCATCAGGCTCATCTTTTGGCCTAGTCAGAGTCAAGATTTGAACCCTATAGTGAATATTTGGTCTCGCATAAAACTCAAACAAACCGGGAGACATTTTTCATAAACTCATGAACTGTTTGAAGCCATCCATATTGAGTAGAACAACATTGACTCTTCTTCCTGTAAAAAGCTGTCTGCAAGTTTATCCACACGGCTTAAACATTTAAAGAAAACAAAGGGGAAGGCTATTCCATGCCAAGTTACTTTCGTATTCATGTAATCTTGCTAATTGCCTGCCCAGTGATTTGTAATTAAAATGGTTAAGACCATTAAAAGAACACTAAATATTTTGCCATTTTTGGCTTTGTTAGTTCATGATGTCTATTGTAATAACTAATGTTACCTTACTGTAAATTGTGCATGATTCTCGATACGAAGATGGCTGCTGAACCTAAGCGCAGAAAAACACCTTTACTTAAGTGTGTGATGCTAAAAGTATATCTATGTAATACTGAATGATAGTTTATGGGTCTCATGTCATTGCTGAACTGTTCGGTTGATTGAAAGAAGTCAAAAATTGGAAGTGGGACATTTTGTTTAGCTGTCACTTTGAGTTCATTCGACATTTTCAGCATCATTAGTGCAGAGATAAGCCATCTGTGTGTGTGTGCGTGTGTGTGCGTGTGTGTGCGTGTGTGTGTGCGTGTGTGTGCGTGTGTGTGTGTGTGTGTGGTCGGGTGATTCCCCATTCTAGCTACACCGTCTGGACTCATCACAGATACAGATGCAGCCCAAAAGCTTGCCAGATCTGATGATCTGTTTCTCTATTTCTCTATCTCTTTCCCTCCCTCTGTTGCATCCTGATCTGTTTGTCTTCTTTTTCTCATCAACTCTAAATCTTTTTATCACTCTCCTGCTGTTACTCTCATTCTCTCTCTCTTGTTTCCTCAGAACTTCACAGAAATGTATTCAGGTCATCAAATTACACTCAGATGTTTCCTTGTAAAAACAATCCGTTTGTTTCTTTAACTGGAAACGTGGCGACGGGTGATTTGCAGAATAAGCCTCAGTTGCAACAATAATGTAGAATGAATATTGTAAGTTGTTTTTGGCTTTCTAAGAAAATGTCTATCATGGGGATTAGAATGTGAATTGTGTCAAAGCATCATTATTGTGCTCTTCATGAGCTGCCAGGCCCTAAATCTGGAAATGAACTAAGTCAAGTCACATTTATTTGTATCTCTGTTCACAATACACATCATTTCAAAGCAACTTTACAGAAAGTCTTGTTATTTCTTTAAGTGTTTTAACATAGAGTAGTTGGATGATATTGCTATATTTATAAAAAATAAATAAACAGACGTGGATGAACTGTTCACAATAAGATTGTTTAAATTAGGGTGAATTTTCATTTCATTTCAGCTTTAAGAGATAAAAATATTAGTCGGTTAAGTAAGGAAGCAGTTCTCAATTAAATTAATGAAAACAATACGATCGGTTGTCAAAGTTTGATGTTAGTTTAACATTTTCAAATTTAATGAGCAGTCATTTAAGTTACAAACTGGTCAGAAATTGATTATACAGTCTTGCTATTTGTTCAAATGTAATTAAAAGTTCATGTTTAGTGCTTGCTATGGCAATTATCACTACAGTATTTCTCATTTAGGTTTAAGGATTTTTTCACATTTAAAGGGTTAGTTCACCCAAACTAATTAATTACTCACCCTCATGTTGTTCTACACCCGTAAGACCTTCGTTCACCTCTGGAAATTAAGATATTTTGATGAAACCCAAGAGGTTTTTTTTATCCTCTATTGAAAGCAACAAAATTACCACATTCAAGGTCCAGAAAAGTAGTAATAACATCGTTAAAATAGTCAACGTGTCTACAGTGGTTCAACCTTAATGTTATGAAGCGACGAGAATACTTTTTGTGCGCAAAAACAAAACAACTTTATTCAACAAATTTGTCTCTCCCTCATCATTCTGCTAAGCTATTTAAGTTGCAGAGCTTCTGGGTTTACATCCGAACGCCGGCTCAGTATGCGTCAGCATTACACGCATCCGTCGTGCTCCTCACATGACCAGAACTGGCCAATACTGAGCCACCGTTCGGACATAAACACAGAAGCAACATAAATAGCTTAGCAGAATGACGAATTTGTTGAATAAAGTCATTATTTTGTTTTAGCGCACAAAAAGTATTCCTGTCATTCATAATATTAAGGTTGAACAAGTTTTTATTACTTTTCTGGACCTTGAATGTGGTAATTTCGTTGCTTTCAATAGAGGATAAAAAAACTCTCGAATTTCATCAAAATATCTTAATTTGTGTTCCGAAGATGAACGAAGGTCTTACGGGTGTGGAACGACATGAGGGTGAGTAATTAATAGGATAAATATCATTTTTGGGTGAACTAACCCTTTAGGCATTATGTTTTGTAAACTGAGCAGCTTGTGGAAGATGTGTGCTATTACTTTCCTAAGCAATCTGATTTAATCTGACACTGCCAGATGATAAAACAGGCTAAAACAATCTCAAAGTTGCACCCTATAGCATAGTGGTGGCAAGTTTTTGCACTTCTTGTCTTTGAATTCGGAATAGCATACTAGCATACTTTCTGTTTCTCCATGTAACAATATAAATTCATCCTTTATGTTGTGCAAGCCATTATGGTAGTTGTCTAAAAGCAATAGTTTTCTGCTTCTAATGCCATGCTTTATTAGCAATCATTCATGATTAATTTATTCCTAGAGTGAAAGTGTTTGGTAATAAGGGTGTTAGTGAGATAAAGAAAGTAGTATTTAGCCCATCAAGCTGCCCTGATCCACATAAAAACCTGCTGTTATAAGGCTATTAATATGACTGGATTTTTGGAATTCTTTCAGGGTAAAACTTTTTTTAATAAGGAAAATCTACCAATTAAACCCATCAGACAGGCTCCAGTATGTGTGTGGTAAAATAGATCTGTATTACACAGTACAAACATTGATATTCTAAGCTGCTTTTCAGAGAGTCAGTCGTGAAATTCCACCCACATTCTCCTGTGGAATAATTCATGCAGTGGGATTCTTTATTAGGCTTATCTTATTGAAAAAAGCTATTTCACACAGGATATTAAAGTTTCTTGCAGAGCTGACATGAAACTTTTCGTAGGTTAATGTATGAATTTCTGTAATAATCTATTAAACAAAAATGTTTTTACATGTCATGTAATATTGAGGCAGAGATTCTGCAGTAACCCTTTGACACATCCAGTGTTCACTGTGTGTGCTTAGTGATTAAAATACACTTCTGTTCTTTGCCCACAGGGGGCGCTGTATCATACACCATCTCCCGCTCAAAGGCCCTCGGCAGTGGCTGTTATATAAACCGCTGTCCAAATGTTTATCAACTGTGTATTACGCAATAAGCTTAAGAGTACACACCAACTCAACACACATTGACTGCTTGTGATATCATTTCCATGTATTTATTTGCTGTAGATAGCGCAGGCCAACCGCAAAAATATTTCATATTTGGTAAGCACTTGTATTGACATTTGTATTGTCAGACATAGTGGCATCCAAATGTCTGAGATCACACTGACAATCTGGAATTCAATATCTGATTTAATCCTAGAAATAAAGTTTTAGGGTTTTGAAAAAAGTGAAAGCAGAAACAGCTTCTGTGCTGCTGTCATGAAAGCAAAAGTAAGACAACTACTAATATACTATAAAAATTCTAAAATTCATATTAATTCAATGTAGAAACATTTGCTATTGCTCTCAGAAATTTTGTCCCCACTGTATTATACACTCTAAAAACTGCTGGGTTAAATATGGACAAAACCAGGGATTGGGTTGTTTTCACCCAGCCATTTTTTTCCACCAATTTTGGATTTATTTTTTTAGCCAGCAATATAGTAATATAGTAAAAGGCGTGTTTTTGCTCACCCCCAAATAGGGGCAAATTTGTGGGGTATTTTAAGCTGAAACTTGACCAGACCAGAGACTTATATTACATCATGTGAAAGAGGGCATAATAGGTGCCTTTTAACCCAACCTGCTGGGTTTGTCCATATTTTACCCAGCTTGGTTTTTTTTAACCCAGCATTTTTTAGAGTGTATGTGTCGCTTAGTATTTTAAAAAGCGCAACATTTTTAATATGCATTTTTTAACAGGTTTTGTTTGAAAACAATTTGTGGACATTGAATATCTGGAACAGTTCCTAGATACGGACTGAACATTTGTTGTAGAGATGAAATATCTGTGATTATATTCATATATTTTTGCATCTTCACCTTCCTCCACAGCTCAGAGGTGAGAGATGTAGATCCATGAATATTTTAAGTGAAGAAGAACCTTATTCTTGGTTTGTTGTGTTGTCATATATCAGATGGCTCATAGGAAGCGTTCATGAAGGAATCATGATTATGTGACTAGAGTGAAACTGAGAAAGGGATTAAGATGTTTTCTATAGTGGAAGGTGAAATATCTGTCATTCAGTAGGATGAACTACTTGGCAATTCTTATAAAGTAAGTTAACAAAAGAAAAGAAATGCCAAACCAGAGCCGACTGGCGGGATGGAAACACAAAAGCTTATCATAAAAGTGTCACAGTGCAGTTAAAACTGAAATGAACACACACAAAGAATCATTTCAGGCCAGCAGGTTTGGGCCTGTGTTGCAAGATCAGTCAGACAGGGTGTTGGATAAGAAAGACATATGACAAAACGTCTAAAAGGATTGATAACATTGAGGATAATTTCTCTGGAACTTTCTCTGGGGAATAATGTTTGTACACTTAATATTTAACTTTTTTAACTCTTTCCTCATTGATAGAATTTTCTGTCAATCCGTATTTTTACTGTTCACACTGCACATACCAATTCACACTGCATAGACAAACTCCAACCGAAACAAGTTTGTTGGGTTTTGTCTGATAAGTGAGTTACCCCTGTCCCTGTCGACATCTGTTGGCGTTGGTCAGAGTGAATGAAGATGTTTAATTGTCTGTGGCCCCATTTACACTAGTGCATTTTTGTTTTAAAACGGCGTTTTAAAATGAAAACGCTCCTCGTCTACACTGGCGTTTCCACAGCGTTTCAGAAATGATCTCCGTCTACACTACACGTCCGAAAACACATGTCACATGACTGTTCATGCACACTGGGTATGCACGTACAAGTGTAAACAGTTGCCTCTTGCGCATGTAGGTAGCTGCAGTATTAAAAATATGCTGAGTTTCACTGCACAGTGGCTGCTAAAAATGACAACAAAGCCAGCAAAGATTGCAGTTCAGTCTCCATGTTATTGTTTACACGGTTGTCAAGGATGCGCAGAGCGAACGTGGGCAGTCACGCCATCATTTTCAAAAGTCTCCATTTTGGTCCGTTTATACTGAAATGCAACGCCAGCGTTTTCAATCTAAAACAGGGTCTGCACCATTTTCGAAATTCTCATTTTTCGAGGTTCGAAAATGCCGGCGTAGTGTAAACAACAAGTGTAACCGTAGCAAAACGTATGCGTTTTAAAAGGAAAATGCACTAGTGTAAACGGGGTCTGTGTCTGTTGCGGCAGTGTGAATTTTTCATAAAATTCTAAATCCAACAGCCATTATGTTTGTTGGCGTTTGTCTGTGCAGTGTGAATTGGCCTTTAAAAGTAGGGGGCGCTATTACACATCTTCTTAAAGAGTACAGAATCTCCAGATCAAAACACAGACAAAGAAGAAGCAGAAACAAGTGATAAAAGTATTGCTTATGCATGTTGTAGTCTTAAAAAAAAAAAACGCTTGGAGGGAAGAAGTTAAACATGGGTTACTTAGCATTGTGACTGCATATATTCGGGTTCAAAAGTCTGAGACCACATTAAAAATCTGGGATTTTTTTATTATTTAAGCTTGTTTTTTGTTTTAAGATCTAGAAAAATTTTAAACAAAGAAAAATGACAAAATAAATATAAAAATATATAAAATTCAGCACTATTTTGTGCATTTTGTATAGACGCACGGATGTTTCTTCTTCCATTGAAGCACAAGATGCTCTTTGGATCATGATCATCAGGTTTTGCAAAGACGCGTTTTCACCGGTGGCCTCAGACTTTTGGTTGTTGTGCGTATGTATTTATTTCTTGGACTGTTCGTGCACATATCATCGTAATAAACTAAACAGGATAAACAGGGGTGATCCAAAATTTATCTGAGGCGGAACTAGCTCAGTTATGACTAATTTACTTCTCAGTTTCTTGGCCACACCGCAAACTGCATCAATTCAAGTCGCAAAGTCCAAAATTGCTGCTGGCCAGTTTGAGGTTGAGTCGCTGCTGGCGCGCAGACGGGTCGAAACACATCCCGCAATTAGAGTCTTTGTTTTTGAAAAGCGGCAGGGCTGGAGGTGGGGAAAGTGTCAGCGTGCATGAGCAGGAGCAGCGTGAAGCTTCTGGTTCCTCAAGGGTTTTTCAGCAAGCACTAATTTGGGGCCCAGCCAGGCCTCTGTGATTCGCATGGCCCAGCAAGCTTACAACCATGAGAAACGAAAGAAATTAACTTTTATGATGAGAGACTGAGCTAAATTTACTGCAAGAAAAAAGGCAGAGAGTGAAGAAAGGAAACATCTACCTTACTACAACAAAGTAATTTGATGTGCAACTCTGGGCAATTTGTGAAGATGAATTATATCTCAAATCATGAGGCTTGTTGAGTAGAGGTGTGTTATTACTTTTCTACACAATTTGCAGCTGTTCAAAATGTGGAAAAGACCCTATAGATTATGGGCTTTGAGGGTGGCAGTTATTTACCACCGCAGTGGTAAAAGGGCCAACTACAGCCGGTTAGCAGTGTTTTGGGGGGAGGAGGGATTGAGTTGCTGAAAATAATTATAGCCTATTATTCACACAAGTAATACACAATGCAGAAATTGTGCTTGAAATGTGATTCAGACTTTAAAGTATATTAAAATGTAAACAATACAACGTCCTTGAACGTGGAAATTACGCAACAGAAATTACTCAAAGATAAATGCGTCGCTGTTTTAAGCCCTTGCTTTGAGAGGGATGAGGGACACGAGCAGGACAGAGACCATCTCTTGTCTAATATCTTCATGTCTTCTCCCGATGTTCCCAAGCAACTGACACTTGTTGTAAAAGGTCTGAAGAGCAAATTTTATCTTCCGTAGGTGCAAGACATAGGCTATGTTTGATGTTGCGCTGCCAGAGAAAGTAAAACTAAATCACCGCCTCTAAAATGTGCTACACAGATAAACTTGAAGTGCCTTACCAAGTCTAACAAGTACAAACGATGTTAAAGGGTTAGTTCACCCCAAAAATGAAGATTCTGTCATTAATTACTCACCATCATGTTGTTCCAAACCCATAAGACTTTGGTTCATCTTCGGAACACAAATGAAGATCTTTTTGATGAAATCTGAGAGCTTTCTGTCCCTCCATTGACGCAACTACTCTTTGACGCTTCAAAAAGTTCACAAAGAGATCGTAAAACTAATCCGTATGAATTGATCGGTTTAGTCCAAATTTTCTGAAGAGACTCAATCGCTTTATATGATGAACGGTTTGAATTTAGGCTTTTATTCACATATAAACATTGATCAGCAAACATAAGAAGCACAGAAGCTCAACCGAACCTGCTTGACGCGGGAGAACAAACCTCTTGTGGAAACTCAAATGGGCTGCGTAACACACAAGAATGAACCTCATTGGTTCTTCCAGAAACTCAATGTGGTAGTTGCGTAGCTGTCAATGGAAGGACAGAAATATCTTTTGAAGATCTTGAAAGTCTTTCGGGTTTGGAACGACATGAGGGTGAGTAATTAATAACAGAATTTTCATTTTTGGGTGAACTATCCCTTTAAATAGAATTTGACGTACAAGTAAAAAGTTCTGTCCTACAGTATTTTTCTACTTTCCCACGGTAAAGGATGCAAATATAGTAAGTAAAAGTGAATGAAAGGAAGAAATTTTGCAAAATCCCCTGCGAAAATGGATGAGACTTGAGAAGATTTGGGAAAAGAAACAAGAGAGTCCATGTCCAGTGGAATAACTCATGGAATATTGTTAAATTCATGGAAAATCAGGTGACCATTGCAAAACAGAATACAAAGCTGACAAATGGCTTCAATTTATGGGCTCATGTGCCTCTCTCATTTGGCACAAATACAAATGTTTCCATTGTTGAGATGTAGCATTTGATTGATAACCCATTATTTCTTCTGTAAACAAAGCTTTGTGCGTAATAATATTCACGTAATACAGCATCTGCATCAAAACAAAATGTGTTTTGGCGTACCACCGCCATTGGTACGCGATGGCTGTTGACCAGCACAGCCCTAATAAATTTACATATCTAGGGACCACTTTTCAAAACTCTATCAAATAGCAACACACTAAAAACTATTCTTATCAACTTAGCAACAGCATAGCAACACCTTAACTTGTGGAGGCAGCTGTTTTATGGGCAGCACTTAGATGTTGTAAAAAAGTAACTTTTTGCAATTGTGCCTCAGTTTTATTTATAAAAGCTGGTTTCCCTGAGCCAAAAATACACAAGTATACATTTTTTTTTTTTAAAGCAGTGGTTCCTAAGCTATATGTTCATTATCTTTGGCCATAATCTTTGCGCTATACATTTTAATTTGGCCATAAATTAGAGAGTAGCTCTACACCAGTCTGCTAAACGCCTCCATTTCCTCTACAAAGCATATATTTGTGAAGAATAAGATGCTAAAACATTAAATCTAGCCTTTGCAAAAGCCTTGTTTCATGAAAAAATGTAGATATCTCTTGCATAATCACAGAAAATAATCCATCAAAAGGGCCTTCTTGCACTGCACTGCCTCTTCTAAACTTTGATCTTTTTTTAATGCTTGTCATCTCGCTCGTAATCTGACGGTCCCTCTAAGTACTGTTAATATCCGTTTTGTTTGTTTAGTACTTAAGAATTCCTTTTACCCTTTCTGTCTCATTTCATCTTGTCATTCTTTTTTATTCTCTATCCCTCAAACGTCTTCTAATCCTTGTTCTCCCTTTCTCTCGTTTACTGCTAATCCTTTTCATCCCTTTGGTTTTCCAAATGTTACCATCCTTCAATGTCTTGTTCTTTTTTAGTCATCCCTTCTTCCCTTTCGCTTTTACCCTGTGCTCCTTCTCTCTCCATCTTTTACCCTATATTTAGCTGTAATCCTCTATTTCTGTTTCCGCATCTGTACTGCGCTCAACAGCTGGGGCTGAATTTACACAAAGATCCACACCCACACACTGACACACCGCTATAAACACACAAACACACCCCAGTAAACACACACGCAAAAGCCTCTGGAAACACACATACCCCTGCAAACATGTTTCCACATTTTGCTCTCCAAGCACACATTCTAACCAATGTTGGGGAGCTATTTCAGAACTGCAGCTTGTCAAGCTAAAAGCTAGTTATAATTTAAAGTAGTTAGACTGTCAATTAAAATACAAACTAATAAAAAATTAGGTCATTCCCACACACAAAAATAGCAATTAGCACATTTTAGTTGGAAAAGCTACACTATTTTAAGCTGTAAAGATGCATTCATATATACCGCTGTTTGGTGAATATTCACCAGTCAGAGAATGTTAGTATGTGAAAATTCATTGCTTCATATTTAATCGCTTTTAAAGGATTAGTTCACCCAAAAATGAAAATTATGTCATTTATCACTCACCCTCATGTCCTTCCACACCCGTAAGACCTTCGTTCATCTTCGGAACACAAATTAAGATACGATTTCTTTAAGACTGCAAGGGAAGCTCGGCTTCCCTTATAATGTCACAAAATTAATGGTCAAATATGTACTATTGTATTAACATTTTATTGACTAAAAATGCGTTAGAAAACGTTCATCTCAAAGACGAGTTCGTTCAGAATCAGTTACATATAGCAGGTCGGCTGACTCGATTTCCTTCTCATACATTCCCGCAGCGTCACAGTGCATTTCCCTATTGAAGCCCAGCGTCCATTGACTTCAATGGGGCTGCTTTGAACGGTTTTTTTCAGCGCTTCGAAACTAGACGGTCATTGGATAAACGCTGCGATTA
>RJVU01042534.1:374156-485487 GCA_003731715.1 Anabarilius grahami
AGTCAAGTATTTCTTCATTTTATCTTCAAGGCTTTAAAAAAATATATCTTTTTTTTCTGTTTATTTTAAACCAAAAATCCATAAAACTTTTCTTATTTCCAGGTTTTCAGTGGTCTCGGACATTTTGGACCCCACTGTTTAAAGTGTAAAAGTGAATACAATCTGTCATTGATGCTCAACAAACTTTCAAATGGCACATCTTTTGTAATGTCTTTTTTCTTCTTATCAAAAGACCAATCAAATGTCTCTAACTGTCTTTCCAGAAAAGAACTTAGCTGACCCTGAGTTGATTTGGGTAAGCTGGAAAATCCCCAATAATATGTTGAACATCCAGTACAAATCAAATGCAAAATCGTCTACTTAAGTGTAATCTAGTGGTTATGCCAGGAGGAATACTAAAAATGTATCGGTAAAAAGCTTTCAGGATTATTGACTAAGCTAACACAGACAAACTGGCGTCCTCACAGAGCAGGCTCAAAAACAAAAAAAAACTGAACTACATCATTGTTAAAATGTTGTATGAGGTTCTCTATGTGTCACACTAGACTAAATACACAGATATAAAAACTATTTGTCAGGATAAAAATTACAATGACTTTAATTAAGAGCTGAATGTTTTACAAAACAGTGTATATAATTATTAATTTGATAAAGATAACCAATATATATGACCTTATATGAACTGTACTGTGGCCACTAACATCAAACCATCTGCCCTCTGAAGAGCAGTTATGAACTTTACAACATGCACTATGTCATAATCTCACCAGAGCTAATCCACTTTAGAAATATGCATATTGTAAAGGTTTAATATTCGCTAAAGGCCTCATTTAATCCATGAACTCTCATTTACGGATCAGCCCAGCAGGACACATAATGGTTTTGAAGCACAATATTATAAGTGCCATCAAATATAGAAAGTAGAGTTATATATGGCCTTAGTTATGAAACAGAGTTAATTATATGTGCCATTGAATATGGAATACATAGGAAAGCCAATGCATGAAGGTCATTCCATCTGTCAATAAGGACAATCCGATGTGGAATTCCTGATCAGGGTAATGGTTTTGAAGACAAATGGATAATTTCACACATAATCCAGAATGACAGGCAGAAAAGGGGAACAGACAGCACAGGACTATTAAAGAGGAATGTTTGGGACTGATTGAGTTTGAGGCTGAGAGATCTGAGTTCATATTCTCATAATGTAAACATCTTTCCTGAAGTTACGTATTATTGTCTGGCGGTCAGTTTATAGTTAATTCATAAATTACTTTAAAGATTCCCCGAGAACTATGTTCCCCTAGGGCCATTTTCCTGGTTGCATTTGCATCACCAGTAGGAACTCTGAAGTGGCATACTGCTTTGGTTGTTGTGTGGGACTTTTATTTTGAATTCACTGCGTAATTTTATTTTGACGGCACCGAGAACGCCAGCAATGCCATAGAAGAACCATCTATCTTATACGCTATTAGATAGAACTGTCAAACAAAGAAAGTTAATGGTGTACGAAAAAGTGTTATACTGTTTGTTTTGCCCAATCTCGCTAAGTGAGAAGATATAATCAGCTTGGTTCCTTCATTTACATTTATGCATTTGGCAGACGCTTTTATCCAAAGCGACTTGCATTGCATTATACTATACATTTGTATCCCGAACCCATGACCTTGGCATTGCTAGTGCCATGCTCTAACCACTGAGCTACAGGAAAGCTTCAAATTTTCCTTCAAAGTCGCATTGGATTTCCTTCTTAGCGTAAAGGGTGAGAAGTGCCTGGACTTTGGTGTCAGTCCATCTATCGTTGTTTTCCATGTTCATGGAGTTAGTTTGTGGAGTTAATATATAGGCTATATATTGTGTGTTTACAGCAGTGTTTCGCATTTGTTCGGCCAATTACCGCACATTTACGTCACTGGTAGTTCCTATTGTGCTGGGTTAGACCCTACTCTGAAGTAGGCGCTAATTTAGTCCCTCCACAAGGCATATAAGTAAAATCTTTCCCAGTTCCTGGTCTGCAAACACACCAAAAAGCGAGCACTTTCGCCAATAATTATAGGAACTATGAAAACGTTCCTCCGGTGTGATGTAACAGACGGTGTATGGTACACTCTTAAAAATAAAGGTTCATTATTGGCATCTATGGTTCCATAAAGAACCTTTAACATCCATGAAACCTTTCCATTCCACAAAAGGTTCTTGGAAAAGCGTTCTTTAGATTATTAAAAAAGTTCTTCACGCTAAGAAATAAATGGTTCTTTTAAGAACTGTTCACTGGAAGGTTCTTTGTGGAACCAAATATGGTTCTTCTATGGCATCGCCGCAAAAACCCTCTTTTGGAACCTTTATTTATAAGATCTGAAAAAAAGGAAAACACTTGGAAATGAAGAAAATGTCAGTGATTTGTAAAATTAGCCCCTCCAGAGCAAGACAAATTAAAATACTTTAAGTCAAAACTGTGGAAAATGATCTGCCATAAATTCCATTCAGATTGAAACACAAACATACTGTGCAGATTATGTATCAACTTTTCACAATTGTGTTTTCATTATGTTTTTTTTGTGTTTTTTTTAGGTAAAGTGTGATAGCTGGGTGTAAATATAAGTAAGTGTAACGGGCTGTTATTTGTTCTCATTTAATTTACATCTAATGTTGCAGACAACCCTGTATACTCTACAGATCTTCATAAAGATGTTCGACTTTTGTGTTTTGCTACAGTTCAGATCAGTCAGGCAGTTTTTGACTATGTTCAGTAATTGTAATCATCTTTAGTCTGGATTAAAATCACTATAGTCTCAAACAAGACTTAATCTGTGCTCTGGGATTTTAGGCGCATTGCTGTCTGTTTGCATGTTGCCTCAAATCTGCAGAGTTCATTTCCATAGCTAAAATTAAATCTTAAAACATTTATTTAAATTGAGATGTAATTGAGATGGTATATAAATCTGGCATGTCACATCAGACACAATATGTTTATAATAATATCAGGGCATATGTATGTTTTTATATTAAAAGTTGACAGATATTTAAAATAGTTTGTGAATTGTACATCTTTTTTAAAAAAAGAAGACAGTCCAGTAGTTTTGGTTTACCATTAAATATGGGCTATTTCATAAACCAGTCAAATAGGGACTATTTACCATTAAATATGGACAATTTAATAAACCAAGCAAAATTGCAACTGAACTTGACAGCCAATGCTGAACATTGTTAAAACACGGTTAAAAAAATACAATCGAAATAACATGCAAATCTATTCACATTTATGTAAGAGAGTGATTTCTGTCACAGTGTTGTACACATTATTTTACCTACAGTTATTGTGCTTAATTTTGTGGAACTTAATTTTCAATGATACAGATATAGTTTTGACAGTTACATTTAAAATGACTCTTTCTCCTGTGATGAGATACAGAACCAAAATGCCTGAAATACACTGCGGTCTCATGTAAAACCATTAGCCAAGACCCGGATCCAGACCAAAGCCACATTTATGTGGTCTTGAGAGATCTACCAAGAACACAAGAACAAGACTCTTAATTCCTGGCAAACACTGAGGCTGCTGATAGTACTCTTTTCAAACTGGTGACTGTCCCTGCCATCTGCACTGGGGAAAAAATGGTAACCAAAAAATTCTAAATCTAAATTAACTGGTTTTATTCAAGTCAAAAATATTATTGCTGAATCAACCTAAAAGCATTAATTTGCACCAACAAAATAAATTGTATGGGTTAAATCAAGTGAAAAATAACTTAACGGTTGCAGGTTACCACTTTTTACAATGTGTTTTTGTAAGTATATAGAAAATGTCTCTTAAATAGCAAATAAACACTAGAAATATTTACCATGAAATCCTAAGGATTGAAATTGTTAATGTTCACAAACCAAGTTCATTTGAGGTATCTGGACCAAAGGGATATTAGTAAACTTCATTGTGTAACAAAATGGTTTTCTTTGGATTATCATAATGCCATGGTATGAACATATAGGCATAAACAGAGTTAAGGATTTAGATTGAGGACATTTAATGTTATCCAAAGAAGATCATCACAGGCTGTATATATATTTTTATGTTTGTCTTTTTGTTCCCTAGCATATGTGTTAGTCCCACTCCCAATCGACTTTTCTAGTTTGTGGTCAATCTAATGTAATTGTTGGCAGAGGTCACTAACATTATTTTTAGTTTGAGTGGCAGTTATAGAATATGCCATTCAAACATAGAAATCCATATTTGTCCTCATGTTAATAGCATCACTTCCTCCCATGAGGGGACAATTAAGGTGAATATACTCTATGGTTGCTTTATTTTGTTCAGAAAAATTCTTTGTTTTAATATGGTATAAATGTACACCATGGAAGTGCATAAGATGTTGTTAGTGCAAAGACGTTTTATGGGCACAGCTCCACTAATGAACCGTTACACATGCTGAGTGTACATGTACAATTACAGATTATACATCTAACCACACAGTAAAGCAGAACATCACCGCTTACAGCAAATAAATAGTTTTGAATTTCAAATCCAGAATGCACTGAACAGTGAATACACCTTGACAAGTCTTGGTATTTTTATGCAATAAAAGTTGCTTATAAGATTTAAGGCGCAAGAAATAAAAATAAAGAATCGTGCTTTGTGTGTGAGTTTCATCACATTCAATGCAAATTGCATTTCAACTATTTCTTTTGTCATTGCACTGTGAATCTACACCGCATGTGGGAAACATTATGTGCCAAAAATAAGGTCTAGCAAGCACTATATTTTCATTTTATTGTAATGCATGTCTTCTNTAAACAGACAGCAGGAGAGTGGTAACACAGGGACTTCGATGGACGATGGTGATCCGTGGAGAATGGTGATCGGAGAATGGTGTCCGTGAGTCCGTGAGTGAAATCCAGAGAGTAATCCAACAAGGAACACGAGAAACAGGAAACAGCGGCTAGAAGTCCAATCCAGGGAACACACAACACGAGAACACGAGACACAAACACCGGACTCCAAACAACGATCTGACAAACAAGAGACGAAAGACAAGGCGTTAAATAGGCCGATGGTAAGTGCCCGCAGCTGCCGCTGATCAACAATCAGCGGCGACGCCCACACAAAACAATGAGGTGACACACCCACACCATCACACAGACACCAGGATGAGACAACGGATTCATGAACCGTGACAAGAAATGCAGTGCTTTAAAAATAGGAGATTAGTTTGGAGCGGTGCGATTAGCAGACCTCGTTTGGCTCTCTCTGCCATAAGTGATTGTCCTTCCCCAGATCATTAACCCTGGCACTGTTTGACAGTGTAATGAGCAACTGGAGGAGCACTGTAATACACACTGGTTATGAAACGCTCATATTGTGAGAGAATACAACGGCACAAATTTTCACAGACATACATGCGCACACTCACCTATTACGAAACACTGAGCACTGAGATTTGGAAAAGGGGGGAAAAAAGTATTAATTCCAATGAACCAGTGCCCTGAATATGCTCTTAAATAGATATGAAATTATAAAAAGAGCAATGATGTTATAAAAGCAGATTTGAAGAAGAATTATAGTGACGTAAACAGTCGGACAATTTGATATTTATGGGTGTGTCTTCAACTACTGTATGGCTCTGTGGACTTTTAGAAAATGCAGAATTTTGTTTCACTTTATTTTGATGGTCCCTTTAACACATTCTGTTGACTGTAAGTAACGTTGCACCTACATGTCTACTAACTCTCATTAGAGTGTTAGTAGAGTATTAGTAGACTTGTGGGGTTAGGGTTAGAATAAGTTGTACTTGCAAATTTACTCATAGTCAGTAGAATGTCTGTTGGGGACCATCACAATAAAGAGTTAAAAGATATTAAAGGGCTAGTTCACCCAAAAATGAAAATTCTGTCAGTAATTACTCACCCTCATGTCATTCCACACCCATAAGACCTTCGTTCATCTTGGGAACACAAATTAAGATATTTTTGATAAAATCCGATGGCTCAGTGAGGCCTGCATTGCCAGCAAGACAATTAACACTTTCAATGCCCAGAAAGCTACTAAAGATGTATTTAAAACAGTTCATGTGACTACAGTGGTTCAACCTTAATGTTATGAAGTGACAAGAATACTTTTGTGCGGCAAAAATTAAACAAAATAATGACTTTATTCAACAATATCTAGTGTTGGGCAGCTTCAAAACACTGCTTCATGAAGCTTCAAAGCTTTACGAATCTTTTGTTTCGAATCGGCGGTTCGGAGCGTGTATCGAACTGCCAAAGTCACGTGATTTCAGTAAATGAGGCTTTGTTACATCAAAAGTGTTTCGAAATTTCAATGGTTCACCACTACTAAAATAATCTTTGAGTTGTTTACTTAAATGTTTTGAGTATTCTGAATTTATTGGGTTTTACAACCACTGCATCAAAATAATTGAAAAATAAGAAACATTACATATGGTAAACAATAGTTTTAAGTACAGTGGACTTAAACATTAAATAAAATTAAAGTTTTTTAGTTTGACTTAATTGTTACTTATAATTATTGTTTACTTTAAAAATTTGAGTTGCTTTACTTAATTGGTAATTGGTGTCTACAATAATTTTGAGTATTCTGAACTTATCAGGTTTTACAATTTGTGTTTAAGTGCATTCTATGCTGGAAATGGCATTTACCAATAAAATTGCTTAGGCTAATACACTATATTGCCAAAAGTTTTGGGACGCCTGCCTTTATGTGCACATGAACTTTAATGACATCCCATTCTTAATCTGTAGGGTTTAATATGGAGTTGGCCCACCCTTTGCAGCTATAACAGCCTCAACTCTTATGGGAAGGCTTTCCACAAGGTTTAGAAGTCTGTTTATGGTCATTTTTGACCATTCTTCTAGAAGCGCAATTGTGAGGTCAGGCACTGATGTTGGATGAGAAGGCCTGGCTCGCAGTCTCTGCTCTAATTCATCCCAAAGGTGTTCTGTCGGGTTGAGGTCAGGACTCTGTGCAGGCCAGTCAAGTTCCTCCACACCAAACTCGCTCATCCATGTCTTTATGGACCTTGCTTTGTGCACTGGTGTGCAGTCATTTTGGAACAGGAAGGGGCCATCCCCAAACTGTTCCCACAAAGTTGGGAGCATGAAATTGTCCAAAATGTCTTGGTATGGTGAAGCATTAAGAGTTCCTTTCACTGGAACTAAGGGGCCAAGCCCAACCCCTGAAAAACAACCCCACACCATAATCCCCCCTCCACCAAACTTTACACATGGCACAAGGCAGTCAGGCAAGAACCGTTCTCCTGGCAACCGCCAAACCCAGACTCATCCGTCGGATTGCCAGACAGGAAAGCATGATTCGTCACTCCAGAGAATACGTCTCCACTGCTCTAGAGTCCAGTGGCGGTGTGCTTTACACCACTGCATCTGATGCTGTGCATTGAACTTGGTGATGTAAGGCTTGGATGCAGCTGCTCGGCCATGGAAACCCATTCCATGAAGCTCTCTACGCACTGTTCTTGAGCTAATCTGAAGGTCACACGAAGTTTTGAGGTCTGTAGCTATTGATTCTGTAGCTATAGAAGTTGGCGACTTCTGCACACTGTGCGCCTCAGTATGCGCTAACCCCCCTCTGTGATTTTACATGGCCTACCACTTCGTGGCTAAGTTGATGTTGTTCCCAATTGCTTCTACTTTGTTATGATACCACGAACTGTTGGCCGTGGAATATTTAGTAGTGAGGAAATTTCACGAATCAACCTATCACGGTACCACGCTTGAATTCACTGAGCTCCTGAGAGCGACCCATTCTTTCACAAATGTTTGTAGAAGCAGTCTGCATGGTGCTTGATTTTATACACCTGTGGCCATGGAAGTGATTGGAACACCTGAATTCAATGATTTGGAGGGGTGTCCCATTACTTTTGGCAATATTGTGTGTATGTGTGTATATATATATATACTCATACATATCACAAAAGAACATAAGAGACATAAAAGTGCACATAGTTAAAGAAACACCCTTGTATGGCTAATGAATAGCAGGCCAAGCATTTTATAACATTTTTACAATAGAAGTTGAGGCCTAAAGAGGCATTTCTTGGTTGTGTGAGTGAGTCAGACTTTTGGCAGTGGTAAAAAACCTGCTTTTACTTTTGAAGTAAAGCTTTGTTAGCCATTCTTTTCACACAAACTGCTTGGGGGTCTATTTCTTTGCTAGGGATTATGAAACGTACCATTACATTAGCATGTTGCCCACTCTTTGAGTTATGTGCAGTATATCTGAGGCATTTGATCTCACTCCCGAGACAGATCAAAACATAATGAGCAAGTATACGTGTGTTGATCTATCCCAGAAATCCTGCATTCGTACTGAGCTGCGTGACCTTCAAGGCATCAAGATACAGGTTGCATTCTGCTCGGTTTTCCTTGATGTCTCTTAAAATGTTTTATAGCACCGTTAGCATCTGGATTTTCTTGATCTACTGAGACAATTACCTCAGATTTGTGTCCTTTCTTCATGACTAACTCAAGGTAGGGAAACCTTTCTCAAGTCCAAAGGCCCTCTGGAGGGAGATTTAGCAGTTAGCTCATCACACCAGATGTTTAACCCACATTGGATGAGGATTAGCATCCAGCCTAGCACTTGAATTAATGATTTTGCGAGGGTGGATCCGACGCTGATTGTTTATATCCTTCTCTCTGGAGTCTTCTATGTAAAGTATCGGGAGGAACAGGAAATGCAGGAAATAGTATCTGAGTTTAATCACAATTAAGCTGCACTGATCCAAGTGCATTTTGGGAATGAGTCTGGTAAATGCTGATGATCCGTCTGCGTCAAACACTTGAGTAGTGTTGTTGTTTTTTGTTTTTTTGTTTTTTAGAAAAAGTACACATACAGAGTTGGACCAAGAGATTCAGTCATTTTTCAACACCCCGGACTGGGATCTTTTGTCAAGGACACAGTGGTGTTTCTCAACATCCCAGAAGGAGGATGTTAGCACACTGAGATTGAACCATGGCATTGTGGGAAGTTGTCCATTTTTCTACACATCCTCATACCAGCATAAGCTTGGAGCTTCAAAATCAACAGTTCTAAGTGGCTCATATTGTATAGTGTTCAATAGATGCTTGATAATAAAACAAGTGCATCTCATGTGTTCATGTGCAAATATCAGCAGTCTGTCCCAAAAAAGAAGTTGATGCATGAGATCTCTTTAATATTATAGACAGCATGGGATACAATCAAGAGCAAATATAGACTTTTGCTTTTATAAACTCTGTCTCAAATTTAGCTTTTTGTTTTTTAGAAAAGATCCTGTCTCCAATTTTCAGAAAATCTCAACAATGTCTCAAACAGTTGTCTTTAATTTGATAGATGGACAGACAGACACAACTATATAAATTCTCCTGAACTATGAAAGAGCAATAGAATCTTCCTCTGGGGTTACTTCAGTAAGACACTTATGACAGTCGGCATTAACAAGAATAATCTAGAGGTTTCAGAACAAAATAAACTTTTAGTTTCAATGGTGCAAAGGAACTGAATAAATGTCACATCTGACAATCCTCAAGGAAGGACATAATAGCAGTGGAGAGTCTTGCACTGGAACACAGATTCACACACACATATGAAACAAGAGAAAGGGAGAGGAAGTGGCTCTCTGTGAGGCCTGTTCTCTGAAGGCTTTTGTTCTTTTTGTGCTGTTTCTGGGTCTAAGATGGTAAGGCTGTATTGTTCACGCTGGACCCCCATTATTCTGCTACATTCATAGAGACTCTATTCACTAAAGAATAAAAAAAAGGACAGAGAAAGGATGAGAGGCTGTTAAATATATAAAGTATAAAATGAATTTTTAAGGGATAAATGAATGAAATACTAAGTAGTCAATAATAAATTTTTTTTTATATCTGTACAGATAAAAAAAAATCCAGATCTCTATTTCTCTATGAGTCTTTCTGTCTCTCTCTCTCCAGCTGTTTGTCCTTTGGCCACCCATGTGACCCGCCCACCGCTTTCACTCAAAGAGCCAAAGCACCAAGCGGACACATCAGCCAACCTTACAAAACCTCTTCCGCTGTGACCGTTCAGCCCTCATCTGACAAAGTAATGTTCATCATTATAACTGCTAATTTAGCCAAATATCCAGTGAAAGTAAATACAGCAAAATTGTGTACTACAGAATAGCGTATTTTCAACATTGATAATAAAAAGACATTTTTCTTGTGTATCAAATCAGCATATTAGAATGATTTCTGAAGGATCATGTGACTCTGAAGACTGGAGTAATGATGCTGAAAATTCCGCTATACTTCACAGGAAAAATATATATATTTTAAAATATATTAAAATAGAAAACAGTTATTTTGAATTGTACTAATATTTCACAATATTTCTGTTTTTGCTGTATATTTGATCAAATTAGCATTGGTGAGCAAAAGAGATTTCTTTAAAGAACATTTAAAAATCTTACTTTTAAACAGTATTGTATATATTATTGCCTGTGTGATTGGCAGAGCTTTGCATATTAGTACACTTCAACTCCATAACTCCATATTTATGTTAGTTTCCATAAATGTTTTAAATGGACTCTTAAAGGTGCTTTGCATTGTGATCATTATCATTTGTCTAAGTAATATTGATGTGAACTCTTATATTTGAATGTGCACTGAATTTTAGAATATGACCTTAATGCTGATTAATTGCTGAGCAAATGTTTAAATATTAAAATGTATTATATACCACATTAAAGGGTTAGTTCCCCCAAAAATGAAAATTCTGTCATTTACTTACTTACTTACTTACTTACTTATGTAGTTTGCAAGACTATTGTTCTTGCTTGATGCGTGAGAACAAACCTCACTGGTTTTTGTAGAAGCTCAAACGTGCTGCGTAACACAAGAATGAACCTTATTGGTTCTTGCAGAAGCTCAAATGTGTTGCGTAACACGAGAATGAACCTCATTGGTTCTTGCAGAAGCTCAAATGTGCTGCGTAACACACAAGAATGAACTTCATTGGTTTTCGCACGTCAAGCGAACATGCTTGAGCTTCTGTTTACCATATCAGATATGTGCATTGATGAATGTTTAAAAATGAATAAAAGTCTAAATTCAATCTGTTCATCATATAAAGCGATCGTGTCTCTTCAGAAAATTTGGACAAAACCATTTAATTCATATGGATTAGTTTTACGATCTCTTTATAAATTTTTTAAGCATCAAAGTGGTAGTTGCGTAGCTGTCAATGGAGGGACAGAAATGTCTCAGATTTCATCAAATTATCTTCATTTTTCCGAAGATGAACGAAAGTCTTACGGGTTTTGAACAACATCAGGGTGAGTAATTATTGCACTCTAAAAAATGCTGGGTTAAAAAAACCCAAGCTGGGTAAAATATGGACAAACCCAGCAGGTTGGGTTAAAAGGCACCTATTATGCCCTCTTTCACATGATGTAATATAAGTCTCTNAAAATTTGGACAAAACCATTTAATTCATATGGATTAGTTTTACGATCTCTTTATAAATTTTTTAAGCATCAAAGTGGTAGTTGCGTAGCTGTCAATGGAGGGACAGAAATGTCTCAGATTTCATCAAATTATCTTCATTTTTCCGAAGATGAACGAAAGTCTTACGGGTTTTGAACAACATCAGGGTGAGTAATTATTGAGTGAATTTTCATTTTTGGGTGAACTAACCCTTTCACATTTAAACTCTCCCATGCTTCCCTTTTTTCCATTTAAAATAAGCTACTTATTAGTTACTTTACTTGTCTATTGATGAAATATAAAATGGAGTGTGTACTCCATTCAGTTCAAGATCTGTTGTTTAGATAAGTATGGAGGAACATTAGCCAGTGGTTTTCAGTTGATTGCTCTAGCATAAAACCTTTTTCCTGTGTCGCAGTTACATTTTATTCATTGTATGTGTGCGTTTCTTTTGTGATTAGATACAGAGAACAGGGCATGACCTCAGCAGTTTGGTAGTACTCAACATTTAATCAAAAATGCCCTAAAGGCAGAGGACACACCGTGATATTCATGCATGAGAAACGTTAAACAAATTACCTTATAATCATTTTCTAGCAATTAGTCATTTTACTTCCAGATTTATGTTACTCTCTAATTTAGAAGTTTTTTTAAATCATCAGAGATGACCAAGAGAAGTCAAAAACCAAAGACCTTCCAAAGTCAAAAGAAAAAGTTTGGATTGTGGGACATTTTTAATGAGTATTTTGGCACCAGTGAGTAACCGCTCTCCATGTCGACCTCTTCATCCGACCAGATGACACTTGCACTGCATACAGATTATTTATTTGTGCCAGTAACCATGACACTAGAGCAAACATGTCTCTGTGTGGTGCAGAGAGCACTGGCAGGCCAACTCCATCCTGAAGAGAGACACTACGTATGTATGTTGAATACACAGAGTTTAGCTCTGCCACTTCCTCTGGGTTTGGCCCTTGAGCTTTATTCTCTCCACTGGCTCGCTCAACTCAAGTGTGTGTATGTGTGCGTGTGTGTGTTAGAGTGTACACTTAGACAAAGTTTTAGTCTGCATGGCCACAAATTTTAAAACCATGTTAAAACTCCTGGCTGAGGCATAATTTAATAGAAAGCATTGCCAAAAACACAAAAACTGCTGCACAGCATTAAAACAGAAGCATGTGCGCAGGCAGAAGGCATTTTTATTTGGTTATTTGAATTTATTATAAAAATGATGAATTGATGAGCAGATAGTGAAGGAAAGGCAGCTAACACACCATCATATATGAATTAGAATCTTAAAGCTAGATTATTATTTTTTTTATGAAGAAAATGGGTAGTACCTGTTTAAAACTGTTTACGTAACTGATGTGGTGAACCAATAAGCATGACTTCGGTCTTATCACTGTTAAGGCAGAGAAAGTTCTCAGACATCCACTTCTTTACCTCAGAGATACTTTGAGACAGAGTAGAGATATCAACATTTACATCTGATTTTGAATGTACATATATCTGTGTGTCATCAGCATAAAAATGAAAGTTAAGACCAAGCGAGCTTAAAAGCTGACCAAGGGGAAATATATACAGACTAAATAGTAATGGACCAAGTATTGATCCTTGAGGAACACCTGATTTCACAACTCCGACTTCAGATCTTGAACCCCCCAATACAACAAATTGTTTACGGTCAGAGAGATAAGACTTGAACCAGTTCAGAGCAATCTCAGAAACACCAAAAACATACTCAAGACATGAGAGTAAAGTACAATGATCAATGGTATCGAATGCTGCACTGAGATCAAGTAGAATCAATATAGATATATAACCAGAATCTGAGGCAATTAATAAATCATTTAAAACCTTTACCAGTGCTGTTTCAGTACTGTGCAAATTATGGAAACCAGACTGAAGGGGCTCAAATAGGTTGTTAACAGTCAGGTGAGCTCTTAATTGAGAAGCCACAACTTGTTCTAAGATTTTAGAAAGAAAAGGAAGGTTGGAGATGGGTTGAAAATTTTTAAGGTTGGTACTGGGGTAACAGCAGCAATTTTAAGTGCAGCTGGCACCACACCAGTACTCAGAGAATCTTTGACTATACTCAGTACAGCAGGACAGAGAGATTCAAAACATGACTTAAACAAACAAGTTGGTATGGGGTCAACAACAGAAGTGGTTGCTTTCATACTTGAGACAATGTTACGCAGAGACTGTGAGTCCAAAGTAGGAAAGTTGGAAAGTGGAACACCAGTAAATACATAACCATTCGATGTGTTGACAGATGACACTTGTACAATGGCAATATGATTTCGTATGTCCTCAATCTTGCTGCTGAAGAACTGTAAAAACCTGTTGCACAGATGAGCTGAAGCTGGCACATTGGACATATTATTCCTATTTAGGAGTTTGTTTATTGAAAGAAAAAGTTGCTTTGGGTTGTTTTGCTGACTTGTTATCATTTGTGAGAAATAGTCTGACCTAGCAGATACAATTTGTCCCTTATACTCAACCAGACTGTCTTTCCAGGCCTGGTGGTGGATAGTTAAGCCAGACATACGCCATCTACGCTCAATTTAAGGCAATGAGCTTTGCAGGATCGTAGTTCATCAGTATACCAGGGTGCATTTTGTACAAATGAGATAGATCGAGACTTTAAAGGAGCAAATCTGTCCAAACCAGTAGATAAAATCGAGTATAAGCCAGTTACTTTGTCATTCAACTCCTCAGATAGTAGTCCACAATCAAATGAAGAATCAATATAATCAGAAAACTCGAGGGGCTCAATGGATCTCCATTTCCCATAGTTTGTAGTACGTGGAACAGTTTTGTTTGTAACAGGACAGTCCATATTGAAGAAGATTGCCCGATGGTCAGACAATCTTAACTCTGTGATACACAGGTGAGAAACAAACGATCCATTTAAGATGACGAGATCTAAAATGTGGCCTTTATTGTGAGTGGGAGAATCCACGAGTTGATGTAGCTCGAAGCACTCCAATAACGATGAAAAATCTCTTGTGGTTGAACAGTCACTATTGTCCATTGTGAATGTTAAAATCCCCCACAATGAGGACTCTCTCGAATTTAAGGATCAACACAGATAGCATATCAGCAAAATCTGTTGTAAAATCCTTATTTCTCTTTGGAGGCCTGTAGATAGTTGCTATAACAGTAGATATCGGTGCACAAATACTCAGAACAAGACTTTCAAAAGACTGAAACGGAGGAACAGCCACCGGACACAGGTTTTGCGGATGTTTATACAGCACAATGATTCCACCACCTCTGCCAGAGGATCACGGGGAATCATATAATCCATAGCCGTTTGGGGTCAGTTCATTAAAAAGAAGGCCATCGGATTCCTTATGCCAGGTCTCTGTTAAGCATATAATGTCCAGGTTGTAGTCTGTAATTATATCTGCCAAAAACGAAGCCTTGTTATTTATAGAACGTACGTTTATAAGCATCGATTTCAGCAGACACGTAGAAGCCGGTGAGTCTGACGAGGTCTCATTTCGCCGTACTGCAACCAGGTTATTTAAATTAACACCAGTAGGTCTGCACGGTATCTTTCGTGGTTTACGCAGAATTGTCGGATGAGTGACATAGTTCGTGGATGTCAAAAGGATGTTAGACATACTTCGTGATGATCGATGAAAGGTATCGCTTTGGTCGCAGTATTCCCGCTGCTCCACAGCGCATACACGTTTCCTTCCCCAACACAAAGTTCCATTTAAGATTCAACAGCTGGCGTGCAGTGTACCTAAGGGCCATGCCGGTGGAATCCACACCGACGAAATCCACGCCGACAACCGCTTCTCTGCAGTACACGTCCTGAATCACTCCGTTAAGATACACAATCCCAACAACGCCCAGAGATAAAAGCAGTAATCCAGCAAATAAAACATGATTCGACATCACCGTAAAGAGGGAAATGCAATCCAATTAAAACTCCTCGTAGCACATTAGAAAATGCAATTAGTTGCACTAAAAATAGTATAAAATAATACAATAGTCCGGAGAACGGAGCGGCAGCCACACGCGCCAGCGTACCCCTTCAACCGGAAGTCTAGCCTGTATTACGTGGTGTCATGTGTGGTTGCCAGGGCTTTGCTATGTGGTTGCTAGATAGTTCAAAATGGTTGCTAAGGCATTGCTAGGTTGTTGCTAGAGTATTCTTTTTGACTAGACTTGAGACTTGGTTGCTAGGCATTTATGGGTGGTTGCTATGATGTTCTCTGTGATTGTTATGTAATTGCTATGGAGTTTTGAGTGGTTTCCAGGGTGTTGCTTTGTGGTTGCTAAAGAGTTGGTTGTTAAAGTATTGCTAGGGTATTCTGTGTGCATTCTTTGATTTTGCTATGTGGTTGCTAGGGTGTTGCTATGTAGCAGACAATATAATCATGACATGGAGGCGCCGGCACGATCACTTGCACGTGAACTTGAGCGAGTCTTATAGGCTAAATGACCCGAAACTCAACGTATAGACTGCTTGCCTCACAGACATGAGAAATAAATCTACAGAAAGCTTGAAATGTCTACTTTTAAACTAAATAATTCAAAACGAAAAGAAAGGCTACTTTCTGATTATGTAATCCGAATGAAATGTGCATTCTCTCTCGAGGCGCGTCCACTGCAGAGATGATGAGAGTCAGCGATGTCAACTTCATCTTTGCAGCCGACACTGATTCAGAAAACATTACTTTATTAATAAACAATTAAAATGTCTCCTTGCTGTTTTTGTCACATTCATAATCATTACTTTTGCCGGTTCTTTATGGCAAGCTTTATGAGTGCGCTTGAGTGCTGTATCTAGCCTGTATTACGTAAATGCTCGTTATATGGTTTATTCTTTCCAGTATTTAAGAAATTTAATTAATATAAATGTGATTAGTCAACTAATGGCTTAAATTAACAACTACTAGTCGACTAAAAAAAAACGTATTTCACATATTTTCAATCCAGCATGTTACAAAGGGTATCTGGTTTGAGCTCACGCTCCGCTCACATGCTCTGACACACACACACAGAGAGAGCATTAAAATGATATGTGTATGACTAACCTGTACTATTTCTTAACAACAAAACGCTTTGCAGGTCTATCGTCTCTAGTCACACACCAATCATCATCAGTAAGCATGTGTCCCGCCACAACACACACACCAGAGAAAAAACTTTGCAGGTCCTATGGCTGAGAGAGACCCTACTCGGATGAAAACCGTATCAGTTAGCTCGATTATAGTAACGTGGCATTTTTTTTGTCAGGCGTTGTAATGGGGGAAAATAATTTGTTTGATTACTCGTTACTGACAAAAGTAACACCGTCAGTAACGCCGTTTATTTATAACGCCATTATTCCCATCAATGGTTACGCAGCACGTTTGAACTTCTGCAAGAACCAATGAGGTTCATTCTCGTGTTACGCAGCACGTTTGAGTTTTGGTTGGTTGCTAAGGTATTGATTGGTTGTTGCTAGAGTATTCTCTTTGGTGTTCTGTGTGGTTGCTATGTAGTTGCTAGGGAGTTTTTGGTGGTTGCAGGGGTGTTTCTACGTGGTTGCTAAGTAGTTGGTTGCTAAGGTATTGCTAGGTTGTTGCTTGGTTATTCTTTCTACTTTCGTGAGTTTTGCTATTTGGTTACTAGGGATTTCTGGATGGTTGCTTGGGTGTTTTTATGTGGTCTCTAGGGAGTTCAGGTTAGTTGCTAACGTATTGCTAGGAAGTTCCTAGGGCTACTTGGTTGCTAAGGATTTCTGGGTGGATGCTTGGGTGTTGCTAAGTGGTTGCCATGGCATTGATATGTAATTTCTATGGATTTCTGGGTGGTTGCTAATTCATTGCTAGGGTATTCTCTTTGGTTGCTAGGCATGTATGGGTGGTTGCTAGGGTGTTTTGGGTGGTTGCTATGTAGTTGCTAGGGAGTTTTGGGTGGTTGCCAGAATGTTGCTATGTAGTTGCTAGCGAGTTCTGGTGGGTTACTAAGGTATTGCTAGGGTAATCTGTGTGCTTTCTTGGGTTTTGCTATTTGGAGTTTCAGGGTGGTTCCTAGGTGTGTTGCTATGTGGTTGCCATGCCATTGCTATGTAGTTTCTTGAGAGTTCTAGGTGGTTCCCAGGGTGTTCCTATGTAGTCGCTAGGAGGTTCTGGTTAGTTGCTAAGGTATTGCTAGTTTGTTTACTTGGGGTGACAGCCCAATTCAAAAGACCTCACCTCCAAGCATTGTAATATGGTGTGCTGGCAATTTAAGAGGAAATTATGCAGACAGTGACAGTAAGTGTAAGCTATAGGGACAATAAACACCACAAAACACTGTAACACGTCTGAAAACGTTATTATGATATCACACGGCCTGGGACAAACTTGTTTTTGTTTAGTTTTTTAGCTTTGCCCCTTTTTGCAACTAAATAATATATTAGAATTTATCAAAAGATAAAGTGCTTTTAAGACTAAAAAACTGAGCCTCACTTTACAGGTCTCTTTATCTTGTGTATTTCTTTCCATAACATGTCAACAGGAAATGGGTTGGCTCACTCAGAGTGACTTTAAGTTGTACCTCCATCCTGCCAGTTTGCAACGCACGCACTATAGTTATGGATAATGTGGGAACGCTGGAGGAACCGTGATGTTTCTTGTGTCTGAGAACACTTCCTATGTCCAAGAATGGCATTCACACGATAGCAGAAAAGTGTGTGTGAGCTGACCAAAACACAGGTCATAAAAGTGCCAGCTGCATATAACATTGTGAGAAGTGAAAATATGTCAGGGGCATTATGATGTACATCTTCAAAAATTAAATCATTTTTCTTAGTTATGTACAGGTATATATATATATACTATTCCTCAAAACATGATGTTCAAACACAAACACACACCCTTGTGGTCATGTTTGTGTTTGTGAATGGACTGCAGAACTCTTAGAGAGATCCGTATGTTAGGATAGTAATTAGGGAACATTTGGAACATTTAATGATCTGCATACAGAGTGGAAGTGGAAGACAAAAAAGTATTCGAATGTAAAGTGTGTGATGGAAAAAAGAAAATAAAAGGGGTTTGGATGTGCAGATGAGTGGGGTAAAGGTTGGAGGAAACCCCTGTGAGACTGGGGGAGAGGAGGGCAAAGGAAAAAAGGGGAAAACTGGATGGAGGAGAAAAACAGTGATTGAGAACCACACATCCCAACCACACACTGACAGACTGTAATTTGGAACTCCCCAGAATAGCCGGTAAACGAGAGGGGAGGAGACACGCTATAACATAAACTCCTCATCAGCACGCAAGTCACACACAGACACACACACAAGCTCACGGGTCACGGGAAAAGCAGAGAAACTGACCCTGATAAGATGAGCGACACATTCAGACAGTTCAATATCTAATGACATTCTGACAAACCTGTGCTTTTAGAAATAGGGTTTCTGTTGCAGCTTCAGATGTAGAAATGAAATAATGTTTCTGTGTTCCCAAAGATAGGGTTATGTCATTTTGGAAACGTCGTTTTTATTTGTTACAACAAATCTTGATAAATCATGCTTAATATATTTGTATTATTATCTAACTAGGGAACACAGGTAGTTTTGGTTTCGTTTTCACTGTGTTCTGTTCCCGTTTACCTGTGTTCCCTAGTTAGTTTCCTTGTTTGTTAATTAATTCCACGCACCTGTTCTGTTTTCTGTTGATTACTCTCTGTCTGTATTTAAGCCCTTAGTTCATTCTGTTAATTTGTCCGGTATCGTCTGTGTTTAGTGTGGTTGAGAATTAGCTTACTCCTGCGATCTCCAGAGTGTTCCTTTGTGGATTTAATAAAGACAGTTTTCGTTTGATTTCTACGTGCGCATTAATACTGCTACTGTGTGATATATATAAAAGGTATGGACAGAGTTATTTTTGCGGCTTACCTTATTGCATGCATTTGTTGGAGTTTCCCTTTCAGATGCAACATTTATGGAAGGGGAGTATTTAAATGAATCATGCAAGGTGATTTACTAAGGTTTGCGCTAGTCAATTTACAAGTATTTGTGCTATTATTTACCGCCCAAAAAAGTCTTAAACCAGACACTAATTTACACTGCTCTTGGTAGATTGTATTGGTCATCATGGAAATGATCCGGCTGCGCTTTTTTGGAATCCCGCTCTCATGCTAATTTGCCCTGTTTAGTAAATCTGGCCCCAAATGTTGGGGAAAGTTACTTTTAAAAGTAATTCATTATAATATTGTTAATCCCTAAAAAAAGTTACTAATTGCGTTACCTTTTATGAAAAGTAATGTGTTACATTACAGTTCAACACTCTTATTTCTGCTTATTGGTTGAATTAGATCATCGATGGTCAGGAGCAATGACATTTGTTAATAAAGTGAGATTAAATACATAAAGTAAATCTGTGTCATTTAATATAGTTAATTATTACAGGTTTGCGTAAAATTCTGAGATTGCGTTTCACTGTTTTATTCATTTTGAGAAATACTGAATGTTTTAGTGCAAGTGAGATGAGTAAATGCATGTTCACATTTAGTCTAGAACTACAATAACCATCATGTTCACAAAGTGTACACAATACCTCTGTACCTTATTTCTCTCAACATGGGGACCGGAGAGCTGTCAGTCAATAAATATGAAAGTAACTTGTGTTACTTATTTGAAAAAGTAACTTAGATTTTTCATTGTAATTGAAAAAGTAATGTGTTACTTTACTAGTTACTTGAAAAAGTAATCTGATTACATAACTCAAGTTACTTGTAATGAGTTACCCCCAACACTGGGGTTGACAGCATGTCTTTTTCCTACCCACCATGTTAATGTTAATTGTATAAGAAAAAATTGAAATTAAGGATAAACTATTTACACTTGAGGGGCCATATAAAACTCATCTCACATTAGCAGGTGTTTGAAATGAACTCTGAATTGATACATGGGTAAATAAGGGTAAATATCATGAGTTCAGTGCATTTAAAGAAGAATGATCTCTGATAATACTACACTGAGCAGATCACAGTTCAGGAGAACAGACATGTTTCTTTAAACTAATTGTTTATCCTTACATACACACAGTTTTCCTTACCAGACACAAGTGTAATGTTTCATTATTGTTTGGCAGCAATAGTAGCTTCTACTTACTCAACTCAGCTGAAGTTTGATTGCATGTCTGAATGCAGTAATGCTGCAGTAACCTGAATTGTTTTGTATGTCATGATGTAGACATGAGTTCCCAGGAAAATCCCAGGAAGAACACAAAGCTACTGATGTTCTACCTGGAATTCTGCTGTCAAGGATATCAAGAATTTTTAGACATGTTTGTGAGTTCTCAGATGTGTTCAGGAATGTGGTCTGGGACTTGCTGCCTGTCAGTCAACTCTTACACAACCATACAACTGTAGTGCTACAGTACATAACCACTCTTGCCATTAAATATTGACAGTGTACTAGTGGAGCACAACAAAAACATGTACTTCTAACATGTACTTTTCAAAATTAAATGGCAAGTCCTAAAAATGTTCTTTATTTTTTCTTATTTATTTATTCATTTAGTCTTTTTGGCTGATGAATGATTTCAATTTGTCATTTTCTTTGAGATTATCAATCATTATTAAGCAGCAATTTCAATGGGTATTTTTTAGTTTAGCTCATTATCGATTATTCTTTTAGGAAGGTAATGAAGCATAAATATTCTTGTTTTTGATATACCCTCAAAATGATTTTAAAACAGGTGTGTCATATCATTTTTATTCATATATAACAATCTCTGTGCCTCACTTCTCAAAAATACCATCCACTTTCGATTCTATTTACTTATTGCAACACATATACAAACTCTTTCGTGTTTGCTTTCATGCTTGATTTATGATATTTCATCTGAGCTAAAATAGTCTTTGATGTGACATGTTACATTATTCTTTGCATGCATAGAATACAATGAATTCACTGTTAAAAGAACCTCCTCAACAGCTCGGGTGTGAATTTATACTTTACACCAGTCTGGCAACAATTTCTCACCTAAATTCACTCTTTTTGGACTGAAACTTGTTCCATCTGGTTGCATTTCAGTTTCTAAGCTATCTTAATCTCTTTCTACTCGCAGTGCCACTTCTCATTTCCAAAGTCCAGTATGATGATGTAGATTAAAGGTGGCATGGCGCAAAACATCATGGTTATAAGTATGGAAGGTGATGATTTTGTGGATACATTTAATAGTGTCTTTAGAGCAGTCACTGTTTGTTTCAGATTCATTACCAACGAGTTATTCTAAGGACCCAATCTTCTTCTCTGAAAGAGGTGGATTGCAACAGATCAGCATGTGTGCCAGTCCAAAACAGTGGGAACCGGGTCCATAACAAAACAGTCTTTTTGTATTAGGTTACAGAATTACACACTCAAAAAAGAAATTTCCATATCCAGATGGCATTCATGTTAAACCAGCTAACTTCTACTGACACTTTGGAAATGCTTGAAGATTGCAGTCCGGATTCATTCAAATGACCTCTCCGCCTATGCGCGAAAAGAAAACAGATGCAGTCTAAATCTCGTTCAGACCTATACGTGCATGTAAAACCACCGCTGGACTCTCTGGTTCCTCTGTAATGTCGGAATCACGCTCAAGAAAACCACTGACACCCACTATGATCTCCGCTGTTTCCACTGCTAAGTCTGAGCACGCAAACAAACAGTCGTTTTTAATAGAGATCTACTTTTAAAAACGCAAAATCCAATTGGAAAATCCAATGCAAATTCCAGAGAGCCAGAGGGTGACCGATTTGAAAATAATGGGATAACTGACAAACATATAGCAGCAATTCATCCGAGACGGGAGTTATTTGTGAGGGGATTCCTGAAAACCATGCAGTCTAATTGCATTTGTTTTTCCTCTCACAACTTCATGTGTTCACAAAATGTATGACAGCTGTGGTAGACTTGTCTGTCTCATATACCTCCTTCAGGCCTGGATATTAAAGTAGAATACTTTTTGTGTGCCAAAAAAACTAAATAATGACTTTATTCAACTATATCTAGTGATGGGCGATTTCAAAACACTGCTTTATGAAGCTTTGAAGCGTTACGAATCTTTTGTTTCGAATCAGTGGTTCGGAGCGTCTATCAAACTGCCAAAGTCACGCCCCCCAGTGGTGAACCATTGGAATTTCAAAACACTTATGACGTAACAAAGCCTTGTTTACTGAAATCATGTGACTTTGGCAGTTTGATACAGTTTGATAACCTATAAATTAGATCATGAAAATATACAATAAAAAAGTATTAAATTAACTTCAACCCAAACTAATTGAAAAGAAAATGCATTAAGGAAAATAAAAATGTAATACGGGGGTGAATTCAGGTTGATTGGGACACTTTTTGTGATTGAGATGACTGGGGAAAAGTGTCTCAATCAACCTGAATTCACCCTTACAAGTATACATCAATAATGATTATTTTCATGGCATCATAACAAAGTATATGAATCCATTAATATTGTATTATACTGTAGGCTACTGTAATATATTGTATTTCAATAGATCAGGCTTAAAGGGATAGTTCACCCAAAAATGAGAATTATCCTATGATTTACTCACCCTTAAGCCATCCTAGGTGTATGACTATCTTCTTTCAGAAGAACACAGAGATATAATTTTAAAAAATCCTGGCTCTTCCAGGCTTTATAATGGTAGTGAATGGGGGGGCCTCTTTTGAAGCCAAAAATAAATGCATCCATCAATCATAAATATAATCCATACTACTCTAGTGGGTTAATAAAGGCCTTCTGAAGCGAAGCGATTGGTTTTTGTAAGAAAAATATATACTAACTTTATAATTTTTATATAAGTAAGTTTTATAATATATAAAACTTTATAATCTAAAATAACTAGCTTCCACCAGATGACCCTACACATACTGCGCAAGTCAACTTGCGCCAAATGAGTAACCCCTGACGTGATGTATGACGCAGGATGTAGGAGTATCGTAAGCTTTGACAGCTCTCGCGGTTTAAACAAGTAGGACTGGGCAAAAAACTCAAGCTCCTCTTATCTTATATCAAAATCCTCTGACATTTCTCTTTAAAATTTCTCATTTTAGTCTTCTAATTTATGACCGGTGTTTTGTTTTGCTCTATCATATGCGCTTCCGCCTTCATCATTGCGTCAAGTGTTGGGTCAGACGTTAATCTTCCGCCACAAATCGATGCTTACGGCCATCTACCGGAAGCTAGATATTTTACTTCATAAAGTTTTAAATATGAATATTTTTCTTACAAAAACCCATCACTTTACTTCAGAAGGCCTTTATTAAACTCATGGAGCCGTACGGATTATTTTTTTATGGATGCATTTATTTTGGGCTTCAAAACACGCCTTCCATTCACTACTATTATAAAGCTTGGATGCATCAGGATATTTTAAAATATATCTCCGATTGTGTTCATCTGAAAGGAGAAAGTCATATACACCCAGGATGGCTTGAGGGTGAGTAAATCATGGGATAATTTTCATTTTTGGTTGAACTAACTCTATTTATGCAAAGTTGAATTAAATCAATTTGAAATTCTGACCTCACAGGACCTCAACTTTTAATGTTTACAAGTTAGTTTTCTGTGTGAACCTCAATCTGAAGCATATGTGCTTGTAACTCCAAGATAGTTTCTTGTTTTGGGAATCAACCCCTCAAAAGCAAACTTTGTTTGCTTTAATTCTCTTTTGGACGTTAGAACTGACAGATTGTGTGAAATGAAGCTGTGTGGATGTCCACTGGGCAAATGCCTTTGGCCTTGTCAGGAGTCGGGCCATGAAGAATATGGGTCAAGTAGAAAAAAAGGGTCATCTGATTGGAATATGAACTAGTACTTGATTAACTACCCCTCGGGTCATTCTCATGAGGAGCTGAGTCCCTGAACTGCTGCAATCTCAACATAAATGATAGTTTCGTGCACAGACTGACACATGCTATATGCTTATACAACAGTTACTGAAGTTACTTCAGTAATTTGATCGATTTTGGATTATCTGGATTCTTAAGAACATCATTTATTTGAAATAGAAATCTTTTGTAACAAAAATGTCTTTACTGTCATGTTTGATCAATTGAATGCATCCTTGCTGCATAAGAGTATTAACTTCTTTAATGTTACAGCACAAAACAAACATTAACTTGTGTACTTTTTCTGTTTAAGAATTTTTTTTTGTCATTATTCTTTGTTTTATACAATAAGAACATTGTAATATTGTTTGTATGGTTCATGGATCCAGTTTTTCCAAATCCTTTTACTGACTCTTTCCTTTCCAGCTTCTCTCTTGACCTTTGCTGGCTAAAGATTTCTCTTGACAACCTGAACAGCCCAAACAAGAAAATCACGGTGACTGCTGTGGGTCTGAATGTGCACAGCAGCCTGGGTTTGATATGATTCGTGTTGAAGTGTTTTCCAGCATGTGTTCAGGGCCTAAATGCCTCTGGTTCTCTGAACACCAGCCCAACCTGTCAAGACCAGCTACACACTTCCATCTGATGCCATTGTGTTTTGCCTTCACAAATGGGCAAGACAAAGACTGACAGAGATACAATGTGTTTTTCAACATCTCAGGATGTTTTTTACTTTCACAAGTGACAGCAAGATTACAGAATTTCATCACTTTGCCATTCTCTGCTTTGTCAATATTTTGACAGAGGTTGTTTTTGCACTTTTCTTTGTTAGCTAAGGTTTCAACTCCCCAGCTCAGAGAAACTACATTATCTCTTTCATTATTGTGCTTCTTACTGC
This sequence comes from Anabarilius grahami, assembly GCA_003731715.1. Taxonomy (NCBI): domain Eukaryota; kingdom Metazoa; phylum Chordata; class Actinopteri; order Cypriniformes; family Xenocyprididae; genus Anabarilius; species Anabarilius grahami. The sequence goes on from RJVU01042534.1 coordinate 399,341, forward strand.
CATATTTAAAGTAGAGGTTATACAATACTAAAGATGTGGTTGTTTTAGAAGGCAGTATCTTTTACTTCTTTCCGTATACATATTTTATAGTATTTTTTGCAATATTTATATATAAAAATAAATACAAGTGTCATGATTCTTCAGAACTCATTAGGTGTGTTTGACTTGATGTGGCGCTGTGCAGACCTAGAGGTGTATGACATCAAAGTACCAGTAGCAGATTATCGGCGGCCATCTTTGAAACACCTCTCGGGCATCTATGTCCGTCATGCAAGTATAGCTCCTATTTCTTTGAATAGGGAAACATCAATTTCTCCAAAGCTGTTCATCAAGCTCATGAATAAATTTCATGTTTGAAATCATCAATGATATCTGACAACAACTGTCTCATAAATTTAGTTTCTAAATGCTCAAAACATGACAAAAAATTGCATTTTTCAGGCTAGAACAGCCAATGCACATGTGCAGTCATAAGAGCATGTCTTAGAATGTTACGACTCCAGATGTTGTCTAGTTATGGAAGAAGTAACATTCAATAGATAATTATTTGTGTGCGTGTGGATGGCAAGAGACAAAATGCGAATCGTACTGAGTTTATAAGATGCGATCGGCGCCAAAGAAAAGAAAAGAAAAGAAAAGAACAAAACAAAATCTAACTCGTGTATTAACCTCAAATCTAACTAAGGTTTTCGGTGTTCACACGCCCTACCTAGCCACAATATCTACCTAGTCTCGCATACCCAGACCTTTAGACTGACAAGAGAGGGCCTGGACTCTATCGCAGTACATTTCTATAATGTACTTACAGTGCTCTATTTTCATGCACTAATTTTGTACTTAATATACTAAAAAATTTCTTTAGTACTTCTTAAGATAATCTTAAGAACATCTAAGTGTACTCAACTGTGCTATTTTGAGGCACCATGAAATTTGAACTTAAATGTGCTTTTAATATACTATCTCTGTATTTAAAAAATATATTTAGATACTACTTATAGTACATTTGAACCCATAGTGTACTACAAGTGGTAACTAAATATATTTTTTAAATACAGAGATAATATATTAAAAGCACAGTTTAGTTCATATTTCATGGTGTCTCAAAATAGCACATTTGAGTACACTTAGATGTTCTTAAGATTATTGTAAGAAGTACTAAAGAAGAATTTTTAGTACATTAAGTACAAAATTAATGCACAAAAATAGAGCACTTTAAGTACATTATAGAAATGTACTTTTTTTCACCTGGGTTGGCCAAGGATCGCCTTTGACCGACATGTAATGCAACCAATCACAGTTTGTTTTGTTCCGAATCATGTTTAGGGGCGTGAAAATGTAAAGTCGATGTCCCTACAATAACAGACCGGCATGCATCTAATAAATTATTAATTCAAGAATGTTGTGCAAGTTTACTGCAACAATGGAGCCGCAAACTTCACATACTTTTGAAAATCCAGTGTTTAGTTGATCGTGGTAAGCATTCATTGTCAAAGTTGTAAACACAACGGCGTTCTTTTTCCACGAGGGGGTTTTGCATCACGCATTTGTTTCCAGGCGAACCATTAAAGAACGCGACACACACGTCTCCTGGACATCCTGTAGAATTCTACCAACCAGATGACGACTTTGAAAATCCTGAAGTGTTTCCAGTTAAGTGTGCCATATGCATCAGACGTTCAGCCAATGGTCCGTGGGCGTGACGTCTGAGGCTGAGACTACTATCTACCCAAACACAGAGCTTCTAATGGCTCTACGGTGACACAATGACTTTACCAATTGGCGATTGGCTCTTTTATTTAGAAGGCGGGACTTATTCCGCCATATTGCACGTTGCATTTTCTCACATTCATAATAATATGAGTGCACCATCTTGCAAATCAAGTCTTTGATTTGCTGCTCATTATTATCACAGTTGAAAATGTTTTTTCCATTCTTAATGACCCCAATCTTTTGAATTGTAATGTATTTTTATAATCTTTGAGGAAGAAGTGTGTTTATTTATGATCTTATGCTCAAATAAGAAATAAAATAATTCTTATATGGCCAGAATTTTAAAATATACAGTCTGGACACTTATAAATATGTGGATGTCAATAGCTATGTTTCTATCCACCTATTTTTATGCACATTTTGGGATATCGCATTAAAAATACAAATAAAAATCGCAATAAAAAAGAATGCGCTCAATTAAGGCACATAAACTACAATGGAAACACATTTACCGAATAAATCCCTCAATATCCAACAAAAAACTCATGTGACTTTGCCTCAACAGTAGATGTGACTTGTTACATGGACTAATCAGTAGACCAATTTCATTACACAGCATCTCAGATGTTGGCTTGGTCATTCTGAAATGACTGAGCCAAAGTCTGTCATGATTTGGTATAATGATCTCCCAGAAGTGTCTCACATGATTGCTTTCATAAACACCGGGCATCCGAAACACAAGATCACGTGACAGCGATTTATGAGATTTGTCTATGCCACAGTGGCTTCCCCGATTGCAGCAACTTCCATTTTTATTACAGATATTATGTGCCAATTTAACAGGAAGTGACGATTTTGTTCTCTTGAACACATAGCTTATGCGATTTAACGTTAAAAACGTTAAATAAGTTAAATACACAACTTTGGATGGAAACATAGCCATTGTATTAGCTAACATAATTTTAAACCAACTGTCTTAGCATAGAAAATTAGTTCGGACCCTTCAAAAAATATTTGCAGCAGGATATGCTGTCATGCTCAGGGGCTTCAAACTCACAGATCACCAAACTTGAACTTTGGTATGTAGCAGAAGATAAAAACGTTGTGCTTGCATATTGTATGGATAACAAAAGTGTGACCGCACCTTAATGTGACAAGCAGAAGGTGTGCAATTACTTTTGTCTCTGGATTTATGACTTGAAAAACTAAATTTTTCTTCTTTTTGTGAAATATTTTCATGAAAAGAGTGCTTGTGCTATCTTTGAATTAAAGACGTCTTGGTTTTATATTGTGTATTTCAATGCATTCAGTCATTTTCAAGAGTAGCTTAAGTGTCCAAATACTTTTTAAACCACTGTATTATTGTACATACCGTGACCACACAGAACTTTCTCCAGCTTTGATTGATGGAGTGTTCAAATTACATGTGAATAATCATTCATGTAACACGTCTTCATTCTTCTCTCTCTGCGTTCCGTTTCCTCACTCTCACCTCTGGTTTGTGTTTGCACAAGGATTTTCATTCCCCAAACTATTATTCTTAGTCTAGTGTTCGTAATTCTTTTTTAAATAACAGTGGACTGTGCACTAAGGCAAGAGAGATGAATTGTTCTCAAGACTGTTGATTCAGAGGATTAAACCTGTTGACATGTTAATACCTGCTGGAAATATGTCCCAAAAGACCCTCTATTGAATGTTATGCTAAAGCAGGATTAAGGTGTTTTATGCAGAATTGCCATTTAATAACAAATCTAAATCCTTTCGAACAGACTGTATAAGTGCTTTGATCGCTGAAGATCTTAAAGTGCATTTTCTTGTCTTTGTAAATGCATAATAGTTTTGATTGTTCAACTTCCATTTGGTTATTTCATAGTTTTGATGTATTTTCTATAATACTACTGAGTGGAAAATAGCACAAATACAAAAATGAGTATGTGTGGCCAAACTGTTGACTGGTAGCGTAAATGCAGTGCATTAAAATCACATTTGTGTACATCATAGAAATGGGACGCTTGACCTGATTTTGCCCTCAGTTTTCTGATAGCACTTCATGGTTGTGGTTTTGTGGTTCAGTGCCTCGTGGTCGTCTCTGTCCTGTCTGTGTCCCCCGCTATGAGGTCAGTCGTGTGGAAATGCCTCTAAAACAGCACTGGACCGAGTCATAGTGAATCTGGAAAAACATCAACCGCTGCCCCTAAACGAAGTGTTGGCAATCAATCGGCTTCCTGGGTTTCCACTCAGCCCTGTCCAGCACCATAAAATGCATTTAGCCAGGTCATCTTTTTTTCGCGGATTCTCTGTAATATCAATAAAGTTTGATGTGGTTTGAAAATGGTATGTGGTTAATGGCTTGTGGAAATGGAGAGAGCATCATCAATGACGAGCTGGCAAACTCTCGGTAATGTTATTTTTGCTTTTATAATGGGCAGCATTTTTGCAGGGTCCATGATTTAAGGAACATCTGCCAGAACAGCAGTTCAGACTGTAACTTAGACCTTAGACTGTGAGTGACACAATGTGATTTTGATGAATTTGATGAACATTCATGTAGATGAGGTGTAACCATACAATATGCATATGAATCAGTGACAAGAAAAGAAAAAAAATAATAAAAAAAATCTATGTGTAAGTTTTTAGAATATTTGCATAATATTTTATACGACTAAAGTTTGGAATTTATAGCTCTAAAAATACAAAGTGGTGCAATTATGAGGTAAAAAGTAATAAACATTTTACTTTTACTTATCTAAATTGTTTTGTTTTTTTTATAAAAATGTTTAAAAAAAACAATAAATATTGAGAGAGAGAATTGCAAAAAACAAAACTGCTTCTGTGAATTAAAAAAAAACGAATAATAATAGTAATAAAAAAACACCTTTTCCAAGAAATCTAGCTTTTAAATTAAATTTTAATTCATTGAAATCTTCAATCCGTTACACCACCAAGACATTTTTGACTTTAAGCTCCCAAATAAATATGAAAATGAAACTTTAGTTCAGAAATACATGTTCATCATAGAAGAGGTGTTTTAATTAAGCAATAAAGTACGAGAGGCTGTGCTGTATCATGAATAAGTCATGGCTGAAGGGTGTTGTTGGGCACGACACGACGTGAAGCGGAGTGCCTGCAACCCCTTTAGCCATGACTTATTCACGATACAGCACTAGCCTCGAGTACCTTATTGCTTTTATAAAACGGTTACCACACAATACAAATATTAAAGACAAAAATATGTATAAATGTAACTTTCTTGAGGTAAACTTTCACTAAAGCCTTCCTTCCGTCAGAAAAAAATAGTCCCTGACCGTGAACAGCAACAGAAGTTACATTATTACGCCATTTGATGGCAGCAAAGACTGTCTTTATGAGTGTGTCAGTCCGTAGCGAAGACTTTTAAATTGAAAAGACTGAGTTGTTGTGAACACAGAACAATACGCAACTGACAAATGCTTTGACTAGCGCTGTCAGTCACGGGAAAACCGCTTAATTGTTAAAAGGACAAGATAATACATCGGACATTTGAAAAGATTTTTTACTATGAACAGGACTGACCTGAAGGAAAAAGCTAAATCTGAATGCAGGTAATAAACTCACTCATCTCTTTTTCACAATACTCTTCTACATAAGATGATCAATGATACACAGAACCGTTGGGTGAAGCGAACATAGCCGTGTTTTATCGTGAAGAAAACACAGCTATTGTCCAATCAGAATCAAGGACAGGAACTAACCGTTTTATAATTAAAAATTTTTAACTAATTAATACAGACAACAAAATAGTATCACATCATTGGCCCATATACTGGAATTTAGAACTGCATTATGGACATTTACCCCCACTGATACTTTTGAAACCAATCTCACAGCAATTTGAATGTATTTTACGAAGTGGCTAATTCGTACAAATTCGGACGACCTCACTCGTGTGAATTTATAGGTTTTTTGCTAAATCATATGTATTTTACGAGTTGCCAAATTTGTATGACCTACCCCTAACCCCGCCCCTAAACCTACCCGTCACTGGGGTTTAGACAAATTGTATGAATTCGTACAAGTGCGGTTGTACGTATTAGTCACCTTGTAAAATATATATGTATTGGTCATGAGATAACGTTGGATAATTCAGCAATAAAATTATCTTGACAACATAGAACTTAGTTTACCGCAATCTAACCTTAAACCTTTGAGCTATTGACAAAAAAATGCCTTGATAGGTCAAGGAATTTTCTGAAAGAAGACCAGTAATGTTCCCCTCCATTTGTGATTTAATATGGTCTTTGGCTAATCAGTGAAAACGGCCAAGCTGGAATAAATTATAAAGAGGAAAAAGACAGATTGGAAATATAAAGCCAAAAAAGAGAGAATGAAAAATGAAAAGACATGGGGTAAGAGAAAAAAAGGATTCAGAGAGAGAGAGATTTGACCGTGTTGACACTCTGGAGACACTGAGCTTGGAAACTGTGCAAGACTGTGGTCTCGTCTGAGAGGACAAACTCACACACGTATTCTTGTGTATGCTGAAATCGGATGAGGACATACTTGGCCCAAGTGTGTGTGTGTATGCGTATCCACTGTGTCCACGAAGTTCATTTGATTTTTGTCCTTTTGTTTGCTTATCAGAATTTAAATTTTCTCCGTTTATGCCATTTCCAGTAAGCTTATATATGTTTGCATGTTTTTATTAATTTCAAATGTTTTTCAAATCTTTGCTCTGAGATCATTCGCATCCTTTATGCTATCAATTTAAAATAAACACAATGTTTATGCAATGGGGTAACACTTTATTTCAATAGTCCACTTCAGACATTACTATTTGCAACTACATCAACAAGTCATTAGAGTATTAGTAGACTGTCTGCTTAATATCTGACAACACTTTATTTGATGGTCCCCCAAAAGACATTCTTATAAGTAACTTTGCAAGTACACATCAACTTATTATACTAACCTTAACCCTAACCTAAAAGTCTACTAATACTCTTCCGAGAGTTAGTTGGCATGTAATTACAAAGTTACTTACAGTTCGTATGTCTAAAGTGGATTATCGAATAAAAATTTAACCCAACATGCTACAATGCTACTTGGTTTTGTGTCAAATCGCTGCTGTTTTAGGCTCTTCCTATTGCAAAAAAAAAGTGTCAGCGTGTTGATGTATATGTCTGCGTTTGAGTGTGTGTGACAGCTGAGAGTGTTTAGCAGCAGTAATTAAAACTAAGTGTTCTAAGGTGTAAGAGTGAGACCTCGAACCCCCACTGAGACCCCTGAGTCTGTTCTGCTTGACTACAACTGACCCTAAGGGTGTCCCAAAGGCCTGATCTGGAATCAGATGTCGCACCTTCATTCCTGACTGCAGTTATCATGTCACAAGGCCAAACTTGCTCTGGTCCTGCTCCGAGGCAGAATTTCTGCCTGTAGGTGGGCGTCATTTCTTGCTTTTTCAGCGTGGTCTGATGCCTTGTTATGTTTTGCTGATTTCTGGAGAGAATTATATTCTAAAAGTGTAGGAAATGCAACTTCATTCTTCATATTTAATGTTAAGGGGTTTTTATAAAGAAGAAAAATCATGTTAATTTTTTCAATGAGACTGAAAGGCTCAAGTCTCCTGTTTCTCAGATTTTTCTCATGTGTCTCCACTTGAATTTCAGAAAAGATCTCCAACTGTGCTCAGATTTGCCAAGATGTGAAAAGTCTGCAATCAAAAATCTCAAACATATCTCATCAAATTCATCCAAAACCAAATTATCCGAGCTCTGCTAACCATATTAGTTTTATTACTCAATGTATGTCAACAAATTTCTCATTTCTTGCTATTTTTATTCCTCCAAAGAAATTTTAGGAGAAACATCTGAGACAAAGTTAATAATGAAATTTAAGCCCTTAATGATGTAAAATATCAACCTCTGAGCAATAAATCTTCCTCTGGGTTATAATGTTTTGATGTGGTGTAATTGAGGACGTTGTTCTACATTACAGGTGTGGATCAAGGTGGCTTGATATTCCTGTTCTGTATCCTGAGGAACAGTGTAACACTCGTACATACTTCAAGTATTCATAGTTTTGCGTGCAGAAGGAGGCCTGTGTGTTTGCCGTGCGGTTGGCCGTCTGCTGACTGACTCTGTGGGCAGTATTTTAAATGCAGAGGTCCATCAAGCTTTCTACAAAAACGCTAAGCAGGAAAGCCAAAATGGTGGAGTCGCGGGAAAGTTCCCTCCGACGCAGCAGTATTTGAGTGTGTGCTTGCATATGTGTAGGCCTGTATTATTTTGAGGAACTTACTACTTTGTGTGCAGCAAAGAAATCGGTGCTGTTTAGGGCGGCCAAAGTTAATGCGTAAAGTTATGTGAATAAATTGTGTTACACAAGAATCCCATAAATGGAATCGGATTTTTCATTAAACACTTGAGAAATGCTTTCATAATGACAAATTCAAACCCAGGTGGACTTTTAACAAAAGTAAAGACATTTGTACACATTGTAAGGTGTCATTTTATTGTCATTGAAAGTTAGTGTATAATTATGCTATTCAAAAGGTTCCTAGTTTTGTTTTGAAGGTCTCCTACAATAGTTTTACATGCATCCAAGGTCAAAAAGCCCTTTATTTTTTTTCATAATATACATTGCACATCACCTCATTTCTCAAAGTGTCTAAAAATGGTTTGTTCGAAGATTTGGTCTCTCCAATCCCCTCCTTTCCAAGAGACTACTCTGCTCTGATTGGTCGGACGGCCCAGTCTGTTGTGATTGTCTAACACGCACTGTAAGCAGTAGACCAATCACCAAACACAATTAGCATATCTAAATTTTTGCTCTTCCTTAGCACTTGATATGCAGTGAAATGAACTAAAAATAGCTGCGTTTCCACCGCAGGAACTTTCCCCAGGAACTAGGGACTTTGGGGTGGTACACGGTGTGTTTCGACCACAGGAACAAGGCTCTAAATGAAGTTCCAGATAAAAATTCTGCCCTCAGAAAGTCCCTGCTCATGAGGTAGTACTTTTTCAAAGTTCAGGAACTTTCAGGGGGTGGGTCTTAGGCGCTGAACATGCCGATTGGTTCCGCCATGTTTAAAAGCCTGTTGCAGTGCGTGCAGTAAGAGTTGTTTGCTATTCGAATCAACAATGGAGTTAAAAAAATAGGACCGATGGACTGACGACGAGGTTCAGGCTTTATTATGCTTATACGGGGAGGACGGAATCCAGTGGGAACTGGAAAGTCGTGCGCAGTCTGTGATGGAAACGCAAACAGCAACAGGACTGGGGAAAAAAAGTTCCTGTAGGGAAAAAAGTTTCTGGGAATTATTATTCTAGGTTTTTTCAGGATTCCTCATCATTTTGAAGTGCATTCAAAGTGGATTTGCTTCATCAGCTTCATCAACAGCATCTTCTCGACATGTTGACAACACAAACCAAATTTTTCCAGGCCTAAACTACAACGTTGTTCGCAGGCAGCAAATGAGGACTTTAGGCTGGCATTATGCAAATTTGTTACATTGTTATGTAGGTTTGTAACAGGAAGTGAATACCTTTCAAGTATTTATAATTCCTTCAGGAAATGTCTCTAGCAATCTTATTTTAATAAACTTTTATAAACCGTCTTTGTGATATTAAAAATGTGTTTTTGCGTACCTGTGAGGTGAAAGGTGTTTTATTGTGTGCAGGTTCACGTCAATGAAAGGTTGGTGGTATTCTATGAGCCATGCTAACAACAGGCAGTGGGCATTCTTGGCATGGAGAGCAGTTAGCCTGAAACTATATCTCTTTCACATCTTCACAGATTCTTTCTCTTTGTTCTCTCCAACACTCTCAATTCCCCAGTTGGAGGAAATTCTATTCCACTGTATTGTGTGTGGGTGGTATGGACTCATAAATTCACTTATATCCCCACACACATACAGTACCTTTCAGTGGATGCTGGGAGACGTTCCCTTCCAGTGACATCTTAATTCACAAAAGGCTTGTGGATGGAGTGGAAATGTGCAGCATCACAGTTCTTCTGTGCACAATGCTAATTAGAAACTGACTGTATCATTTCCTGAATGCACAGTCAAACCACACACTTAATCATATTCACGGGCTATTCAGACAAGCTATCCAACACATGGGGAAAAAAATCAATTATTACAGCAGATGTGTACAACACTCACACCAACATTTTACATTACAGTTGCCCTACTATGTGGGAGTATTATGATGCTGTTAATGAACAACATTCACAACAGTGGTTCAATAGAGAGAGAGAGAAAGAGAGGAGGGAAAGATGGAGTGGTTAGCATCTGGCCTGCAGATATGTTTAGGGCTTGTGGTCTCTGAGAATCTGCTTCCATCTCTGAGAAACAGCCACACACACACACACACACACAATCTCCACTGTTCCACAGGGTTTGAAGCTACTAGTTCAGGCAATAAACCTAAAACCTCAAGAAAAATCTTCCACATAGACCATGTACACGTTCAGCAGGTTGACGTAAGTCTATATTACATGCAAATTCCATATATAAGATGGTGAAATCTTAACTGTTTGCTTTCGCTGGTAGACATATCTGGACTTGAGTTCCTCCAGGCCAGAGATGAAGATGAAGAGATGGCATCTGTGCATCGGGTCTCACTGTGATAATTAAGGTGTAACTGTGTACGGCTTATGAAACTTCATATGTTTTGCAGTGCTGTGAGGCACACTAAGCCGAAAGATGCCTTGAAATATTATCATATACTATTTGATCCAACTCTAACAACATTTTCCACGGTAACCACAAAAAATCTATAGGTGCTACAGATATTGTTACACTATAAAAAGAGGTAACTGGCTATTAGCCACCACTGTCATCAAAAATGGGTGGTTGCTATGTGGCTATATACTTTAAAGAGCCAACCTCCAGTCAGTTTGACTTTTCAGTTTTGAAACACGTTATTGACATTGTTTTGCATACCATATTTCCCACCACCAAATAGAAATATTTCAAAATCCATTTTATCAAGCTGCATGAATTAAGTAGTTAAAGTCTTACATTTTCTGGTTAAATTCAAACCAAAAAAGAAGTCACAGTTTGGTGAGGGAGTAAGTTGTGAACTTAGAGATCTGATAGAGACCCGAGCAGTCACAAGAAGAATCGCACCAAGATGTAAACATGAGAGCGACCGTTGGCGTACTAATTGGATCATACCATTTTTTTTTATTAAATCTCACCTAACCATGAATAATTAATTAAAAACACAAGATCATTAAGAAAAAGACTTAAAGGGTTAGTTCACCCAAAAATGAAAATTATGTCATTTCTTACTCACCTTTATGTCGTTCCAGACCCGTAAGACCTTCGTTCATCTTCGGAACACAAATTAAGATATTTTTGATAAAATTTTGAGAAAATCAGATGGTCCAGTGAGGCCTGCATTGACAGCAAGACATATAAAACAGTTCATGTGACTACAGTGGTTCAACCTTAATGTTATGAAGCGATGAGAATACTTTTTGTGCACCAAAAAAAAACAAAATAACGACTTTATGACAAAATCTAGTGATGGGTGATTTCAAAACACTGCTTCATGAAGCTTCGAAGCTTTACGAATCTTTCGTTTCGAATCAGTGTGTTGTATCAAACTGTCACGTGATTTCAGTAAACGAGGCTTTGTTACATCACAAGTGTTTCGAAACGTTTCGAAATTTCAATGGTTCACATGACTTTGGCAGTTTGATACACGCTCTGAACCACTGATTCGAAACAAAAGATTCGTAAAGCTTCGAAGCTTCATGAAGCAGTGTTTTGAAATCGGCCATCACTAGATATTGTCATAAAGTCGTTATTTTGTTTTTTTTTGGCACACAAAAAAATCGTCACTTTATAACATTAAGGTTGAACCACTGTAGTCACATTAACTATTTTAAATATGTCTTTAGTAGCTTTCTAGGCTTTTGAAAGTGTTAATTATCTTGTTGTCAATGGAGCCCTCACTGAGCCATCAGATTTTATCAAAAATATCTTAATTTGTGTTCCAAAGATGAACGAAGGTCTTACGGGTGTGGAATGACTTGAGGGTGAGTAATTAATGACAGAATTCTCATTTTTGGGTGAACTAACCCTTTAAAACAAGTCAATAAATGCAATAAATAGGACGGATAAAACCAACACATATTTGCACAAACATTTCCATAAATAGCTAAAATGAGCGTTCCTCTACAGTTTGTGCTTTCTTTAAGGCCACGCCCACTGAGCTAAAACAGGAAATATAAAACTGCAAACTAGAGGTCTTTACGGGTCCACTTGGATCCGAGGTCCGACCCGAGACCCGAGCGGGTTCAGGTCCAAAACTTCAACAAGTGCCTCAGACACGGGTCGGGTTTGGTATTAGTAGCCTCGGGTCTCGGGTAATTTAAAATAAATGTGCTTTTCCTGAAAAGGCCCGAATTCTTTAAAACTATGTCAGCCATTAAACAAAATTTCCAGTCGGGTTAATAGAAAGTAAATGCCATCGGGTCTGGTCAGACTCGGATCTAATTTCATCGGGTCTGTCTCGGGTCGGGTTTTTCTTGTAAAAAAATTTTAAAAACTGACTCATTAAAAAGAATCGGACATCGTGCTGTGACATCGTCACTTGTGCTGTGTTTGTTGTCTGGTGTGCGCAGAGCGCAAGTGAGCTAATAACATAATCTGACGACACCACTAACGGAAGCATCCAGTTATACAAACTGTTGCTAGTGGTGACTGGATTTTTATTGTCATTCATTATCATTTTTTGTCGCAAGTATTCACAGTCTTGACCACTGAAATGCAAAGGTAAATGGCATATATACGGGATTCGCATTTGATATGCAGTAAATGAATATATACATACAGGATGAATGGCAAACTCCCTTCCACAATGGTGTGACAGGTGCTGCTGAAATACCAAAAGAAGAAGGTGTTGAATTGTCTTAGCAACCTCCAAAAGCTTCTATAAAACAATGACCCCAATTCTTCTCAACACACACACAGAGAGAACAGATCAGAGGAGAAGTGTGCCTTACTCAGAGTGACAGAGCACCTGTATGGTAATGTTGAGAGGGTGTTTTAGTGATGGTCTTGTACCAAAGCAGACTGCAGTGCTCTGTGTGTCTGTCTGTGAATGACCATTGAGAGGATTTTATTGATCTCTCTGAAGCTTTACTTGAGTTGGAGGGATGAAACAATAGTGATAGATGTAGGGCTTGTGCCTTTTGTTTTTTGTTTGAGGAGGGATTGTATAGTTAAAGTCTAAAAAAGTACACCAGAGAAGGACAGAAGTTTGACATGTGCCACGGTTGGAGGAGAGGTGGAGTTTTTAAATTGATTCTCTTCCCTCTTTAAAGGCTCTGTGAAAGGGACGGTCATTTTGGGGAAGACCTTTAAAATGGATTTTCTGCCTCTTTACAAAGAGTAGATGAGTGAAAGGGTATGAAGGGGCAGATGGAAAGAAGGAAGCTGTAAAATTGATCTCCAACTTTTAAGTGATGTGTTGAAGGTGGAAAATAGAATGTGCCATTCTTTATAAGGTCATTTCAATTGGTGTCATTGTGAAAAACGGTGGCTCGGAGTACGTAATGATCCTGATAGGATTCAATCTCGAGTGTAGACGGACTTAATGCCTGAGGTTTAGAAATGTAAGGAAGTGTTTAAATTTGGGGGGAAGGGTCTGACAATTTTTCATTATTTTTAAATCCGTATCATTACTGACAGCAAGAGAAGAAGAAAAAGACAGATAGAGGAATGATGAGAGAAAGAGAAATAGACCAAGAGGTAAAAGCTATTGCAACATGGTTTTGGACTGTCAGGGAAGAAAAGAAGTAATAAAACGCTCTTTCCTCTGTTTCTTTTCTTTAACCCTCTGTGCAGCCATATGGCAACATACTATTTCCCTTTGCTTTCTAGAAAAATTGTTGGAATTTAAAAGGCAGTCACTGAAGAAACCAATAATATGCTGTTTTTAACCCACATTCTCATTAAATTGCGCTATGAAACACATTAGGACTTTGCTATATATTTAAAGTCCCCCTGTAGTCAATAAGTATATCTCTTAAAACTCATCTTTGATCAGCAAAATGACATATTTAAAGCATTTTTTCCTGTGAAAAAAAATTTCAAGACGCAGGTTTTAGTGTCTTTTTTTTCACTGCAGTTTTAAGGAGAAAATACTCAGCAGTGTTGACATATGAATTTGCACGTTTGCTTTAAAGCATTTTAAAAACTCCAAATAGACATATGAACAACATTAAAAATTTATTTCACCACAGGGGGTCTTTAACAAGTTTGTTAGATGTTGTTGTTCACAGATCAACTTGGGTATAGTTTTTACAGAAAATTTAAAATATAAATGTTGTCACATGGCATCTCCATACCACAAAAAATTGCAATAATGCATTTGCTTAGGTCATTTTAATATAATTGTATCATTTAAAAATATAAAGCAGTATATGCATATATAATATTTTTGTATATCTGTTTCATGTGTTCTAAGGAAATTTGAACACCTATATTATATTTTTTTAGAAGTTGTAAGTGTATTTGATATCCACTTATGGTACAAAAATGCCATATGAGAAAATGTTTCATACTTTTTTCTTTTAAAAATCTGTTATTTCAGCTATTTTATGTAAAATTTCATTGTAAAACTATTCCATTTGTTAGAACATAATATGTACCATTTGATTAATCAAAAGAAAGGTAGACAAAGGAAGTAATGTGTAGAAGTGTGGAACATTGGGCTGGAGGAGTGGGAGGCTCAAAAGAGCAATAATATGCAAAGTTTCCTCTTAAGTAATAAGAGAGATGGTTAAAGTGTGAGTGTGCAGCTGGAGAGCTGGTACAATTAACTTTCCCTTTTTAAAATTAGCATATATGAGAGGAAGACTGTAAAATTGATTTTTTTCATTCTTTCTAGAAGTGTTCAAATACTTTTAGATAATGAAGCAGTGCTTAAGTGATAAATATCTATTTTTGTTGATTTTGTATTAATGGTATTACATTTTAAATCTATCTATCTATCTATCACTTCATTTTCAAAGGTTTTAAAAAATATATAAGTTTAGTATTGCAGTAGTAATATAATCATCCCTTTGCCAAGTTGCTGAATAAAGATTTTTTATGAAAGAAAATTTCAGATGTCAGAAGCCCCCTGTACATCCATCTACCCAATTCTAATTTCTTGTATTTTATCAGAAGTTAATGCTGTGTGATAATAGAAAGAAAGAGGAGGAGAGGACAGTACAGTTCATTTTGTGATCAGCAGAAGTGTGGCAGATGGGGGGGTTGGCCGGGCGCGTGATGGATGAAGGCAGTAAAATTTATTCTCTCAGTCTCTTGAGTAGTATGGAGCAGTGAATGCAGAAGTGTGCCAGTATGGATGGGAAAAGAATGGACGCAGAGGTGAAAGGGAGGGGCAATGTCCATTAAAGTGCTTTTTCTTAGCACACACTAGAAGCCAGCAGAGCAACAGCCATCAGTTTATCACGGCATAATGGAGGGAAGACCACACACACACTGTAAGACAGCAACTGGAGTGACCACTCAAGTGTATATTTACCCGCTTTATTTGACCTGGCTGCCAATGTGAGACAAGTGCCTTTGTTGAGGAATTCTCCTGTATGTACACTCCTAAAAGAAAGGTTCTTCAAACTTTGCTTCACCTTAGGAACGGCAAAGAGCCCATATCAGGTTCTTGAGTTGTGTCTGTTGTTCTTTAGAGATTTAAAAAGCACTTAATGTTACTTTTGAAGCAAGTATTACAAATGCATGTTAGTTTTTAACCCTGATGAAGTCATGTGTGCCAAGATGCATTGGTTTAAATGAAATGTTTAGATAAAGTGTTTAAATAAAGTGTTTTTCCATCCATCCATCCATCCATCCATCATCTATCTATCTATCTATCTATCTATCTATCTATCTATCTATCTATCTATCTATCTATCTATCTATCTGTCCATCCATCCATCCATGTATGCATCTATCATCTATCTGTCTATCCATCCATCATCTCTATACAACTATACATCCATCCATCCAACCATCCATCCATCAATCCAACCATCCATCCATTCATCCATCCATCCATCCATCCATCCAACCATCCATCCATCCATCCACCAATCATCCATCCATCCATCCAACCATCCATCCACCAATCATCCATCCATCATCTATCTGTCCATCCATCATCTATCTGTCCATCCATCCATCTATGTATGCATCTATCCATCTATCTGTCTATCCATCCATCTCTATGCATCTATACATCCATTCAACCATCCATCCATCCATCCATCCAACCATTCATCCATCCATCCATCCATCCAAAAATCCATCCAACCATTCATCCATCCATCCATCCAACTATCAATCGAACCATCCATCCATCCAACCATCCATCCAGCCATCCATCCATCCATCCAACCAACCATCCTCCATCCATTCCTCCATCCTTCCATCCATCCATCCATCCAACCATCCATCCATCCATCCATCCATCCAACCATCCATCCATCCACTAATCATCCATCCATCATCTATGTGTGCATCTATCCATCTATCTGTCTATCCATCCATCTCTATGCATCTATACATCCATTTAACCATCCATTTAACCATCCATTCATCCATCCATCCAACATCCATCCATCCATCCATCCAAAAATCCATCCAACCATTCATCCATCCATCCAACTATCAATCTAACCATTCATCCATCCATCCATCCAAACAACCATCCTCCATCCAACCATTCATCCATCCATCCAACCATCCATCCTTCCATCCATCCATCCATCCATCCATCCAACCAACCATCCTCCATCCATCCTTCCATCCATCCATCCATCCATCCATCCAACCATTCATCCATCCATCCAACCATCCATCCATCCTTCCATCCATCCATCCAACCAACCATCCTCCATCCATCCATCCTTCCATCCATCCATCCATCCATCCATCCAACCATTCATCCATCCATCCAACTATCAATCTAACCATTCATCCATCCATCCATCCAAACAACCATCCTCCATCCAACCATTCATCCATCCATCCATCCTTCCATCCATCCATCCATCCATCCAACCAACCATCCTCCATCCATCCATCCTTCCATCCATCCATCCATCCAACCATTCATCCATCCATCCAACCATCCATCCATCCATCCATCCTTCCATCCATCCATCCAACCAACCATCCTCCATCCATCCATCCTTCCATCCATCCATCCATCCATCCATCCAACCATTCATCCATCCATCCAACCATCCATCCATCCTTCCATCCATCCATCCAACCATCCATTCAACCATTCATCCATCCATCCAACCATCTATCCATCCTTCCATCCATCCATCCATCCATCCAACTATCAATCTAACCATCCATCCATCCATCCATCCACCCCAAAACACTGCATACTACATACAATATGAACACAATAAGTACATTGTACTTATTTTTTTATGTAAGCACATAGTAGTTAACGCCACCTAATATAAAGTGGGACCAAATTCTTTATGTAAAAACATCCATGCATACACAAGAGAAATATATATGGAATCATGCTGGTAACATCAGTAGAGTTTGGTTGTCATCACAACAGAAACATGCCTCATGATTCCATTATGACATCATTCCTACAGTTTTTGAGGGAAATGCTGTCGAATGCAATTTGTCTTATGCCTAATTACAGTATAGATCCTGTGTCAGTGGTGGAAGTTTGTGGTTCTGTCCCCAAACTACCTCGAATTGCTCTAAATGACTCAAGTTCTTGCTTACAAACAGCTTGTTTGTACATGCATGGAGAAACGAAATCACATTTTGGAGGTCAAAAACACCCAAAGTTGTGCTTAGAGTATTGCCTCTGTCTAATAATGTAAGCTTGAAAAATGATAAACTGTCATAAGTTACAGCGACAGTTTATCAGTTTATATATATTTTTTTTGTTTGTTTGTTTTGTTTTGTTTTTTAAAGAAAGCTAACCAAGTCATTTTTTACATTTAAAATACAGTCAAAACAGTAATAGTGTGAAATATTATTACAAATTTTTTTTTTAAATTATCATATATATTTATATTGTAAAATATCAGATCATTTTTACATGGATCTGAGGGATGGATCAAATGTATGTCAGTATAGGTTTGTGCTTCGAAATGATGGAGCTCATGCTGCTCTGAAAATAGTGACATTTTCTTGCCTCCATGTGAGGACGAAGGTTCTGACAGGTTTAGACAGCCCTGTGTGGATGTTCAGAAAGTGTGGATGGTGCGTTTGGGTTAATGAGGACACCAAGTTTAGGTATATGTGGAGCAGTGCAGTGAGGAACATACCCACTTATCTCTGACATCTGGCCCCTGGTGCTGTGTGTGTGTGTGTACTTGCTGCAGCAGCGCTCAGGAGCTGTTATAATTTTAGACAGGCTGCTAGTTGTGCTGTGTTGGGAAGTGAACACACTGTGTATCTGTCCGGGTGGTCCAGCCTCTGTTTAATGTGTCTGTGAAACACAACAAGCGTGGGTTCTTTATGTGTCCACAAAGACCACTGCATAATACCCTGCTTCCTCGGCCACTTCCTCTGTGTTTTACTTTAATGCTGTTATCAGCAAGATCTCTGAAGTATTGACTCCTTTTTTCCAGAAGCAAGAGAAATTAGCTGTGGTTATGTGATATTTTTTTCTGAATTACATTTGACCAAAATGACATTTACAGTGTAATGTAAAAAAAAAAAAAAGTCATTATCTGATGGACTAATTGCACATGGTTTTGGTTAAAGTCATGAGCTCTGTGGTCACATTTAGCATTTAGATGACTTTTCTTCTTGAGAATGTCATCTTGTACACCGCTTCAGATGCTATAGGGATCTTGATTTGTCTGTATTTTTTCTTTGTAGATTTAAAAAATACTTGAAGTTACATTAATGCAACAAGTAGAAGGTAAAACCATTATCTGACTGTCTATCTAATCTATCTATCTATCTATCTATCTATCTATCTATCTGTCTGTCTGTCTGTCTGTATGTGTTTATCTGTCTGTCCGTCCGTCCGTCTGTCCGTCCATCTATCATCTATCCATCCATCTATCTATCATCAATCTGTCCATCCATCCATCATCTATCTATCCATCTATCCATCCATCATCTATCCATCCATTCATCCATCATCTATCCATCCATCATCTATCATCTATCCATCCATCATCTATCCATCCATCCATCTATCTATCATCTATCTGTCCATCCATCCATCCATCTATCATCTCTGTCCATCCATCCATCATCTATCCATCCATCCATCTATCTATCATTTATCTGTCCATCCATCCATCCATCTATCATCTCTGTCCATCCATCATCTATCCATCCATCTATCTATCATCTATCTGCCTGTCCATCCATCCATCTATCTATCATCTATCTGTCCATCCATCCATCTATCATCTATCTGTCCATCCATCCATCCATCCATCCATCATCATCTATCCATCCATCATCTATCTATCATCTATCTGTCCATCCAACCATCCATCCATCTATCATCTATCTGTCATCCATCCATCCATCATCTATCTGTCCATCCATCCATCATCTATCCATCCATCTATATATCATCTATCTGTCCATCCATCCATCCATCTAGCCATCCATCATCTATCATCTACCCATTCATCATCTATCCATCCATCCATCAATCTATCATCTATCCGTCCATCCATCCATCCATCTATCATCTCTGTCCATCCATCCATCATCAATCCATCCATCTATCTATCATCTATCTGTCCATCCATCCATCCATCCATCATCTATCATCTATCCATCCATCATCTATCCATCCATCCATCTATCATCTATCTGTCCATCCATCATCTATCCATCCATCCAACCATCCATCTATCATCTCTGTCCATCCATCCATCCATCATCTATCCATCCATCCATCTATTATCTATCTATCCATCCATCCATCCATCCATTTATCATCTATCTGTCCATCCATCCATCCATCGATCATCTATCTGTCCATCCATCCATCTATCATCTATCTGTCCATTCATCCATCGATCCATCCATCCATCTATCCATCCATCATCTATCCATCCATCCATCCATCCATCATCTATCCATCCATCCATCTATCATCTATCTGTCCATCCATCCATCCATCCATCCATCATCTATCTGTCCATCCATCCATCTATCTATCATCTATCTGTCCATCCATCCATCATCTATTCATCCATCCATCTATCATCTATCTATCCATCCATCCATCCATCATCTATCATCCATCCATCCATCCATCTATCTATTATCTATCTGTCCATTCATCCATCATCCATCCATCTATCCATCCATCATCTATCATCCATCCATCCATCCATCCATCTATCATCTATCTGTCCATCCATCCATCCATCTATCTATCATCTATCTGTCCATTCATCCATCGATCCATCCATCCATCTATCCATCCATCATCTATCCATCCATCTATCCATCCATCCATCCATCCATCCATCTATCATCTATCTGTCCATCCATCCATTCATCATCTATTCATCCATCCATCTATCATCTATCTATCTGTCCATTCATCCATCCATCCATCCATCTATCCATCCATCATCCATCATCCATCATCTATCTGTCCATCCATCCATCCATCCATCTATTATCTATCTGTCCATCCATCCATCTATCTATCATCTATCTGTCCATCCATCCATCCATCCATCTATTATCTATCTGTCCATCCATCCATCTATCTATCATCTATCTGTCCATCCATCCATCCATCTATCTATTATCTATCTGTCCATCCATCATCCATCATCTATCCGTCAATCCATCCATCCATCTATCTATCATCTATCTGTCCATCCATCCATCCATCATCTATCTGTCCATCTATCATCTATCAGACATCCATCCATCCATCCATCTTCTATGTCTGTCCATCCATCCATCAAACCAACCATCCATCTATCCATCCATCATCTATCTGTCTGTCCATCCATCCAAACATCCATCTATCCATCCATCCATCCATCCATCATCTATCTGCCCATCCATCCATCCATCCATCTATCTGTCCATCCATCCATCATCTATATGTCCATCCATCCATCCATCTATCTGTCCATCCATCCATCCAACCATCCATCATCTATCTGCCCATGCATCCATGCATCCATCCATCATCTATCTGCTATCCATCCATCCATCCAACCATCCATCCATCCATCATCTATCTGCCCATGAATCCATGCATCCATCCATCATCTATCTGCTATCCATCCATCCATCTATCTTCTATCCGTCCATCCATACATCCATCCATTCATCCATCATCTATCTATCTGTCCATCCATCCATCCAATCATCCATCCATCCATCCGTCATCTATCTGCCATCCATCCATCCATCTATCATCTATCTGTCTGTCTGTCCATCCACCCATCCATCCATCCATCTATCATCTATCTGTCCATCCATCCATCCAACCATCCATCATCTATATGTCTGTCCATCCATCCATCCATCCATCATCTATCTATCTATCCATCCATCCATCCAACCATCTATCCATCCATCCATCATCTATATGTCCATCCATCTATCATCTATCAGTCCATCCATCCATCATCTATATCACCCTGTAGCCCAAGACTGGTTGCCCACTGAAGCTAAGCAGGGCTGAGCCTGGTTAGTACCTGGATGGGAGACCTTCTGGGAAAACTAGGTTGCTGCTGGAAGAGGTGTTAGTGAGGCCAGCAGGGGGTGCTCACCCTGTGGTCTGTGTGGGTCCTAATGCCCCAGTATAGTGATGGGGACACTATACTGTCAAAAAGCACCGTCCTTCGGATGAGACGTTAAACCGAGGTCCTGACTCTCTGTGATCGTTAAAAATCCGAGGATGTCCTTCGAAAAGAGTAGGGGTGTAACCCTGACACCCTGGCCAGATTTGCCCATTGGCCTCTGTCTATCATGGCCTCCTAATCATCCCCATACACTGATTGGATTCATCACTCTGTCTCCTCTCCACCAATAAGCTAGTGTGTGGTGGGCGTTCTGGCGCAATATGGCTGCCGTTGCATCATCCAGGTGGATGCTGCACATTGGTGGTGGTTGAGGAGATTCCCCCACTATATGTAAAGCGCTTTGAGTACCCAGAGAAGCGCTATATAAATGTAACAAATTATTATTATTATTATTATTATCTGTCCATCCTTCCATCCATCCATCATCTATATGTCCATCCATCCATCTATCATCTATCTGTCCATCCATCCATCCATCATCTATCTGTCCATCCATCCATCCATCATCTATCTACCCATGCATCCATCCATCATCTATCTGCCATCCATCCATCCATCTATCATCTATCTGTCCATCCATCCATCCATCCAACCATCCATCCATCTCTGTTCTCCATCCATCCATCATTTGTTTTCAGAGGGAGAAGTGGATGCTGGGAAATTTAAGCCTGTGAATAAGAGAGATGCAACCTGGGTGTCTTTTGTATGAAATAAAGGCATTTAAAATCAAAATGAAGCAACAGTCTTTTGAGAAATAATAAAACTGGTCAAACAAACAGCAACTCTCCTGGCCAGAGCTAAACCAGCATAAAATATCTGAAAGTACCTGGCATGGATTATCAGTGTTGCAAGAAAATGAAAGAATAGCCAAAAGAAAAGATTATGCAATGTTGTGCACTGGCACAAAACAGGCCTCCCGTTTTCTTTAACGGCAAAGTTCACCAAAAAAAAAAGACAATTATATTATTTTTACATCATTTGAAACCTGTATGGCAAAAACATTCTTCAAAATATCTTTTTTTTGTGCATGTTTAACATAAGAAAGTATGTCAAACCAAGTAAATTACAGAATCTTTTTTTAGGGTGAACTGTCCCTTTAAGGAGTGTGAAGCATCTGTATTGTGGAGGATTACAGCCACAGATCATTCCACAGAAGTTCATCTGTGGGCAAGGGTTTAAATTAGCCTTATTTATATCTATTCCTGGATTTAATACTACACTGTCCGGCCAATGCTCATGCCTCTGGATATCAGATTTGACTCTACACCTGACCCACCTAGACTTAAGACTCTTATATCACATATGTCGGAAGAAAGACAACACCAGGAGAAGCACAGTGTTCAGCTTCATGTGGGCGAAGCTTGTCTATTTGTATTTATATTTTCTCTGAAACTAGCTGTTCTGAAAAAGGTCAAGCTTCAGTGGTCTCTTCCACTTTTTGTGGGGGAGAAAAAAAGTGTACTTTTTTGCACGAAAAAAAAATGTAGATTTTGTGTCAGTTTTTATAAGATACTTTTATACAAGTATTTCTATACAAGTAACTTTGTCGGCTTGGGAAAAGATACAGTACATTGTGACAACTTATAAAAGTTTTCCATTCATAGATTAAACTTCGCCCAGGGCTAAAGGTCACCATTGACATTGAGTCTCCTCTAAATACCTTTTATAGTCCAGGAATCTGTTTCTAGGAAACAAAGCCTTGGTATCAAGAATAAGGTTTTATAACTTTAAAAGTTTAGTTTTTCTCCCTAGTGTATATTTCCTTTCTAGACTATTTTTTGTTTCTTTTATACAGTGCATATTCACTGTGTCTATACATAATTTTTTTGTAACAATATAAAGATGCAATATACACTGTGATGTGATCCGTGCCAAAAAGTTTGTACCAACCTCCAATGATGTCATTTATGGTACAACACGCCACAGCTCTTCAGCGCTCTGTCCTCTCTGTCTGCCTGTGATAAATGGACAGTTCGCAAAAAAAGAAGGAAGAAGAGGAAAGGAAAAGAAAAATCAGTTCCCTGTAACATTTTCAGAAATGTTCAACTTTATGATGCCAAGACCAGGACAAGACCCAAGAAATAAACACGTTACAGCAAGCTTACAGTGGCTCCGTTCCAGCAAGCTTACAGTGGCTCCGTTCCAAAACCTTGTGAACTGCCTATATAGCCAGCATCCTAACCTCATAAATGACTGATTTGGAATGCTTAACAAGACAACTAGCAGGACAAACGTCTCACAAGAAAGCTCTTTGGCAAAGTTCACAAAAACTGGCTGGGCTTGCTTGTTTGTTTTGTAATAACAAAAAAGTTAAATTTTTAGGCAAATGAAAAGACCCTCTTTAAACTGAAAGTAAAATGAATAAGCCTCAGGCAAAAGGAAAGATTTTGTTGTAGATTTCAAAGTAATGCGTTACTTTACTAGTTACTAAAACTAAAAGTAATCTGATTGCGTAACGCGCATTACTTGTAATGCATTACCACTTGTTGACAAGCTAACAACAAATATCAGGTAAAATATGAAATTTTCATAAAAATTGGAAATGTATTGGGTGCTATAAACACCAATCAGACATAACATTATGACAACCTTCCTAATATTGTGTTGGTCCCTCTTTTGCTGCCAAAACAGCCCTGACCCGTCGAGGCATGGACTCCACTAGAACCTGAAGGTGTGCTGAGGTATCTGGCACCAAGATGTCAGCAGCAGATCCTTTAAGTCCTGTAAATTGCGAGGTGGAGCCTCCATGGATCGGACTTGTTTGTTCAGCACATCCCACAGATGCTCGATTGGATTGAGATCTGGGGAATTTGGAGGCCAAGTCAACACCTCAAACTCATTGCCGTGCTCCTCAAACCATTCCAGAACCATTTTTGCTTTGTAGCAGGGCGCATTATCCCGCTGAAAGACGCCACAGCCACCAGGAAATACCATTTACATGAAATTATAAGGTAGGTTGCTTAGGTAGGTGGTACATGTCAAAGTAGCATCCACATGGATGGCAGGACCCAAGGTTTCCCAGCAGAAAATTGCCCGAAGCATCACACTGCCTTCTTCCCATAATGCATCCTGGTGCCATGTGTTCCCCAGGTAAGCAATGCACACGCACCCGGCCATCCACGTGATGTAAAAGTTCACTAGTTCACACTTACAAATGATTAGATAGAATAAGAAGTATGCGTATTTGGCGAGCTGTCCAGGGCAGGGCTCCGATCTCGGAATGTCGCCCGAACCCAGAGTACTCCCCCGTATCTTTGGTTAGGATACTAACCAGGCAAGTTTGAGGAGACGGGGTGGTGGAGGGATGCAAAAAACTGTCGAGGAACATAGGTGAGTCGGCTACGTATTTATAGGCCTCCTCTTATGCTGATTGGGTAGATCATTTGAATGTGCTCCTCCAGAACTTTGTAAATAAAACATCATAAAACGTGATTCATCAGACCAGGCCACCTTCTTCCATTGCTCCGAGGTCCAGTTCTGATTCTCACGTGCCCACTGTTGCTTCTTTCGGCGGTGGACAGGGGTCAGCATGGGTGGACTGTTGGTCTGTGCATGCAGTCCCATACACAAAAAAATGCGATGCACTGTGTGTTGTGACGCCTTTCTATCAGAACAAGCATTAACTTCTTGAGCAATCTGAGCTACAGTAGCTCGTCTGTTGGATCGGACCACACGGCCCAGCCTTCGCTCCACACGTGCATCAATGAGCCGGTTGTGACTTATTTTTGAGATTTCTTTGTGCACCGTCTTTGATTTTATTTTTTTTACTCAGCTCACCGCAGTGCATTCTGGGATTAGAATTTGGTCAAAACAAAATATTTTAGAAGGCAGCGTAATGTTGGAACATACTACAGAGCGCATGCAGGTTTGCTTTACATCATATAGGAAAGCACAGGTCCTGATAGTTTCCCCAAAAAATCATTGACTAATTATGAGGTTGACATCAGGAACCTGATTCATTGGCTTGATGTTGAGTAATGTTGAATAGTCGTGAGGAAGTTGTATGTTCTGAAGAAGATATATATTTTATTGCTATTATACCTGTCCTGTCTGGCTTACCTGTTAGGCCATACAGCTGTTGCAGACGTCACATGCCTCACCTTCAGGATCAAACTGGATTGAACTAGAAGGCTGAAGGTGGTACAATCTGACAACATCCTGGTGGATATGTGTCATACAGCTGTTTCAGAGCAGTAAGTAAACCTAGAGTGTTTGCGCAATACACATATTAGAAATTGGGCTTTTTCATTATATCCAGCCATTTTGATGGCAAAGTAAAACAGGTAGATCTTAGATCTCAAAATAAAATTTAAGATTGTATTGCAAAAAAAAGGATTGTGAATCTGAAGAATGACCAGTTGTTTCTAGGTTTTCATG
This sequence comes from Anabarilius grahami, assembly GCA_003731715.1. NCBI lineage: Eukaryota > Metazoa > Chordata > Actinopteri > Cypriniformes > Xenocyprididae > Anabarilius > Anabarilius grahami. The sequence goes on from RJVU01042534.1 coordinate 425,228, forward strand.
TGTGTTGTAGAATATTTATTGTTTTTGCATAAATAACACTGTCAATTTAAGTCCAATTAGAGGTAAAGTTTTATAAAAACTGAAGAGGAAAATATACCATAAAAAATAATTTAGACGTAAACATCGATTGAAGGTGTTTACATGAGTAGGCCTATATAACTTAGGTTTTGCAAGAGAAATATGTAAATACTGTAAATTTCAACTATACCACTGATATATTGACACGCCATAACAAACAAAACCTGAAAGAATCTAGATATGGCCTGTAAAAACCTTCTCAGTATCAAAATTAAAAAAGTAAAGATCTTCTTAAGTTACTAACAAGGATTTTATGTCTTTTGAAATATTTCTTGTTGGTGGGTTGAGATTTTGGGTTCGACTCATTATCATAAGGAGAGATAGAGGAGACTTGAGCCCCATGATTTGTTCCATGAGAGGTACTTGAATTATATATTAGCATTCAGCAGAAGTAACTGCTGTTTTGACAAGAGTGCTAAAATGCCTGCTGGCTCTTCTTGAATCTGTCAACAGACAGTGTGTATTGTGCAATACACAGTCACAAGTGTGTATGTGTGATAGTGAGACTATATTGAAGATGTGAGGTGCACACTAGACATTTACTAGAATGAAAAATGATTTCTTAAATAAGCATGGACAGCAAACTACTTTTTTTTCTCCATTACATTATCCTTGTGTCCAAATATGCATACTTCCCAGCTAGACTGGGTTAAAAACAACTCAAGTTGGGTTGAAAATGGACAAACCCAGCGATGGGGTTGTTTTAACCCAGCAGTTGGGTTAAATGTTTGCCCAAAGTGCTGAACATTTTTATTTAACCCAACTATTTTTAAAAAATGACTATGTGGCTGGCTTAAAATAAACCGAAAATTGGTTGGAAATTAAAAATAAGACATAATTATATATAGGCAACAATAATCAAAAGGTGACTTTTTATGAATAAGCAATTTAATAAATGTTTATTGTTGAATTATTATTCATTAAACTTAAATGTTTATTTAATAAACATATTAATAATTGTTCATTTCCAACATACTTTGTGTTCTTTTTAAGGAAGCAGTAGGCCTACAGTAATTTTTAAACAATAGTTGAGTTAAATAAAACTACCTAGCAGGTTGTGCAAGGTTTAACCCAGCATTTTTAGTGTATATTGTGCAAAAAGCATAAGTCAAATGAGAAGGCTATTCAAATACACATAGTTCATTAAACAACACCAAGATGACCTGCATACCTAAAGAATGTAGGCTACTTCAGTGTTTAAGAAGTTAATCAAATTAAGTGTGTTAAAAGTATCCTAATACATATAATTGTATATTAGGAGCATATGATTTGTTTGACTTCTTTGTTGGAGGTTTATCAATTGCATTCAAATGATTCATCAAGTATAAACTACTAGAGAAAACAAATACAAAGACAGACCAAATTGGATTGACTAAGACTAGCCTGACTTGCATTTCGAGTCTGTGTGAAAGTGTCAATGACTTGTTCTTTATACAGACTTTTGTTGATTGTGGAAGATGAAAGCATTTATACCCTAAGTGTTAAAGGAGGCATTTCCAACATTTAGCACTTTAGTTCTGTCGCATAATCCAATCAGAACGCCATGTCCTTTGACTGGCCGGGAGGGAATCGATATTAAACGTTTATTGTTAATCATATTGTGTTCCATAACCATGTCAGATTTCCAAGAATAGTTTATCACAGTATATTCGGGAAAATATGTTTACAATCGATTCCCCAACCTCAGTCTGAGCTACAAGCTACAATACAGCTGTAGAGGGCGATCGACTGCTTCTCCGTTGTAGAGAATGAAGCCTGTGTGTTGATTGGCTGCTGGAGCTGTGGGCGTGGCTTGTGCGAAGGACTTTCCACAAAACCAAAATGCGACGCAAAGAAAGTTTCATTCAGCACTGAATACATAGATAACAGAAGCGGATCTCTTGATTTATTGTCAATCTTTGTAGCGCATATTAACTAGCTTAAGAGCAGTTTGTAGCAAACACGGCTGCACGGAAACAGGGCTTTAGAAGAAACTTTACCTATTGCTGGTAATTTTCTTAATTTGGATTGAATCACATAGGGTCTATAATGGATCTGGTGTGGCTTTTTTACCTCTCAGCGAGCATCTGCGCTTTGCTCGTCTCTGCTGAGAGACACACTGTTTTCTGGAATAGTACCAACTCTAAGTAAGTACTTTTGCCATTTCTACCTCATTTATCCCTGAATTTAATGTTGTGATAGGCTAAGCTTACTTTACTCTGAAACTCTGCTAGTTAGTAGGCTAATAACTTTTTGCGAACTCCAGCATCATTCATTTGGTATTTCTTTTTAAGGTTTAAGTAAATTATCAGAACTTTTTTTTCTTTATGTTAATGTTTATTTACATTTTAATTCTGGTTTTATGGTCAGTGAATTTGGTAGGTCTGCAGAGTTGGAGACTCGTGCTTGTTTACACTGTGGATGCGTTTTGACGTTGTGATGTTACATCTTTACCTGTAACAGATTACATAATCCAGGCACTCTTATTGCGTCATAATCTATCTATTACCCATCACCGGAATGCTGGTTTACCTGTGTGTCTACATGTGATCATGTATGATAGCCTATCTGCCTCTTTCTAAGAAGAATTGATGCTCGCTGGGTGTGTGCTGACTATGCTCGTACACATCTTAACAGGAAAAAATGGCCATAAATTATGGTTATGGCCATTTTTTTATTTAATGTACACTCAACATTAAAGTACCTTCACGGTCTTGGCTTTATTTGGCGTTGTTAATTCATGAGTTGAAAAAATAAGAAATTACGAGGAAGCGTAGGCTACGGGAGCGTTTACTTTTTTGACGTGAGGTGTTGAAATAGGTGCTGAATGCTGAGTGACTTTTCCGATGACTGATAGGCGCAGAGCAGATGACTGGAGCTGGGATTGCAAAACTCGAATTGCCGATACGAGGAAAACGCGAAAGAATCAATTCTGAACCTTTTTAAAGATTCTGTTGAACCGACTCACCGAGCGTTTGCGATGGACTGAAAGGAGAACTTTGTTTCAGTGTATACAATGCAAGGTGGTACATTGTATTCTCCAGCGGGTAAGACATGTTATCTGGCAAAACAAACTCTAGCTAAATAGTGTATGAAACTAAATACAGCAGTATTTATCCAAATATTAAACCACAAAAGGCATATTAATTTTCTCGCATGGACTTCTGAGAACACTTTTGAGTGAAGACTCAAAGGAATCCATGGTTTTAAACCGGTTCACTGAAACGAACCGATTCGTTCAAATGAATCAGATTTCTTAAAGCTAAACCTGGCAAATAAGATGTAGCGTCAGGCTGAGTTACAGTAATGATTTTGTCATCTTTGAACAATTGGTGTTAATGGTCCAAGACCTATTCCATGAGCCTAAAGGCAGTGAAACTGAATTAGTGTAGACACGCTGATAACACACAGAAAACACACACATTTAACCCATCCACTCTTCTTAGAACAATAAGCATTTGCTTCAGCAGATGTAATGATTATGTCAATGTCCAAACAACAGCGATCATTTTAGCGCCTGTGTAATCCACACATTTACTATTTTTATTCCACATCTTAATCCCCCCCCACCACCACCACCACCTCTCTCTCTCTCTCTCTCTCTGTGTGTGTGTGATCTAATCCTGTTTTCATAGAAATACCAGAGGGGCTGGGGGAGATGCTTTCCTTTTTTTTTCTGCCTTTATGCACTTCTTTCTTTCTAATCATTACACAAATGAAATAGAGTCCAGTAAATATTATAATGTGACTGCATTTGCATTCCTATCTCTGATGCACATGTTCGACAGCCTGTGTGTTTATGTGTAGGTGTGTATAAGTCTTGGGGGAAGGATGACTCTAGGGTCGACAGACCATTGCAGCTGAGCACACTTTTTTTTTTTCTTCAGCATGAGAGGTGATTCTGAGTCAGGTCGTGTCAACGCGCATGTTTGAATTTGTTGGTGCATGTTCTTATTGTGCTTGCAGCTGCTTGCTGAAACACATGTGTCGTAGTGTTGCTCACAGTCGATTGTTGATCAACTGGAAGGTGTGTTTCTGTGAGAGCTGATTAAGGAGTGTCCTGGTGAGCAGTTGTAACTCCGCACTTGTTTATGATTCACTGACTCCCTCGTATATTTATTAACCAAACTTCCTCTATTAAATTCTCTGTGCGCTCCTGCAGAGTGTGTTTTTCTCTGTTTAACCATTTGGAAGTACAACGACTTGTAATTCATTAAAGGAATCGTTCACCCAACATTAAAAATTATTTATGTATATTGCTGCAAGCAGAAAGCGACAGAAAGCAGTGCACCATCATCATATTGACAGATATCATAAAAGAGCTCCAAATGACTATATTCCAAGATTTCTGAAGTCACATGATAGCTTTGTGTGAGGAACCGAACGAGTCATTACTCACTGAAAATGTGCCCTAGATTTCTTTGGCATGTTTATGAAAGTTCAGGAGATGAGGACAAAGTCCAATTCATGAACTATTCATTCTTTTAAGTGGCATCTTTTTCATGTTCAATCAGTTTATCCAGTTCAGAAAACTGGTCTGAAGTGTTTGTTCATGAATCATATACTCACCAACTCAATGATCTGGTCCTAATTACATTTTTTGGTGAATAACAACTAAAATTTTGTTTTGTTTTTCACTCAAGCTTCTGCATGACTTCAGAAGATTTGGAATATAGTACATAACTATATTATGGTTAACTGGCACAAAGTTCATAAACCAGTTTTATTTTTATTTTTTGATGATTCTCGAAAGCTCCAGTCCCATTTATTGTAATAGTACGGCAAAGAGTGACTTGTACACCATTCACAATTTTTCCTTTTATGTTCCATATATGGAAACATGGAATGACAAGAGATTAAGTAAAAAATGACAGAAATGTCATTTTGTTGTGTGAGCTAATCTTTTAATATTACTCATGGATGCTATATCTTTTCTGTAATTGTGGCTCTTATTTTATCAGCACTCAAAGGCTTATAGAGATTTCTTCTCTTTCTGTATCTTTCTTCTGTCTCTTTTTCTCTTTCTTTGGCTTCGCTCTCTCTCCTACCTGTCTTTCCCAAACCTCCTCCCTTTCCTCTGGCTGCTTGCCCTGTACCGCATGGTTAACTGGCACAAAGTTCAACCTCTCCTCTGCTCCTTTTTCTTTAACTCTTTCCCTCTGTCGGTTTGCTCTGCCCCAATCCCATCAGTACCCCAAAACTCTCCGACCTCCTCACATTTTTGCTTTTTCTCCGCTTGTTCGCGATCACCCCATTGTGTTACTGTTTCACCCTGTAAAAAGGCCTTTTACATGGTTTAATTCAGCCAGAAACAGGGCTTTCTTGGTTTTCTACCCAAAATGTCCCATTCACTGGTGTTTTTTCCAGAGAACGGGGCTTTTTGCTTGTGGGGTTTTGCCAGCTAAGTGCTTTTTTGTTATACGTTCCAGCCAAATTAGCACGCTCCCACCGCAGATCTGCAGCGGAACAAAACCAGGGGCTAGTGTGACCAATTGCGGGGCAGAGTTCACAGCCGAAATGAAGTGCCATTCATGCGGTGTGTCTGTCACTGTGCGTGTCTGTAAATGTGTGCGGAGAGGAGAAGTGGAGATAGAAACCGGTGATAAAGTGCCATTTTGCTTTTGTCTACATGTCACTTAGCATTAAACTCATCAGATCTGTGTGTGTGTGTGTGTTACACTGACAGTGAGAGAGTGAGTGATGAAGTGCCATTCACTCTCTGTAGTCTGTCACTCTCTCTGGTGGCCTTCAAATAGGGAGGCCGCCACTCGAGCCCACCTCTTTCCTGATCTCCTGTCTGGCTTCTCCCTCGTTCTCTCTACCTTTTATCTCAGCCATACACACCAGAGCTTTTCATCCTTTTATTCAGTTCCTGTCCTTATTTCCTTTCTCTCTGTGAAAGAAAGGAGAAAAAGAGGTGTTAAATTTTTTTTCTTCGACTTTCTTTATCTGTGTTGGCAGCCATAACCACCAGAGCCTGTCTCGCTTCCCTTTTCTCCTCCCTTTCACCTTCTTCATGCCTATTCCGTCCATTCCCTTACTCTGAATTCAGGCGATATCCACAGAATACAAATGTCCGTCATTCACAAAGCTCTACAGATTCCCGCCCATTGAGTGTTTGTTTTTTAGCTAGTTTAGTGCAATGAAAGGGTTATTCACCCAAAAATGAAAATTGTCATTGTTTACTCCCACGGAAATGGTCAAGCACCCAGGGAAAAGCATGAGATATTCTCTATTCATTTTAACCAAAAACAAAATCGATTGAGATTCGAGAACCTCTCTGATTGATGGATCTCACAACGGGTCCTGGCGGCTTGTAATACATGCAATTCTACCATTATATTTAGCATCACAACATAACAACCTGACACAAAAGCTTGTGCTTTGTTTTTTGTACAATGTTAAATTGCATTTTAAGTAATTAACTCCATAATCATCAGTGGTGGATCCTGGCATTGGCGTAGGCAGCCACTTAGGACGGCATGGGGCACTATAAAGGGCGTATGCAGCTTCATGGAGTGTGGGCACCCACTGGCAGAAACATAAATCGTTCAAAGTCCATAAGACTTTCATTCATCTTCGAAAAACAAATGAAGATCAAGGAAGTATTATATTTGATGAGCTCTATATATGTGCATTGGTCGAAGTTTATATATGCATAAAAGCCTAAATTTAAAGGGGACCTATAATGCCCCTTCTACAAAATGTAATATAATCTCTGGTGTCCCCAGAATGTGTCTGTGAAGTTTCAGCTCAAAATACCCCACAGATCATTTATTATACCTTGTCAAATTTGCCCCTGGGTGTGAGCAAAAACACAACTTTTTTTGTGTCTGTCCCTTTAAATGCAAATGAGCTGCTGCTCCTGGCCCCCTTTGGTTGCTCAACAACAACAAAGCTGGAGAATCTCAGGCAGCCAAAATGACGATTGTCAGTAACGGCGTTCAGCCTTACTTTGTTCAAACCGGATTCGGACACTGATGGAAGGAGTTACAACTTTTACAGTGCATCTGGATGTTTCTAAATGGTTAGTGGATAAATTTATGTAGTTGCTGTGGAGCTGATTCAACTAATTGACTTGCATTTGCCGTCAAGCTGTTCGGCGTAAAATAGCGGCATGGCAGCAACACTTTACTACAACAACTCTTCCTCTTCTCTAAAGCAGCCCAAAATGGCCTCTCCCTCTCTGTTGTGTGTTCTCGGGGGCAGGGTTTATGTAAATTTGGGGGTTTGTGATGTCACCAACTCGGGAAGAAGCTCGTTGTAGTCCCTACCAGCCATTTATTGTAGTCCTTAAAAAGCGATTTCTGTAAAAGAAAATCTCCCTTTGCATTGAACTTTGAGCATCTTAACTTATGCAGATGTTGTTTATGCTCAAACAGCAACATTACACACTAAAGTAAAAAAAAAAAAGTGAAATCATAATCAACCACCCCTTTAAATTTGTTCATCATATAAAGTGTCAAAATAAACCTCTCAGTTTATATGGATTATGTTTCCTTATGTTTAATGAAGCATTAAAGTTTTGGGTAAATTGACTCTCTCAGATTTCATTAAAAATATCATCATTTCTGTTTTTGAAGATGAAACCCATTCCGCAGAATTAACTTCTTCATTCCCTCCATCTCTTCTCCAGATTGTAATCGGCTTTTAATCTGTCGTCTTGTAAATTTGATCTGTCTTTTTTTCGCTGATTGCTGACCCATGATAATCTTCTCTAGCAGAGTGCTTGTTGGTTCAGTCTTCTACATGCAGTCCCTTTTAGGCAGAAGTGTTTTCTTTATATAATTGCTTATATAATGTATAACGAAATGTGTGATATTTTGTTTACCGTGTTGTAATTTACAAGTGAACTCTGGCCAAAGGTTGAGGAGATGGCCTTTTCCCTCGTTAAGCATGAGTTTCCTGGCCAAGTGTTTTCCCGGGAAAATGGCACATCCTGCGCGTACAATAAACAATACCATTCTCACACACTCGTGCACGCAAGCGACCCGCTTCTTACACAAGTCTCAGACACACACTTCCTCGTATGCACGCATACTCTTTGAATTATTATTCACACGAGTTAAAGGGCTTGAGAAAGTGATAGTTTTGTCTACAGCTCAGTATCAAGAAAACACGTGCCTTTACGCCTTTCTTTCATTTGTCCCTCTGTACTTTCCCACACACTTCATTTTAAATGTTCATTACACCTGCAACAATAATACTGTTATCTTTCTGTTTTATCATACAGTGATGTCACAGTATTTCACTCCCTCAGATTCCCAGAATTGTTCTTACTTTTCGCAATCATTTTGTTTCCTCCCTTTCAACTTATTATTGAACATCTTTGATTTATCTGAAATGTTTCGTCAGTTCCTTTCATATTTAAGAACACATGTCCAGCCGAATGTGTCTTTAAAGCTGTGTTTACAATCATACGCTAAGTATTTGTCAGGGATGTGTTATGTTTGAGAGTGTGTGTTTTTGCTGTGTTAGGATCTTGTTGTCGCAATCTCAACCCCATGAGTTTTTGTCTCCGCACTCTTGTTGTTTGTACTTTTCTTTAATGGGCTGGTTTTTAAGGTGAAGGTCCATTCCCACGACACGTTGCACGCATTTTATTACGACACGGTGCGAGAGGCCACGCCCCCTGCAGGATGGCTATTGCTTAAACAATGCAAGGAACTACTGAAGCCATTTTCATAGTGATATGAGTCGCCTTCTGTGCTTCTCATTTCCCTTCACACTGAGTGCTTCCGTGTTTCTAATTATTTATGTAATTTATTTATCTATGAGAGGATATCGGAGCTGGGCAGAGCCAATTGGTACAGTTGACCAGTAATTACTGTGACAGATCGGACAAATAAGGAATTAGGCGACTAATTCCTAAAGCAGCTTTTAAGACACCATACCAATTAAGAGTTTAGGGATGTAGCTTATGTTATTATAAACACCTTAGATTGTCAGCTATATTTGCTTTAAAAAAAATGGTGAAACTGCATTTTTGAGTAGATCTTTATCGCATGCCATTTCTTTACAAAAGAGGAAAGTCATTGGAGAAAGCAAATCTGACATCTTGATCAGTGGTGCTGAGAGACAAAAGATTGAGCGATATGAAGGGAAAGAAAAAAGATTGATGTGGATAAGATGAATGTAAACAAGATGGATTGAAAAAACCCCGTTGCGGAATATTGTCTCAAATGGGGGAACTGGTCGAATTTGGTTGCTATGGCAATCGCAAAAGGCCAGAGTTAGTGTCCACAAACGTAGGTCACTAACCAACATACCGTGAATTCCAGCGAGTCGGTTTATGATTGGTTGAGAGCGCCTTGGGGGCGGGGTCGAAGGGAGAATGAATGGGGGATCAAACAGGCTTATTGAGTGCTGAGAGACGAACCGAGAGAGTGGACAGAGATGGATGGATTGAAGAAAAGATGAAAGAGCGAGACTGGTCCGAGTTGGGGCGAGGACAAGCACAAGAGCCGGCTCCGTTTTTGGTGTATCAAAGGATTCTTTGCTTTTTTCCTTTCTTTGCATTCTTTATCTCTCTTACACCTGCACAGTACAAAGCTCCTTCTTTTTTTTGCGAAAAATATAGAAAAAAAATTCCTTTCCAAACCAAACTGCCACACCAATTCATTTCCCTTTTTCCTTCTATCGCTCTTTTTTTTTTCTTTTTTTTTTACCTCCTGCCAGCCTTTGTTGCATTTCCAACCAAGCCAGTCCACTGTAACGCTCCAACTGTGTTTCAGAACAATAAAGAGCTTGCTCTGGGCCCCTCATCTCTCTCTCTCTCTTTCTGCTTGCATTAAACTGAATGAGGCCCCTGGCCCTTCGGCAACCTAGGCCGGGTAATCCCGGAGCACAGAGCACCCGATGATCCTGCCACACTGCATTCCGAACCAGTCACCCAGAACAACGGCGCTTGCATTAGCACTGAATTAAAGCGGCAGAGGTTTCAGGGGCTAATGACAGTCATTTCAGCCAGCGAACGCAGGTGTGAGGGTGAGAGTGAAGGATGGATATTTGAACAGATCCGGGGTCAGAATTTCGATAATTACCATTTAGACTGTAGTATCAGGTGGTGAAAGCTACAAAAGATTGCATGATCGAATGACAGGGATGTTGGCGGGCCTATTGTTGGAGTGTGTGTGTGGCAAAATGTGTTTAAATACCCCAGACCTTCCCTTTTAAACAGGTGAATGTGGAAAGAATGTTAACTTGTGCATTTTCTAGAGTGTTAACCAACATCCCTGCTTCTCTGTGTGTGTGTGTTAAGGTCTGTGCTGCTGACTCTGAGCATTTCCTCAATCCCTCACCCCCCCACTGATCATCCCCCCTTTCTCTGAGCTCCAACATTCCAGCGAGTGATAGAGTGTTGAAATGAGAGAGGGAGAGGAGGGAGAGACCAATTGATAGACAGACTTAGAGGGGGTAAAAAAGAACAACAACGACAAAACTTTGAACTAAAGATTAAGAGACCTGAGATTAACCCTACAGATGTCCATTTGGCATCAGGTCAGTTCTATCGGCAGAGCATTCCACTGATATTTACAGGAAGATGAGTTCAGGATTAAAGAACTTCAGTTATTCACTTGTTACGGTAAGCACGGACGTGACTCACAAGCACCCGCATTCGTCCGCCAGGTTTCAGATTTCATAAATTAAGCATAGAGTTCATTCATTCATTCTCATTTTCACTCGAATAATTAAGAAATAATAATGATAAACATTTTTTTTTTGTATTATTTGGTTTGATTTTGATATTTTCTTGTTTTATCTATCCTATCTATCTGTCTATCTTTTTTAGACTTAGTTTTTTTATCAATATAGATAACAAAGCATAGGAATTTACAAGATTAAAACTGAGACAAAGAGAACATGTTTAATATCTCAGCTGTCTCTCTTTTTTAAAACTTAAGACCATTATCAAGCCTCTTTTGAAGCCTGACAACAAAAAAAGGACAAAACACACAGCATAAATGATTTAAGTTCATCTATGGATGCTCAAGATAAAGTTGAGCTCAGTATGTGTGATGAATGATGCAAGAATGAGCGAATGGCATTACTGTATGAATAAAGGCATTGATAAAGCAACTGTAGCGTTTGAAAGGACACTGGCGCAGGGAGCACCCGCTGACCCCTGTATTGAGACAGAGTCCATCCCCCACTGCTTTCTCCCACCCTCCCCACTGACTCCCAGCCCCCAGGGACTGAGGGGGGAGCAGCATAATTGCCCCCCTCTGGGACCACTTTAATTCCAGTCTTTGTGTTTTAATTGCCCCCCCTCCCGACCCCTTTTTGATGAACACATTGGGGCCATACCACAAACAGATTTTAATCAGGGCTTTAACGGGGGGGGGGGGGGTGCTNGGTGTGCTGCTGCACCAGATGACTGCTCCCAAGCATCTGGTGACAGCATTTAAAGAATGTGAGACATGTAAATTATTATTGGCGGTGAGGTATATTTGCTTCATTCATCACACAAAGATGCATCAGTATGTGACTGCCGTACACGGTCACCAGAGAATTGAAGTGTGTGACTGGAAGTGCTAAGTTTGGCTTTATGTGTAGCGGTGTGTGTGTGTGTGTGTGTGTGTGTGTTTGGATCTGCAGTGAGTGAAAGCAGCAGGCCAATTAAAAGGGCTGTATGTGTGTGTAAGACTAGAAGGGGTCTGGAGCCAGATCGTCTGTCCTAAGACCAAGGGGTCCCCCCCATCAACAAACAAGAAAAAGAGAGAGCGAGAGAGACTCTGCAGACTTTGATCATTGAGCAGACGTGTGGATGTTGTCACACACCGAGAGAAACACCCACTCCGGGAAATAAAGCTACTGCCGTTTACGCCAGACACGGAGTAAAGCTGAAATTCTCTAGAAATTAGGGGGATCGCAGTTAGTGTCTGTGACGCTTATGTAGGCCCTTGAGAGGTTTGTGATCCAATTTTTCAACTGATTCTTTACAGAGCTCCTTCATTATATAAGTAATGGCTGTGTTTCCAGATGGAAACTGTAAGTCTAAATGTTTTACATTTAAAAGCCACACAATTCAAGGTATCAATCAGATCCTTAGCGTAAACAGTGCAAGTTACAAATATGTGTAGTACTTGGTTATTATTTTCTAAATGATTGTTATTGATTTTATTGTGAACAATTCATCCATGCATGTTTCATTTAAAAAAACAAATGATCTTGTAATTTTTAATCAATATGTGATAGCTCGATCTTCCGGTGAAATTACAGACTTTTCTCAGGTTATGTATGGGAAAAAAATTTAGGGCGTTAGGGCAAAATCACATATCGAGAAATGATTCTGGATTGATTCAGATATTTTCTGAATGTATCGCGATTCTCTCTCGAATCGATTCTGAGCTTAGTTTTTAACAGCAGATGGCACTGTGTGACGCACGAGCGCTCTTCTTCGTGAGCCTAATTATTCGCTAATCATTTAGCCCACGTAAACCCTGCACCTTTTTTACTGTCGACTGCAAGCATGCATTTTCCTCCATCCAATCAACCACTGGAAAGAAACCAAGTCCCCGCCCTATAGGGCTGGGACATTATATCGATGAATCACGATTTGTGGATCAATTCTGATACTTTTCCGATTGCATAGTGATTCTCTCTCAAATCGATTTTGTGCTTACTTTTTAACAGCAGATGGCGCTCTTGGCTAGTTTTTAACTGCACGCTCAAAGGCTCACGAAGAAGAGCGCTCGTGCGTCACACAGTGCCATCTGCTGTTAAAAACTAAGCTCAGAATCGATTCGAGAGAGAATCGCGATACATTCAGAAAATATCAGAATCAATCCTGAATTATTTCTCGATATGTGATTTTCATCATTTTATTGTCCCAGCCCTAACGGCCTAGATTTTTTATTTTTTTTTCGATAGTCCTTTTTACTTGGATGTAAGTTACAATATGAAAGAAAAGATCCGTCCTTTTCATCATGACTTTAAGGGGTAGCAAGCATTAGCAAGCATCCCTCACAAAACTTGGCCTTTAATAGCAAATCTCAGACTGCAAAAAATCCGACTCCACAAGAAAGAAATACGTTTGAGAGTATGAGAAGTGAGCCTGATCACCATCCAAAAAGTTGTGCCCGGGGAGCCCAAAAAGTTTTATAGTTGATTTTAGACCTGGTTGATATTGAGCTCATAATAAAAATGTCTGAACCTGAGCTGAGCTCAGAAACAAACTTATGGAAGCTAAAGTGGCATCCGATGATGGATGGATGAATAAATAAACGAGGGCATTCTTTCTACCTCTGGCGTTCTTCTATCAGTGGGCAGCACATAAACAGAGATAGCACATTGCCAGAAGAGCTACAGGAGCAGAACTAAGAATGAAGCAAATGCCGGAGAGAGGGAGGGTGTGGAGAGGAGCAGACAGGCAGACTGTCTCTGCCGCCTCCCTCCGTGTGTCAAATGAAAGAGAGAAGTGTGGCGTAGACAGGGTGTGTATGACTCCGTCAGCCGGAGTGCGTGTGTTTATCTGTAATGGGTATGGTTGTGTTGACGAAAAACAGATTTATTTCTCTATTTGTGTTTGTTAGTTTGAGCGTGTTTCTGCAGATAGTCAATAGTCATCACCTGGTGATGCAACCTGACAGATTGCAAATGTCTTTGCACAAATAAGACTCTGCTCTCACGAGGCGAGCGAGATCAATACGTTGCACACATTCATGCCATTTTCGCCAGCTCTGACCTATTCTCTGTCTACAGACAGCGTGCGGTTCGATCGATGAACCGATGTTTAGAATAATCAATAATCATGCATCTGTCCCGGCTTCTCTTCTGCAAAGAAATCAACATACTCATCTGTCTTTCCATTGTTCACATTTTTTGTCTTTTCTTCCCTGCCGCCATCCCTTTGTGATTTGCCGTCTGGTCGTCTTTGAGATAGTATTGTAGATCAATGCAAGGGCAATTGAAAATGTGATTGCATCAGGCTTGGCATTCAAGTCACTCGCTCTGTGAAAGTTCTTTAAATGAAGAATTCTTGTCACCACTGGGAGTGACATCGCTGGAGTTATTCTCGTTTTCTTGCTTCTTGTTTGCTGCCGATCTGTAATATTAGATGATCTTGTCTCCCAAAATTGAGTTTTATAGCTTATTTATATTTGCTTCATTGCATTGTTCTTATAAAGTTTGTTTACAAAAAAAAATATTTATGAAATCTGTCTTATTCTTTCAGGTTCCGAAAGAACAACTATGCGGTTGAGGTACGCCTGAACGACTACCTAGACATCGTGTGCCCTCACTACCCACTGGGCGAAGTGCCGTCACAGGACGCCGAGCGCTACGTGCTCTACATGGTGGAACGTGAAGACTATGACACCTGCCGCCCACAATCTTACGACCAGATGCGCTGGGAATGCGGCCACCCTTTCGCCCCGCACGCACCTGAAAAGTTCTCCGAGAAGTTCCAGCGCTTCACTCCATTCACTCTGGGAAAAGAGTTCCGACAGGGCGAGAGCTACTACTACATCTGTGAGTACAGGCCTTAAAAAGTCAGCTTGCACTTAAGCTATGAATGTGAACATTTATGGTGGGTTGTTTTGAAGAATGGTTAGGGGTGGAAATGTTTTCGAACATCTGAAAACCGGTTATAGATTTATTGCCCCACAAACCATACGCTGAATGCAAAGTCTGTGAGTCATATTTGAGCCCTTCTTTAGCACCACAGTAATGAATACATTTCAATTTGTGTTGTGGACTGCTAAACTGGCAGCAGAACCGCTACGTGTCTTTCTGGCATCCCCACGGGCTATCCTTGGGGAGTTTGGGCAGTCGGAAACACAAGGAACGCAATTCAGCGAGCATGTGGAATAGGATATGGAGGTCTAGAATTAACAATGGTGAAATTCAACAACCCAATTTAGACCCTTCTAGGAAAGCGTACTTCTGAAAAAGCTAATTTTGCAAACACTGTGCAGTAAAAAGTGGAGTGTTTGATGGATAAAATGCATTAATCCGCTTTGACGGTGTGGAAAGATCCATGTCAGTTTAAAGTCAAACACAAATATGTTTTTTTATTATTATTATTATTATTATTAAAGCACAACTAAAACCCAATCCCAATTTTTTTGACACACCATCACAGTTTAAGTCAATGGATTTGCAGCCTGACACAGTGTAAACTCTAGTGTGTAGGCGCCTTAAGAATTAGAGTGCAGTTCGGTAATAAAAAGAGATCAGACACAGGTCACAGGTCCAGGTGGCTGCTGAAGAGAAGTGGATTAGCCACTACACGTCTAACACTATTAACCTCCTTTATAATTAACCTGTCTGCTACCCATTTACTCATTTACCTCCCTACATTGTCCTTTTATCTTCCTCTATCCTGACAGCCTTCTCTTTTTTTGCCTTACAGCCAAACCACTGCACCACCACGGAGAGGAGTGTCTGAGACTCAGAGTAGACGTAGTTACCAATGATGGTGAGTATCGACGCCCTGGTGGTGTGTAGGTGAACTGGCAGATTTTAAAATTACTCAAATTTTTCATTTCAGATGATCTGTGTATTCACTGGTGTTTTTTTTTTTTCCCCCCATTCAGGCTCTCAAGAAGCCAGGGTTGGCACAGGAAGTGCTCACACACCCTCTAATCGGTTACCAGCAGGTATGGTCACATCGATTAAGTTTTAAAACTGTAGTTGTGTGTGTGTATATATACAGCTATGGAAAAAATTAAGAGACCACTCCAAGTTCAGAAATCAATGTTAAGTGGTCTCTTAATTTTTTCCATAGCTGTATATATATATATATATTATATATATGGGTCATTGACGAATAAGGTTTTTAAAAGTGTAGAAAAAAACATAATGGAGACATAATTTTGAAGTTTTATTAAGTGTTAACAATGAGATTATGCGTTTTTTTTTTATCAATTAACACTGCTTTTGTCATTTTTTTACAAGATGGACAAAATTTGTTACCAAAAAAGTCATTCGGTTTAACCACAATTTCGGTTTTACCGAATTACAAAAAATATTTTCAAACAGTAATAACGGGCTGATATCTAACTAGCTAGTTAGATATCAGCCTGTTAGCATTGTTTGAAACAAAATCGTCATTCTGTATAACCAAAAGTGTAATTCGGTGTTTAGTACACGTTTTTAAAATATTACAACATTTTTCCATGTTTTATAGCGGTTGTACCGAATGACCTTATGTTTCAGGACATGCTTATGAGCAAGTGAAAACATGAATTTTTCAAATAGTTTAAATGATGTCACATCCTGTCACATGATATTGACCGCATGACCAAAATGGTCCCTTTATATTGGTTACTCCGAATGACATCAATGAAATTCATTTTTCCAGACATTTTTCTCATAACAAAGCAATGACTTCTACACATAATTTTAATACCATTTGCACTATGTTGATATATGATGTTATAAAATCATGCCAGAATAAAAAATATATATACACTACCGTTCAAAAGTTTGGGATCGGTACGATTTTTAATGTTTTTAAAAGAAGTTTCGTCTGCTAACCAAGACTGCATTTATTTAATAAAAAATACAGTAAAAACAGGAATATTGTGAAATATTATTACAATTTAAAATAACTTTTTTATTTGAAAATATTTGAAAATATAATTTATTCTTGTGTTGGCAAAGCTGAATTTTCAGCATCATTACTCCAGTCTTCAGTGTCACATGATCCTTCAAAAATCATTCTAATATGCTGATTTGCTGCTCAAGAAACATTTAATGTGTACAATTGTACAAAATATTTGAGTACAATATTTTTTTTCAGGATTCTTTGATGAATAGAAAGTTCAAAAGAACAGCATTTATTTGAAATGTAATCTTTTGTAACATTATAAATGTCTTTACTGTCACTTTTGAATGATTTAATGCATCCCTGTTGAATTAAAGTATTAATTTCTTTAATTTCTTTTCAAAAAAATGTAAATAAAAATTCTTACTGTCCCCAATCTTTTGAACGGTAGTGTATAATGTTACAAAAGCTTTGTATTTCAGATAAATGCTGTTCTTTTGAACTTTTTATTAATCAAGCAATCCTGAAAAAAAAAAAGTACACAACTGTTTTCAACATTGATAATAATCAGAAATGTTTCTTGAGCAGCAAATCAGCATATTAGAATGATTTCTGAAGAATCGTGTGACATTGAAGACTGGAGTAATGATGCTGAAAATTCAACTTTACCATCACAGGAATACATTTGTAAAATTTATTACATTTTAAGATATTTTAATAACAAATGAAGTGGCTGTATTGGCCTTTGGACAGTTAAACCGAATGACCTTTTGACACTTCAAAATCTTTAAAATACCTTTATATGTAGCAAAATATAATTAAAACCTTTTAGATTCAATAAAAGAGATCTAGTAGTACTTTTTTATTATTATTAAGGCCTTTGGACAGAAAAATGACCCATCACGTCATTGACCCGTACCCACATATATATATAATATAATATAGGTTTCTGGCCTTATCTTTGTATAACATCTCCAACTAATAAAAAACAAAATATCTAATATATTATTTCTATGTTACAGATGATCCTGTTGTGGCTCTTCCTGAAGTACAGAAAAGCACAAGGACAAACTCTGCCATTTCAGGAGCATCCTGGACTGTTCTCACAACCTTACTCCCACTTTTATTATTGTTGGTCTTACAGTGAGATGGACACTGGACTAAATTACACTTACAAAAGACTATATTGACGGCAGCCTGTGTTGATGGAAGCACACAGAGGTAGCTCTTTACATCCCAGTGCTGGCCATTGGGAGAAGCGTACAGGAAGTAGAGCTCTTTCACACTGCTGGTGTCGGTGGAGAAGCGTAACTGGAATGAAGAGGGCTTTGAACTTTCGGACACTTCTAAAGAAACAAAAAAACGAGACGTCAGTATTTTTCTGGAAATATTGTTCATGCAAAAGGAGATGTTTTTCCCTTTTCCATTTTTTTTTCTTCATATAAACGTCTGACCACTCAAAACCTGGATAAGAACAAACTGAAACAGTAATGTACTTGAAATATGGACATCCTCTTTATTTGAGTGTCATAATGAGGGGACGCAAGCCAAGAATGAGCCAAAGACCACAGAGCTTCTCGCGGAGGAGTAGAGCGATCAAACCGTTCATTGTTTTCTCATGTTTTGTAGATCCAGAAAAATAATTGAGTTTCGTATTAATTTATGTAGCATCCACTCAGTGGGTTTTATTCTCACTGTCTCATGATTTTACAAGACTGTGTGCTGTACCTGGAATTAAACCTGGAAATGCAGCACAGAACACACATGTACCACTTTTCCACCGGATTGGTGCTGGTGCCTGTGATGGGACACAAACAGAGCGGTTCCAGATTGGGCACCGGCACCCTGGCGGCGGAAAACGGCGGCATCCGATACTGTTTACCAAACCCACTGACACACTTCCATTCAGAAATGCTGTGTTGTTTTTGTACATTCATTGTTTAAAGAGTTAGTAAGTTATTAGTTTTGCTGCAGAACAAATTACTGTATATAATGAGCAAAGATGTTTACTGTGTGATGGTGAGAGAGGAAAAGAGACGTGAGAGAGCAGAGACTCGTTGGATTAATGTGTTGATGGGTAGATGAAAAGGTTGCAAAAAGGGAAATGATGTTGTTGGCCAAATACACACACTTCCTGTGTTAACAGAGGATCTGTGATGGTATGTCCTGCGACGGTGGGTCAGATCAGCACCCTCAGCATTTAAACTGCCAAGCACAATCAATGAGAAGCACACTCTCACACAATCACTAACAAATCACCAATGTACACCTGGAAACAAACTTCATAAGTAAGAACAGAAGTTTTAATTCATCGAAGCTGTTCATCGGGCAGAAAGAAAAAGGAAATTCAAGAAAATATGTCAACTGATTTTGATTAGTAATTGGACTATACTAAATATTGCAAAAGATTAGTGGCCAAAAAATGTAATTAATTTATTCTGGTACTGATATAAAAAAAAGCAGGGTTACCTATGTGTAATATGACACAGATAATAAAAATATTAATGATAGAAGACATTCAAAATCAGTAAACTGCATATATATATATATGCAATTTAATGATAGCAATTGAGATATTTGAGATTAAATTAAACATTTATTTACATAATATTTAATAAAAATCCACCCCCCAAAAAATAGTGATTGATGAATCTCAAAATGGCCAAATATCGCCTGATTAACTGGTCTGTCTGATATATTGGTCAGTCACTACAATATAAGCTTAGCTATTTTGTTGTAAATCTACATATACTATCAGGAACATTTAGTGTGGGGAAACATTTATAACACTAATCAGCTAAAGAACTATGAACGAAACACCACATACACTGACTCTGACATGATGTAGCCGTTTAAGCTCAATTCCGGACAGTTGTTCGTACGACTGACGCAGCTGTATACGATT
The DNA here is from genome assembly GCA_003731715.1 of Anabarilius grahami. NCBI lineage: Eukaryota > Metazoa > Chordata > Actinopteri > Cypriniformes > Xenocyprididae > Anabarilius > Anabarilius grahami. The sequence goes on from RJVU01042534.1 coordinate 444,682, forward strand.
AACAATTAGGTCACTTTGATTCCTTTTTTTTATTATTTTGTTTTCCTTTTTTCATTCTCATATTCTTATTTTGTACATGTATTGTGTAAAATGTATATTATGTATATAAAGAGGATTATATAAAAAAAGAACTTTGATAAAAATAAAAAAACAGTTAATGTGAAGATTCTTATGTGAAAATAAATGATATTTTTGGAAAATGCGATTGTCGCCGAATTTGTGTTTTTTAACATAAGCTTTTTATTAGAAGCAGTTGTCCTGCTTATATGTATTGCAGTGCTTGCAAGACCATACAGTATTGATATTCCTTAAAGTCCCTCTGAAATAAAAATAAGTTTTTTAGCTTTTAGTATGAATATGTTAGCCTTAAGGTTATGAATAAGCTGGTGTGTTCCAAAACAATGACATTTGCATTTAGGAGTTATAAGCATTCGAAACTTACAATCTCTCACTTCCTCTAAAATGGATCACGGATTTTCATGAGATCACCTCAGACTTCAGCTTCTCATCAGATCTTCTGTCCAATCAAATGCTCTCTAGAATATGAAGCGTCCCGCGACTACATTATAAATAGATGCTGAAATCGGTCACTTGTTCACACTTTTACTATTTTCTACATAGTAAATGGCGATTCAAACAGTTTAAATATGTCTTCCATTGAGGCGAATTAAGTCCGTTATCGCGTTAGTGTCACGTGAACGCCGCAGCGCGAGCACAGTCTGCTCCGGTCCAGAGACGAAAGCACAGAGCGGATATGCGCAAGTCGGCGCAGACCACAAAACGTATCGGACCCATTTGAATTCTGCACAGAATGCTATATTTTAAAGCGATTTAAGGGGATTAGGAGGAGAAACAGTTAGAGATTAGAAGCAAACAGATTTTGCCAAGCTCAAAGGCTCTGGCCAAGCTGTGATATAAATGAAACGATATTGGCTATTTTAAAAAGGGGGAGGAGCTGTTCAATATGTCAGCTGAAATTACGTCAACACATTGAATACTGCTGCGCACTACAAGACACTTCAGTGGGCCTATAACATATCATATAATGAAGCATATAACACAAGACGTGTCACTGGTATTGTTTTGAATGGGAGAATGTGCAACGCGCAATATGGCGGAATATGTCCCGCCTTCTAAATAAGAGCCAATCGCCAATTGCCGACTGGTAAAGTCATCGCGTCACTGCAGCGGCCGTTAGAAGCTCTGGCCTCCAAAATTAGGCACAAGAGATGCGCATTTAGGTCTGCGCATGCGCATTAGCTTGATCCAGCCTAAAAAAATACAGTTTTTTGTCATGATTCAAGCATTTTGAAAAAACATTATTAGACAGTTGTTGTCAGATTTCATTGGTGATTTCAAATATGAAATTTAATCAAAAGCTTGGCACAAACATCTTTGGAGAATTTGATGTTTCCCCATTCAGAGAGATAGGAGCTGCACTTGCATGCCCGAGAGGCGTTTCAAAGATGGCCGCCGAGTGAAATGACAAGTCACCATGAACTCAAAATGGACAATTCTTGTTTTTTATGGAATAATACAGTATTTATTATAAATGATTTAATCGTGTCCATCATTTTTTTAAGTCATGAATCCTTGTCATTTTTAATGAAAATAATTTCCCCTCCCTCTTGCAGCGACTTCTCTGATGATGTGTTTACTAGTGAGAGGGCGGGGCAACCTTTCACTCACATGAGATCGACCAATAGCAAACCACAACCATTCAACGATCCAATCAATTTCCCATAGACAAAATCAAGTCCCGCCCTACATTTTTTCTTGTTTAAGAATAGTTTAACTGGTATATACGTCACAACAGGGAAGAAAAGACTATCGCAACTTCCATTTACATTTATGCATTTGGCAGACGCTTTTATCCAAAGCGATTTACATTGCATTATACTATACATTTGTATCTGAGTATGTGCAATCCCTGGGATCGAACCCATGACCTTGGCATTGCTAGTGCCACGCTCTAACCACTGAGCTACAGGAAAGCTTACATTTCATGACAACTTTAAGCATTTGGGGGTGTTTTTCTAACTTTTCTTATTATATTGTATATTTTGACCACTCAGCATCCAGGAACAGAACTATCTGCGCTCATTTAGAACAACGATAATTCCCAAGCCGAGCAAAAAGCACATATTGTCCTGTTCGTGTGTCAATAGGATGGAGTATTTTGTCTCTCAGGGTTTATGATTCACCGGTGACAGGAAAAAATCACAATGGTCGGAGGTCAGAGGCATCAGTTTGACCGTGTGTGTGTGTTTTAGGAGGATAACACACATGTGTGACTCTTCTCTTTGTGTTCTGGCTAAACTTGGAGCTTTGCCAGACGGCTCAGTAAACATACACACACCTCTTCTGTTATTGTTATCCATTTTAGAAGTTCTCATTCGCTTTATTCCTGTCTTTTTTTTTAAAACGCTTTGTTGACTGTATGCATCAAGCTCAAACAATTGAGCAATGAAAAAAGACAAACAAATATATTTCTTGAATTTCTGGGAAAATTTGTTTATTAATAACTACAATCCAACATCTGGTCCTTAGCTACTCCCTACTGAATGACTGATGAATTTTGCAGCTCTTTTCCTCCTTTATAAATTGTTTACTTGTCATTTTAATGTATATTGTTATTGCAAGAAAATGACAAATTCACAGAAATCACACTTGAGTTGCAATATTTTCAAACCTCACAGCAAATTAATAGAAAAAAAAAACATTTTCTCCTCAGGTAATCTCATTCCTTTCACTAATCGTTTGTTGAAACTTTTTTCATGCTGTATACAGTATCATGACCTTTTCTTTCGTTTTATTTACCTATCATTTACTCCGTCTCTTTCTGTATCGCAGTATCTCATTTTCTCACTCTCTCTTCGTTTTTTTCAGCCTCAGTTCTTCATTTACCTTCCCTAAAGCTCTCTCTTTTTTCTCTCTCCGTCTCTCTGTGTCTGTCTCTGTCTCCTACACACTATTGTTCCTCCCTTCCTCCTGCTCATCTCCAGAGGCCTTTCTTTTCTTTTCTTTTTTCGTCTCTTTTTATGGCTGCGACCGTAAGAGCAGCTGTCACACTGCAGACTGGTTTCGCAGCTCACACCCTGACCGTGTGTTTTCAGAGCTTTGACCCCACGACTGTAAATCAGCCCCTCTCTTAACTGTTTGACCTCCTCTGAAGAGTTTAGGGAGTTTAAAAGGGAATAAGTGGCACTTCACTAGAGGACTTTTGCTTTAAATAGTCATTATTGCTAAAGAGAAACCACAAAGAGTCAGTCGAAAGTCCGACAAAAGAACAACAGGGGCCTGTATGAAAAATCATGTCTGGGGACAAAAGAGCTCAGTATGATGTGGAAAAAGGACATCTGTTTAGGTAGAGGTACCAAAAAAAGTTAAGGGGGACAAATTAAAAATTTATGAAAAGTTTAGAAAATGTACAGAAAAATATAAAATATAAATTTAAAATATTTTAAATAAGATTGATGTATATTTTAATTATATTAATATAATTTAAAGCTGCTGTCCGTAACTTTTTTGGTTAAAAATGATCCAAAATCTACATTTACATTACCAGCCAGTGTTCAAAACTATCTCCTCACCTTAGCCCGATTCACAACAGTCAGCTTGTAATAATGTTTTCTAATTCGGGTGGTACTGATAGGTTTCCACAGGAAATTCAAGCATGCAGTCGTTCGTCTTTGCGTCATTACGTCATTACGTCACGTCTGTTTACATAAAGAAGGAGTCCCAGCTAGTAGGCTATATCATGTGAGGATGCGGCAGGTGACGGATAATTTATAGCTTTTTCTCACAGAAGCTGCAATAATTAAATGGCATGCATGGTATCACATATTAACATAAGAGATTAGACTACAGAAATTGAAATCTACAGGTAACGCTAATACACACTAAATACACATAGTCACACAAAGCTGATGTTGTTAACATTAACAATTTGAGAACAAAGTATAACAATAATAATAATTTGCACGGTTTGATGTGATATGATCATTAGATTTAATCACCTTTGTCAGCATGANACATAAGAGATTAGACTGTACAGAAATTGAAATCTACAGGTAACGCTAATACACACTAAATACACATAGTCACACAAAGCTGATGTTGTTAACATTAACAATTTGAGAACAAAGTATAACAATAATAATAATTTGCACGGTTTGATGTGATATGATCATTAGATTTAATCACCTTTGTCAGCATGATTTATTGTAATGCAGTTTTTTCTCAGTTAGTCAGAACAAAAGTGGCAGATTTGTTACTTGTTCAGATGATATTTTCCGGTGAAAATTTTTATTTAGGTCATCCTTCCAAGTGATTCCAAAATACAGTATACGTACAGTACTGACAGCCACACATTCTCCTCAAAACATTAGATTCATCCGCGCCGAGGCACAACCCACGTAAAGATGATAATTCCACAAATAACTGCAATTGCAGGTTTCAAACAGAGATGGCGACAAAGAGGCAAAATGTATGGACTGCAGCTTTAAATAGTTTTTGTCGTTTGTCTTTAATGTCGTCCATTGTAAGTCTATTACTGTAAATGCAATTTTCACTTTGAACAGATGAGTCAACGCTGTTTGTTGTGCTGGTGGGCGGCATATAATTCCACGCATTTTTGCATTTTAAAAATGTACTGCACTTAAATTACATGAACTTCAACTGCAGTGTCAAAGAGTCTAAAAAAACAAGAGAGGCAAGATCTCTCCCTCCTTTCTGAATATTATTCATCTCACTTCTGGGAAAAATGTTGGCCCTCTCTTATCAGCTTTGAATGTCTCCTGAAGATTGAGAATGTTACTTTTTTCTATTTGCAAGGTAATGCATTAAATTGGTCCTGCACATCTGTTTCTGTGCTTTATGATAAATATGTTAAGCTTTGTCCTTGAGCTACAAATACACTTTGAGAGAAGGTTTGCATTTACACACACACACACAACTTTGATCAAGAAATATGCTTAGTACAGTTTATCCTCATGCAAGTTGGGGCAAATACTGTGGCTTTGTATCCCATTTCTGTTATCTCATCATCTGATAAAACAACAACCATCCATTAGATGATGATAACACTTTGTCTAGACTTTTTTAAAGAGGCCCTGTGAGGCTTTTTTACATTTAAAATTTTCTTTAGTGTGTAATGTTGCTGTTCGAGCATCAAAAAAGTCTACAAAGTTACAAAGCAAAGTCTACTCCAAAGGGAGTTATGCTGTGTTCCATTTCAAGTGGTACTCACTGCAGAGCCAAATGACATCCATCTCCCCATCTCTGGATGCAATGGGTGGAGTTTGACCCAGTCCAGCTCCACCTCTGTGGACTTAATGAGTAGAGTTATGTTTAGCGATAGGGAGTGTCATGGGTAGGGTTTGAGTGTGGTTGGGCCGTTTAGCTCCACCCATTACATCCAACGAAGCGGTGCTAGACGTCAAGCTCCACCCATTGGCTCTGCATTGAGCAGCCTCTCTTCCATTTACTTCAGAAGAGGGATGTAGGAACTGGAAATATCATCACACCTGAGTTGACTGCGTTCCACTGCACAGGTCGGAAAACTAAAATGGACGCATCCAGGCAAACCCTTGTTGTGCTTGCTCTTTCAGAATACAAAGCGGTATTTTTTTTTTACAGGTAATGCCGATTAGAAGTGCTAATAAACAATATTGTACTACTGTTTCAATACAGTTGAAAAAATGAATAGAGGCTAATATCACATTTGCTAATTCCCATATTCAGTCATCGCTGGAGGAAGCAGGTTGGAGAACAGCAGCTACTTGTCTGGACGCAGCATGGGCATCATGGGGAGAGAAATATGACACAAGTCTTCCTCAGACAGCATATGTCTCATAATGTTATCCAACATGAACAGGGTATTAGAGAGACTTGTACAGAAAAGAATGATGGCATTAATATGCAGGCTGAAAGAATGAGCTCTTTACGCGTTTGTTATAAATGTAGCAAGGATGTATTTTAAGCTCAAAATAGCATGTGTGATGATTATATTGATGTCAGATATGTACAAGATATACACTATACCATTCAAAAGTTTGAGGATGATAAAGAAGTCTTTTATACTCACCAAGGCTGCATATATTTGATCTAAAATACAGTAAAAACATTAATATTGTGAAATAAATGTTTCCAACTTGAATATATTTTAAAATGTAATTTATTCCTCTGATGCAAAGCTGAATTTTCAGCATCATTACTCCAGTCTTCAGTGTCACATGATCCTTCAGAAATCATTCATGCTGATTTGATGCTTAAGAAACATTTCTTATTATTATCAATGTTGAAAACAGTTGTGCTGCTTAATATTTTTGTGGAAACCATGATAAATTTTTTCAGGATTCTTTGATAAATAGAAGGTTTAAAAGAACACATTTATTTTGGAAATAGAATGTATGTATATTTCTACTCAAGTTAATTATAAAAATACAACAAAGAGCTATTTTGAGAATCAAAATAACATTACTTGGAATTATTTTTATTTACGTGATTTACCACCTTTTCTGAACATTTTCTTTTGCAGGAATTCACATTTAAATAAACATTTGAAAGCCAATTAAAACAATTATTTAGGTTTAAACTTCACCAATAACTTGTACAACAAGAATTTTGTTATTGTAGCTTCTCAGAGTTAAAACCAAAGGTATGTGCTGGCCTACAACTAAATGTCACTTAACCTCGATTTCTCAATTATTAGATGAAGCTTAGATAGCTGGAGAAATTGGGAAATCTGATTTTTGATTTGGCATTTTAAAGCAGACAGCTCAGTGAACCCTGAGTGAACATGATACAGATCCAGTGAGATAGATCCAGTGACAAAGAAAATAAAGTTATGGTGATGGCATTACAAGTAATATGTCTTTGTAAGCATTGAGTAAAAGGTTTTTGTTTGAATTCATTGGGGATTGAGAGCAAGCAAATTTATTGACATATTGAAAGAAAAAAAACACTGCATTCTTTTTCACTGTTGAATGGGTTATCCTATTTCAAAGACACAGAGCCAAACCCAGAGAAATACTACACCAGTCCAACAATATCAGAAATATGAATACATAAACCCCATAATTATTATCAAGCCATTTAAACAACAAAGACTGTCAAGCAGCTTCTCAGAATGGGGTCGGGGGCCGCTGCATCTCGATTTTAGCTTGGCTTGATGGATTGGACATAAATTCTTGTTCAGACAATGAAAATGTGATTGAATTTCAAGCTATGCTTGCCATAAATTTCAGAAGAAATCAACCACGATACTATTTTTGAAAGCACAGACCGAACTGCAGAGTTTGATACATCCAATTTTCTTACAGAGCTGCCGATTTTAGACATCTGTTCAACCATTCATTCTGCATTTTTGCTGGCAAAGGAAAATAAAGCAAACGCTTCGATTAAGAGGTGAATATAAGACTCACAGAGTCACTCAAGCCAAAACCATAAACACTACCAAGATTTTGATCGGACAATTTAATAAGCTATTGAAGCAAACATGTAACACAAACTCTTGTGGTGAACACCAACGTTTAGAAAAATGGCATTTATCGATTTGATAGGATGTTTCGTCTTCTACATACTCTTGGATGGAGGTCTCCACTGGTTTCTGTCCTAATGAAGGCATATTTGGATAGTGAATTATGGGTCACAGAGAAAGAGAGCTGGAATTGTTCCATGGTCTCACATTCTTTGACAAACACACCTTGCTAGCACATGTTACTGAAACTGAGCTAATTAGCTTAAACAATAAGGTTTACATTCACTGACGTACATACCTTCAGAGGAGGTAAAGTTTTCAGGCATTACTCTACACTTCCACTCTTTTTTCCATTCGTATTTATTTTAACAAGGCCATAGAGAACGTTTGGCAGCTGGCACTCCAGATAGTATTTCTCTTTGTTCATATGTTGGCAGCACACTACTCAAACATTTTTAGACATTTTAGGTCGTTCAGATGTTTGGTGTACATGGAGTTTTACTGAATGTCATTTCAAGTCAACATAGAATCAAAATTTATGCTGTTTACTTTATTGATACACATTCCTGGTTTTATTGTGTATGATTTATCAGTGCATGTTATTCCACAGGAAAAATAATGTTTGTCTTTTTAATTTTTCATCAAAATGTAATTCACAAATGTTCTTTTCCTTTTCCTGACATCATTTTGGCTGCGTAGGCTATTGGTTAATGTTAACTGATTTTTTTTCATAACCTTTTTCCTCTAAGTTTGACATCCAGAAAAAATGTCCAAATACTTACACACTGTATCTGGGACAGTAATTCTATATAATTATTTTCACACACACAGTGTTGGGGGTAACAAATTACAAGTAACGCGAGCTATGTAATCAGATTACTTTTTGAAGTAACTACTAAAGTAATGAATTACTTTTAAATTTTCAACAAAATATCTGAGACATGACACTTCTAGATGATAGACTGCATGTGAGCAGGCATTTTATTATCTCACTTGAACAAAAACAGATTCAGTATTCCTCGAAATGAACAAAAACAGTGAAATGCAAACTCAGAACTGCAGTGATTAAATATGTTAAATTACACAAATACTTTATGTAATTTATATTATTTTATTAATCAATGTCTTTGCTGCTGACCTTTGATGATCCAGTCCAACCATACTGAGTAAAAATGACTAGATAAACATAATTTGTTTCTTTTCTCTCTCTTTTTTAAATTTTATTTTATTGCTGAACTTTCTAATTCTTCTGCAATCCTGGGGTGGGTTTCCCTAAAGTGTTGCCAAGTCCGCGGTTTTCCCGCAGAATTGGGCTAATTTTATACTGTTGCTGCAGGTTGTTTTTCATGTCCGCGGGTTGAATCAACCCCAAATAACGTGATATTTAGCCCCTGGCAGGCATGGGGGACAGGGGGGTCAGGACCCCCGCAGTTTTGAAAAGACAGAAATCAACCCCCGCACTTTTGATAAGGGCTGCTTCAATCAGTCACACTATATCATCTTTTAGCTTAGGATATTTTCTTTCAAATTAGACCATTTTCAAGTTTCTGTGAGCTTTCGTTCGTAAATAATCAACTGTTTTGTCGCGGATGTGAAGAACAGGAAATGCGCTCTCGAAGGTAAGGAGGCTGATCTCTCAGGCTGAAGTTTTCGTGAGGATTTATAGTTTATGAACTGTTTTGATTTCGGTAATTACATCCAGAAAGGTAAAAGCACTGATGGCATCTATAAAATAGATCTCTGAAAGCGAAACGAAAGTGATTATTGCCTCGACCAGCGACGCAATGGGACGCACAAGAGCGTTTAATTGGTATATAGGCTACTGTAATACTGCATTTACAATGCTTATACAAATTTTTGATAGAATGATTATTATTTTGAAATGTAAAACCACAGCAACCAATCTGACAAAAAATATCAAAACTATGTTTAGAATATGGCAAGACTAATTGCACAGCATGCAGTCTGCAATGCAAACTTGAATAAAATTGTCATTTCAGTAAATCTACATTTTGATATTGTGAAATGGATATTATTACAGTGCAAGAACTGTGTGTATAAAGAGTGATTTCTTTGTTTCAGTTGCTGTTAAAGTTGCAGTTGCTGGCACAGCTGGCAATCACATCTCCAGGACAGAAGGCAGCTGGGTGATGCTGAGGTGATGCTCAACACAGGTGACAAAAAATGATGCACATATGATAAATTATACAAATCTGGATGATGTAGATTCTGTTCTAGATTGTAATATAGTCTTGTGTCTCCTGAAAGAATAAACCTGATCAAAATCATAAAATGCCTCTTTTTTGTTGTTTGTTCATTGTAGCACAGACAACATATACTATAATATTTATCACTTTCAGCAGTGTTTTATGTAACTTCAAAGGGTTGACACCTGTACTTAGACCACTGCATAGGTATGAGAAGCTTTTCAATTTGGGTAGGCCAAATCCAGGTGGAAATCCCCAAATTGTCCCCAGTGCTTAGGAGTTTAATGATCAGACAAGTTTAATATGATGGTGGTCTGATGGTGAGCCTGAAGTGGTGGTCCGATATCCAGAAATCTGATCTTACTATCTAGGCTTTTGCTTACAGTTTGGTCCCCCCATATAATATAATTTAATATTATTTCTTATTTTTTAAGTGTTCGTGTGCTTACTTTCTTTAAATTAAACACCATTTTAATGATCAAATACAATAACATTCATACATTTCTCTGTGTGACTTAAGTGTCCAGATAAGTTTTTGGGTCACTGTCGGTCTGAGTTATAACCATGTATTCAATCTAAATGAGGCACATATAGTTCATTCTCCCAACAATAACAGACCAGAAGAACTATCATGTTGCATAACAGACAAATGTGAAGTATGGAGCATAAAGGTCTCTTGACGTACAACAGCAGCATGACCTGTCTTACATTTCACAAAATGTGGCGTCTCTAACCCCTAAAGGCAGTTGAAACAGGTCAGCTGAGACAAATGTGCTTGTTTTTTTAAGCCATGTTGTACAAAATGTTACTTTCAATGATAGTCTTTGAAAACCAACATTCGAAATAACTATTACTAATTCTGTTTACTAGTATCTTAAAGCTGTTGGATACATTTTTCTTAAATATTAAAGAAAGAATTCACTCAGAAAAGGAAGATTTACTCACCCCCACGTCTTTCTAAATCTTTAATGGAGCTCAAAACGGGATGTCTGTTTTTAACTTGCTTGATTTAAACATGCCCAGGCTGACAATGCCTAAATTTCAGAAAGATTTATTGATCTGGAGCAGAAAATTACCATGGAGAAGAAAACAAAGCTTGCAATTTTCTTTCTTGCTTCTCAATAATGGGTCATTGAATCAGATCACTGAATCTTTCTTCATTCAAAACTCTTAACACTGTGATTTTGCTCAGTTTCTCAGCTGTTTAAACTGCATCTCAAAGCATAAACGTGGCGTTAATCATTCTGTGGTTTCAGAGGAAAATGCTGATGCTGGTCTCTCATATGCTTCTATGGGTTTGTGAAAAACAGACTTTAACTAACAACAGCTTGTAAGAGGCTGCAGGGGGTGACATCAGAGCTTTGAACAGGAGCCAATCAGCAGTCAGGCGGAGCCTCCTCGTATGAGAAAGTGCAAACTTATTTTTAAAAAAAACCTAGTTTTTTCTTGTTCTGCAGACAGGTATAGGCTTGCTCACAGGGGCTATAAGGGGCCTAAAAAATTGAGTTTACAGCAGCCTACTTTAAGCCTGAAGAGAACGAATGAGCTTTGCTTGCCAAAAGCACCAGATTAATTCAGCTCTATATACAGCGCCCGTGTGCACTTAGTGGCTTTGGGATTAGTGTTTTAAGAGCCAACACATGGATGTGGATCACATTTCAAAATTTATGTGCACAGAGCTTCATTTTTTTTGAGACCAACATTTAAAGTTACCATGAAATCAAAATTGACAATGAATATTGGAATATTGCAGTATTTGTTATAAATGATTTACACTGTAAAAAGTAATATGCTATATCTACTCTGCAAAATTTTGGCAACAGATTATAAGCAATATTATTAATTAAATTCAACAAATAGAATTGAGTTAGAATTTATCAAATGAATTCCTTAAATGTCAACCATTTAAAACAAGTAAAATTTAAACAGAAATTTCTGAATAACAGACAGACGTCAAAGATAAATTAAGAACTCTTTATTTTTTATTGCCAACATTGAAGACACCTGATGATAACAAGCAGAATCACTGAAGGAAAGAGAGAAACAAGAATTAACAGAGTTATAGATGTTGATGTTGGTTTTATTGAAAATGTTTGGTCACCACCATGGTGATCAGTATTTTGTTTGGTTGGCCAGTTTGAGTCTTTGCTTTTTATGTCAACTTGTGGTTTTTGTAATGGTGTTTGCTAATTTTACACATTTTAAATGGTTAACTTTTAAGGAATTAATTTGATTAATTCTAACTCAATTCTTATATGTTAAGTTTAATTAATAACATTGCTTGTAATCTGTTGCCACAATTTTATTGAGTAGCTAGAGTGTATTACTTTTTACAGTGTATCTGTACACATCATTATTTTTTTTAATTAATTTGCCCCTGTAATCTTTAATCAATCTCTTCTCTGATGAAGTGTTTACTGGTGCGAGGGCGGGATGGCGTTACTCACATGAGATCAACCTATAGCAAACCACAACCGTCCAATCAATTCCCGATAAACAATTTGTTTTTTTCTTGTTCGAGGATCTCTTTCACTCGGATATACGCCACAATAGGTTGGCAGTTAATGATTCTCTACATAGGGAAGCACTATGAAAAGCCTATGTTTTGCATCATTTATTGTTGCTCAAATTGACCAAACAGAGAAAACACAAGCAGCTTTTATCATGTACCAAATGTTGTTCATCAGTGGGAAAAATGCAAGAAACTGACTGAAAAAATGCAGGAAAAAGTTGCTTGTAATCCTGCATCTGTGGTCGGGAGGAGCCAAGTCATATATTGCTTGTGTGTGCAATGACCACTTTGTCAAAAGATAAATACACCTTGCATATGCAACCACTAACAAAAAAAATTAGTACACCTCCATAGTTTTGTATGCTTTCATTCGTTTTCTGGAGTAGAAGGATGTCTGTGCCCGGTTTCATAAAGCACCTTAGTATAACATATGTTTTGGAAAACTTCACCATTGTACACTGAGTGAGCAGATCGGCTGATTTATATGATAAACATTTTAATATAAGCGTTTATTGGTATACATTGATCAAATTACATACGTAACATACCCTATCTGTATTAAAGGATTAGTTCACTTTAAAATGAAAATTACCTTAAGCTTTACTCACCCTCAAGCCATTCAGGTGTATATGACTTTCTTCTTTCTGATGAACACAATCTGAGTTATATTATTAAATATCCTGACGCATCCAAGCTTTATAATGGCAGTGAACGGGACCAACGATTATGAAGCTCAAGAAAGTACATCCATCCATTATAAACGTGCTCCACACGGCTTCGGGGGGTTAATAAAGTCCTTCTGAAGTGAAGCGATGCGTTTGTGTAAGAACAATATCCATATTTAACAAGTTATAAAGTAAAATATCTAACTTCCACCAGACCGCCTTCCGTATTCAACTTACGGAAAAAAGGCGTAGGACGTAGCATAGGCGTTTTGAACTGCAAGAGTTTTACACTTTCTTCGTAAGTTGAATACGTGGTAAGGGGAAATACCATAGGTATAGGGGAAATCATGCCTTAAGTCTCATACTTAAGGGAAAAACTTGAGATGCTTTACGCAAACAGGCACTGGAGAAGTTTCTTACAGCCTCGATGACAGGCAAATATTTCAATTCAGTAGAAAAATCACTCTTTATAAGGTAAGTATCACATCCAACATATGTTGTGATTTTCTGTTTATACCTCTCTTGTAATAGTGTCTAAACCAGAACATTAAGGACTTTCCCCCATCTCGTCCATTCTGCTTTTCACTTCCTGCCCTCAATCTGAATTTTGTGCATCATCAGAATCAAGTGATTGCAAACAAGCTATAGGGAAGAAAAGACTTGGGCTGCATCTGAAATCGCATACCTCCCCACTATTATAGTAGGTGAAAGACAGTATGTGACAAAAGAAGTATGTCCGAATTCACTGTAAAAGAGTAGGCAAAAAGTACGCGGATGATCTACTACTTCCGGTGAGATTCTGAAGTGTGCGTACGATGGACACTTTACTATCCCATGAGGCCATGAGAGCTGATAGGTCACATGATAATGACAACATAGTGAATGTAGTATGTCCGAATTACATTCTATTACATTCATACTACACACATTAATACTAAGTAGAGCTTACTTTTTTTAGCGGTCCCAAAGTAATTACTTATTCAAAATAAGTATCTACTCAGGAGAATGTGATTGCCTTTCACAACTTCTGTTTCATGCCAACTTTCATGAGAAGCTCAGAAGAACATGATATAAACAGTTGAGAAAGAATCAGTCTGTATTTTGTATCAAACATACATTTTCGTCATGTGGAATGTTTTTTGAGCAAAGTTTTCATCTGTGCATTATTTTCAATACATACACATGTAGGTCACTTCCTTAATTAGACCACATAAATAAATGGTTTGACCCAAACTGTGCTTTAAAGGATTAGTTCACTTTAAAATGAAAATTACCCCAAGATTTACTCACCCTCAAGCCATTCTAGGTGTATATGACTTTCCTCTTTCTGATGAACACAATTGGAGTTATATTAATAAATATCCTGATGCATCCAAGCTTTATAATGGCAGTGAACAGGACCAACGAGTATGAAGCTCAAGAAAGTGCATCCATCCATCATCAAATGAACTCCACACGGCTCCAGGGGGGTTAATAAACGCCTTCTGAAGCAAAGCGATGTGTTTGTGTAAAAAAAAAATATCCATATTGAACAAGTTATAAAGTAAAATAACTAGCTTCCAGTTATTTTACTTGTGTTTTTTTAATACGGACCGACTTCCGTATTAAAAAAAAAGTGTAATGCGTCAGTTACACTTTTTCCACAAGTTGATACGGAAGGCGTAGGACGTAGCATAAGCGTTTTGAACTGTGAGAGTCGTTACACTTTCTTCATAAGTTGAATACGGAAGGCAGTCTGGCGGAAGTTAGATATTTTACTTTTTAACTTGTTAAATATGGATTTTTTTTTGTACACAAACACATTGCTTCACTTCAGACTACCTTTATTACCCCCCCGGAACCGTGTGGAATATGTTTAGAATGGATGGATACTCTTTCTTGAGCTTCATACTCGTTGGTCCCCTTCACTGCCATTATAAAGCTTGGATGCATCAGGATATTTATTAATATAACTCCAACTGTGTTCATCAGAAAGAAGAAAGTCATATACACCTAGGATGGCTTGAGGGTGAGTAAAGCTTGGGGTAATTTTCATTTTAAAGTAAACTAATCCTTTAAATTACTTGGATTTCAATTACAAATTTGCCTAATTTAAGGTAAAAGGGACAACAATGTGTGAGCCTCAATCAATTTGACATTTTAAATCAAAATTCTATTCCACATATTTTGATTTACTGAAACGCTACCCTTGTGCAAGCGTGAATCAACATAGTGGGTTTGTTTCTAAGTCTGACTCAGAAATCTGACTGTGCTAAAAACATCAGGGTCAAAAAAAAGACATATTCATTCCCCGGCCAATGCAAATATACAACCTCTGAGCTAGAAGTTTTACAAAAATAGCACTGCTCTTCATTGACAATACATGAATGTGCCTGTAATGTTTTAAATAAACCTGTCCTGAAGCTGGAAATAGATCATTCACAGGTGTGCAGGTGTTTATACTTCAAACCATCATTTACAACATGTTGAAATAAAGCCTTGAACCAAGCTGGGCATCTTTGAGTGCATATTGTAGTGCAGACATCCATAGAACTAGCCTAGTGTCAATGTAGGGGAAATGCTGGGCACAAAGTAAACAGAAACAATGAGTCTAAACTTTTCGATATGAAGAAAAAAAAACAGTAGCTGCATTTAATTCTCACATCTTCAGTCCCTTCTTCTTCAAGTCCTCTTTGGCTTCCTTTATTTGCGCTTGCAGCTCTTTGGCTGCGTCCTTACAGTCATTAAACGTGGCCACACGGTAGCCGACAGTTGCCAGAGAGTAACACCCGAACGCCACCAGCAGATATACAGGCATCGGCCACGCCATCTCTTTATACTGGGGAGGCAGCTGCAAATCAAGAAGGTCAAAGGTAACGAGTCCCCATGAAATGCCAATCAGTGACACACCAAGAAGCCACTCCAGAAGCTTGGTCATGGTTTGGAGGATTGTGGGACGGTGGAGGACAATATTATAACTGTAGAATCCACCTATGAGGATAAATATGCTTCTGTGAGGTTAGATAGTACTGTTTAACATATGTATTCTTTTAGATGAAACATAATGTTTTTCTTTATTAATTTCAAAGTGGTCATTTAGATTTGGCAATACATAGAACATTGTATGAATGTTTTACATCCAAAAATAAAAACATACTTATTTATATGCTTACATTACATTATTAAGAAACTATTTATTGCAGTGCTTTCGATTAATTTCTATAGCTTGTGCTTAAGACAGGCGAAATCGTTAGATAAAGAAATAAATAGTACAAAAAAACATGAAATACACAGGCGTTTTAAAAAAATGTACACTGATCCTCACTCGGATTGAACAGCTAGCATGAATGCTAATGATTACAATAAAATCAGACAGCCAACGCAACACAGATGTAATCTTTCAACTTCGTAACAACAATCAGCTCCTGAACATTAAATAAGTACAATGAAAATGCACTGATAATATCCAAATAAACTCTCACCCGCTATCCAAAGCCAGCTCACCACTTTCGAAACAACGCACGTTGATGACGTGTGCCGAAAAGCATTATGGAACATGTAGTGTACGTCTTCAGAATCGTGCACTACAAACACTACAGGACCATATTCGACTAATTTAAACCACGTTTCAGTATTTTATAACTGTCTGATTGACTTTTAAATATTAAATGAAAAGAAAAAAAAACGAATTGATTTGATTTTTTTGTGTTTATTTTGTTTTTGTGCTAACCATTTGAAACATTTTTGGAGTTTAGGACATTTTATTTATTTGTTTGTTTGTTTCAGTGTTTGTTGATTGGTTTTTAATTACAGTCTTAACAAAAAGTCCTAAAAATATCTTAAACATCTTAACCCCTACTTAGCCTACTCTATGCTATGGGGATATTCTTGCTTTCTCTTAAATAAAGATTAATAAGTGAGTTCTACTGTTTTAAATGCTAAAGAAAAATAATATTTTTAATGAACTGAAAGAGCTATTTATTTATGTATTAGCCTTGCTTAGGCTATGATTCCATAGCCAATTTTAAAACGGTCTTTTATCTCTTACATAGCCTATTCAAATTTTAAAAAAGAAAGAAAAAAAAGAAACCTCACTGTTTTATGCTAAACAGTTGCGCCAATATTTTTGGATATTCGTTCGTGTGTTTGTTTGACTGATTCAGCGTTTTGTTTAAAATATCTTTAAAAAATATCAGTCAATTTAAACAGTATAAGGTCTATTAAACCACGTTTTCCTCAAGCGGGATCCACTCGTTTATCTGTAGTCCTGGCAGGAAATGAAACGCCTGCGCGGTATCAGTCTGAAGCTTTTTTCGTCTCTGTCTCTCTGGCTGTTGGCGGCTTGGCGCAGTTCAGTGTCTTGTGGATGCCGCGGGTGACATCCGCCCATTCAGCACGGATAACAGAAGAGAGTCCACGACCCATCACACCTCCTCACCAGCCAAGAAGGTATAAACATCACTCTCAGACAGCACTGAGGCTCCTGAAAACATCATCCTCACAGTCACAGCAAACGCGAGGTTATTTTAGTGATGTTTACACTTGTCAGCGACTGCTTCTTTCAATACTGCAAGTGGTTGTAAAAAAGAAACGTAGCCAAGTATGGCATTTGTGTGGGGGTTTGGCACCTTTCAGTCAACTGTTTTGTTCAGCACTACCTTGGTTTTATTCAAACTATTAGCCTATTACCAAACATTTAAGATCATAAATAATTATTCAAATAAAAATACATGCACTAGGCATGTATCTATCTATCTATCTGGACAGTAATGGCTGTGATTCTTTTCGTAATCTGTGTGATTCTTTGCTGCCTGGGTGTTTGCGTAGGAGTACGTGTTCAGTGAGCAGAATGTACACGAAGCACAGTGGGAAAAAAGCAAGTTGGCCGTTCTCAGTGTTTGAGACTGCCAGTCCCCTGTTCTCCAGCTCAGGAAACCTGTGATCCAGCAGAGAACAGTTGGCAGACACAACAGAACAGGCTGCACTGAGACAGAGGGGGTGATGGAGGGAACGAGGGTGTGAGGAGAACAACATAAAGAACTTAAAGAATAAGATGAAAAGATGAAGGTCAAAAGAGAAAGGAGGGATTCAGGGACAAGGCTCTTAAAACCTTCTGCAGGGTTTTTTTAAATTATTATTTGTAACTTTGTTTGCAGAATGTGGAAGCATCTTTGGTGAAATGACAGAGAGAAAGTGGAGAAATAGTGAGGACTGGCAGCAGAATGTGAGGAGGGGCTGTTGGGTTTGGTGGGGAGCGCTACAGGTGCAGACTGGTCAGCCGGTGACCTTAATGGTGCATTAAATCCAGATGCTTAAATAGCTTACATGCTTAAACTCTGGTCCCCTGCCACCACCCAGAGAGAAGAGATCTGCACTCTTTGTGTGTGTGTGTGTGTGTGTGTGTGGGCATGTTTTTGTGAAATATCAGGACACAAATGTATATAATGACATGGGTATGACGTATTACAAGGAGAGGGTGATTTATGAGGACATTCCCCATGTCCCCACTTTTCAAAAGGCTTATAAATCATACAGAATGAGTTTTTGTGAGAAAGTAAAAGTGTGCACAGTTTCCTGTGATGGTTAGGTTTAGGGGTAGGGGTAGTGTAGGGGGATAAAAAATACGGTTTGCACAGTATAAAAACCATTACGCCTATGGAATGTCCCCACAATTCACAAAAACAAACGTGTGTGTGTGTGTGTTTGGGTAGGTTTACATAGCTACACTTTAGGTCCAAAATTGTCCCCAGGCATGAGCTAAATTGCACAAGACCTCACTTTGGGGATATCCAAGGACATCCTCAATTGAAAAAAAATAAAAAATAATTCATAGGTAACGTAAATAACAATTACACAAACACACACATATATACACCGATCAGGCATTACATTATGACCGGCTTCCTAATATCGTGTTGGTCCCCTTTTTGCTGCCAAAACAGCCCTGACCCGTCGAGGCATGGACTCCACTAGAACCTGAAGGTGTGCTGAGGTATCTGGCACCAAGAGGTTAGCAGCAGATCCTTTAAGTCCTGTAAGTTGCGAGGTGGAGCCTCCATGGATCGGACTTGTTTGTTCAGCACATCCTACAGATGCTCGATTGGATTGAGATCTGGGGAATTTGGAGGCCAAGTCAACACCTCAAACTCATTGTTGTGCTCCTCAAACCATTCCAGAACCATTTTTGCTTTGTGGCAGGCCGCATTATCCTGCTGAAAGACGCCACAGCCACCAGGAAATACCGTTTCCATGAAAGGGTGTACATGGTCTGCAACAATGCTTAGGTAGGTGGTATGTGTCAAAGTAGCATCCACATGGATGGCAGGACCCAAGGTTTCCCAGCAGAATATTGCACAAAGCATCACACTGCCTCTTGCGTCTCGCCTTCTTCCCATAGTGCCTCCTGGTGCCATGTGTTCTCCAGGTAAGCGACGCACACGCACCCGGCCATCCACGTGATGTAAAAGAAAACATGATTCATCAGATCAGGCCACCTTCTTCCATTGCTCCGTGGTCCAGTTTTGATGCTCACGTGCCCACTGATGGCACTTTCGGCGGTGGACAGGGGTCAGCATGGGCACCCTGACTGGTCTGCAGCTATGCAGTCCCATACGCAACAAACTGTGATGCACTGTGTATTCTGACACCTTTCTATCAGAACCAGCATTAACTTCTTGAGCAATTTGAGCTACAGTCGCTTGTCTGTTGGATCGGACCACACGGGCCAGCCTTCGCTCCCCACGTGCTTCAATGAGCCTTTGCCGCACATGACCCTGTCGCCGGTCACCACTGTTCCTTCCTTGGACCACTTTTGATCACTGAAGACTGGGAACACCACACAAGAGCTGCAGTTTTAGAGATGCTCTGACCCAGTCATCTAGCCATCACAATTTGGCCCACATCAACTTTAAGGACAAAATGTTCACTTTCTGCCTAATATATCCCACCCACTAACAGGTGCCGTGATGAAGAGACAATCGGTGTTATTCACTTCACCTGTCAGTGCTCATAATGTTATGCCTGATCGGTGTATATATATATATATACAGTCATATGAAAAAGTTAGGACACCCTATTGAATTTCATGGTTTTCTGTATCAGGACATAACAAAAAAATCATCTGGTCCTTGGCAGGTTATTTGGAAAATAAATCCTCAGATCAACAACGACACATGACATATCACACCGTGTCATTATTAATTTAACAAAAACTAGGCCAAAATGGAAAAGCCATGGGTGACAAACTAAGTACACCCTTATTGTTTCCTTAGGGATTAAGAGGGTAAGTAGCAGTCAGGCACTGCTAATCAAATACCTTTGATTAATCGATCATGAGCAAGTGTGATCACCTCTATAAAAGCTGAAGTTCTGGCAGTTTGCTGGTCTGGAGCCTTCAGATGTGTGTTAACACAATGCCAAGAAGGAAAGACATCAGCAATGATCTTAGAGAAGCAGTTGGTGCTGCCATCAGTCTGAGAAGGGTTATACAGCCATTTCCAAACAATTTGAGATCCATCATTCTACAGCGAGAAAGATTATTCACAAGTGGAAGACATTGAAATAGACACTAATCTTCCCAGGAGTGGACATCCCAGCAAATTCACCCCAAGATCAGACCGTGTAATGTTTAGAGAAATTGCAGACAACCCAAGAACTACACCTCAGACTCTACAAGCCTCAGTTAACATTTTAAATTATGAAGTTCAAAACGGTACAATTAGAAAAAGACTGGTTAAGTATGGCATGTTTGGAAGGGTTGCCAGGAGAAAGCCTCTTCTCTCTTTAAAAACAAAACAAAAACAAAAAAAAACATGGCAGCATGGCTTAGGTTTGCAAAGTTGTATCTGAACAAACCTCAAGACTTCTGGAACAATGTCTTTTGGGCAGACAACCCAAATTGGAGATGTTTGGCCATAATGCACAGCGCCAAGTTAGGCGAAAACTAAACACAGCATATCAGAACAAACACCTCATACCAAAAATCTAGCATGCTGCTGGAGGGGTGATGATTTTTGGCTTGTTTTGTAGCCACAGGACCTGGGCATCTCTCAGTCATTGAGTCGACCATGAACCCAAGTATTCTAGTCAAGTCAAGTCAAGTCAAATTTATTTATATAGCGCTTTTTACAATTGGTAATTGTATTCTAGAGTCAAATGTGAGGCCATCCGTCCGACAGCTAAAGCTTGGCCAAAATTGTGTCATGCAACTGGACAATGATCCCAAAACACCAGCAAATCTACAACAGAATGGCTGAAAAAGAAAAGCTTAAAGGTGTTGTAATGGTCAAAAGAAGTCCAGATCTCATCCTGACTGAAAAGCTGTGGCGAGAGCTGTGCATAAACAAATGCCCACAAACCTCAATAAACTGGAGCAACTTTGTAAAGAAGAACAGGCCAAAATTCCTCCAGAACGATGTGAGAGGGTGGTAAAGTCATACAGAAAATGATTACTTCCAAGTTATTGCTGCTAAAAGTGGATCTATAAGCAACTGAATCATAGTGTGTCACCCATGGTTTTTCCATCTTGGCTTTATTTTTGCTAAATAAATAATGACATGGTGTGATATGTCATGTGTTGTTGTTCATCTGAGGTTTTATTTTCCAAATATTAAGACCTGCCAAGCACTAGATGATTTTTTATGTCCTGATACGGAAAACCATGGAATTCAATAGGGTGTCCTAACTTTTTCACATGAATATATGCTGATTTGCTGCTCAAGAAACATTTATATAAGATTCTTTGATTAATAAATTAATTAAAATATTAATCTTTTGTAACCATTTAAATAGTCTTTTCTGTCACTTTTGATCAGTTTAATCAATGTCTTCTTGCTCAAAAGTATTCACATCTTTAAAATAATCTTACTAATAATATATAATAAATAAATCTAGATTTTAGATGTCCCCTATATTTTGAAAATGTTTTGTTTCTAAAAAAATTTTATTTTCTATTTAATTGATTATTTTATCATTTATCAATTATCATTTTCATGAATCTTTCTTCTAATCTATATTTATATTTAGCTTTATATAAAAACAAAAGAAGTATATGGTCCCTTTAGACAACTAAGTAAGTGTGTGTGTATGCATGTGCGTGCGTGCGTGCGTGTTTGTGTGTGTGCGCGTGCATGTGCATGTGTGTGTCTGTGTGTGTGGTTCAGGTAAGCCCTACGTTATGGGGACAAAATGTCCCGGCAAAGATGGAAATATCTGAATTCCTTGTCCTTGTGGGGACATTTTTTGGTCCCCATGAGGAAAACAGCTTATAAATCATACAGTGATGTTTTTTTAAAATGTAAAAATGTTGAAAGTATTCTGTGATGGGTAGATTTAGGGTTAGGGGATTTAAAAAAAAAATCATTATGTCTATGGAATATCCCCATCAAACATGAAAACCCAAAGTGTGTATGTGTGTGTGGTGTGAGACGCCAGTGGTGGAAAATGTCTTTGAAACGATTACTGTTAACCCAAGCAACAGTAACTAAGCAGGATGTAGGATNGATATCTGAAATCCTTGTCCTTGTGGGGAAATTTTTTGGTCCCCATGAGGAAAACAGCTTATAAATCATACAGTGATGTTTTTTTAAAATGTAAAAATGTTGAAAGTATTCTGTGATGGGTAGATTTGGGGTTAGGGGATAAAATATACAATTTGTACAGTGTAAAAAAAAATCATTATGTCTATGGAATATCCCCATCAAACATGAAAACCCAAAGTGTGTATGTGTGTGTGGTGTGAGACGCCAGTGGTGGAAAATGTCTTTGAAACGATTACTGTTAACCCAAGCAACAGTAACTAAGCAGGATGTAGGATCACCGGAGACCTGTTGTGTAAAAATGTTTTATTAATATCTAGGAGGAGGCAAAGAGGAAGTGAAAATGTACCTTCATTTAGGGTTTGAAAGGAGAGCACTGTGGACACTCCATGGCTCCAATGTGAGCTGCTTAGATGAGGCAGACAAAATATGATTTAAAGGGAACAATTGCAGATAAGTGTGTTTATGAGAGGGAGAGAAAGAGAGGGAGGGAGGGAGACAATAGTGCCTGGCTCACAAACAGGAACCCTCTGTTTCCTGTGCCTAAGATCTCAGTCTCAGTCTACTCTCTTTTTCACACACACATACACACATTCAGTCAGAGAGAGAGAGGCTGACCATCTGAGGTCATGCAATGACATTGTTTTGTTGTACAAATTGCATGAAGCAATCGTGTTATCTATTAAAAGGCAATATAAATGGATCACATTAGAGGTGCTTTCTGATGCATCTCTACAATGTTTCTCATATGATTAAGGATTTGTACACACCTAAACTATAAGTATTAAAGTCAATTAGAATTTTTCTTTTCTTTGCAGTGAGGTGCGCTGATGAATCTTTCACACGCATTTAGAAAGTAAATAGCATCACTTAGCAATGGCAGCATAGCAACAGACCTGAGGTCCATCCTAGGATAATGACGGCAAGTTTTGCATGGGCAAATACTTCTCAGATTTTCTTTAGAAATGTGAATATCACTTATTATGTTTGGCTGATTTTTTAAAATATTTTAACTGATCTAACATACACAGATGTGATTTTGATGGAATGTATCTACCCTATTCAGAGTCGACCTGGCTGGATCTGCCATCATTTTCCAGTATCTGTGTATGTTGGAGGAATTCTCCCATCATTCTTGTCTTCAGTATGAAAACCATTCCTCAGTTAGGCTCAGTCCCGGCCAAATCCTGACACGGACAGTCAAGATGTCTTGGTGACTTAGCAGTGTGTTTTTGGTCAGCGCTTTGATCTCTTCTGCGGTGGGTTTTTAGGCATTTTGTTGATAGTTCTTCATACAAGTCAAACGCTTCATTAATGAAGACAACTGAGCAAGGGACAGCTGGACTCATAAATATTCACAGTATGGGGGAAATATAAACAGCATAAATTCTAACCTGACGTTCTGTGCCTAAATACAAAGTCAGAAGGTGTATGAGAATGTAAGCAAGGGATCTGTGCCCTTCCTGTCAAAGTCCACCTGTTTCTGCTTCTGCCATGGAAAAAGACCAGAGAGACACAAAGGATGGAAAGAAAGACATATGGAAACAGGAATGTGCTTTTTTCAATCCCCTGTCAGCAGTTCTCTGGTCTATTTTAGAACCCCACCAGGCATCTGTTTTTGCACAATTACAATATTTGTACATTGTAAGCAAAAGTGAATTTTATGGGGTGAATGTTTTGTCTTATATAGTTATATAAATAATATATACAACCATTATTAATAATTAAGGACCCAATCAACATATTAGAATTGTTCATGAACGATCATGTGACACTTAAGACTTATATATATATGCGCATAAAGACACCTCACTAAAAAGATTTCGGACAGACTTCTGAGGCAGCGTAATGGTTTAGTGATCTACAGCAAAATGTAGCTTTGGTGATAACTAAGAGAATATTTAAGCACTACATTAGTGATTTTGCACTAGAAATGACATCAAAAGTGGATAACAATGGTCAAAAACATACATTTACACACAAACTGACCACAAACCACAACTTCAGATGCCATCTTTATTTTTTAGAATGGAAAGCACAGGATTGTGGGATATCAAAGGCAGCGAAGGATTCGGATGTGCCTTAATACCTTCCTACCTTGGAGGGCGTCCTCCGAAAGCAGCATTTTTCAGTTTTCGGGTGCAGCCACCGATTGAGCGCGAGACTATGCAATCGCACAAATGCGACCACGTCAAATTTTGACTAGCACTTTTTTTTTTTTTAATGGTTGCAGTCTGGAGACCTGTCAAATAAATTTTGATCAAGTAAATTAACCCTGGTGATCATAATATACTTTGTTCTAAAACATAAAAAATGCTACAGACCCAAACACAAAAACTGACACAAATATTTACCCCACAATAGAGATTTTTATATATAAAATATAATGATTTATATGTTTATTTATTTTAAAAAATTTAATAAGGAAAATTCCAGAAAATTATATTACATAAAATTAAATTAAACACATTGTCTTAATGAATCATAAGACATTTTCCAGAAAATGGACTTTTAAAAAACAGTAAATACTACTCAGTTCCTGGCAGACACATTTTTTTACACTACAAAAAATAAAAACAGAAAAAGTACTGGTAATTTTCTCCCAGGACATATCCAGTAATTTTTACGGAAATTTCAGTTCACCCAAAACACAACACAATGCAACGCGTAATTCAGAATACAGGTAAAACACCTGCAAAAAATAAAATAAAATCCTTCATATTTATACAGTACATTGTGCCATATTTTTACAGACTTTTTTACAGTGTACTTTACGATTGGCTCACCATTAACATCTGTACAGAAATAAATCACCTGTCTCAGCAATATTATTTGTGACCCTGGACCATAAAACCAGCCATAAGGGTCAATTTTTTAAAATTGAAATGTTTTGAGATTTATACTTCATCTGAAAGCTGAATAAATAGCCTAAGCTTCCCATTGATGTTTGTTAGGATAGGACAATATTTGGCTGAGATACAACTATTTAAAAATCTGGAATCTGAGGGTGCAAAAGAATCAAAATATTGAGAAAATAGCTTTTAAAGTTGTCCAAATGAAGACCTTAGCAACGCATATCCGCTCACAAAAATAACTTTTTGATGTATTTACGGTAGGAAATTTACAAAATATCTTCATGGAACATGATCTTTACTTAATATCCTAACGATTTTTGGCATAAAAGAAAATCGATCATTTCGACCCATACAATGTATTGCTACAAATATGCCTGTGCAACTTATGACTGGTTTTGTGGTCCAGGGTAACATTTGTGTCCTGCTCTTTGCACTACTTTAAACCTCCTTTTATGATAGCTTGATTTTACCTAGCTTTGTTAGATTTCTAAGACTATAACAGTTTTAAGGATTAACTGCATGTTTTGGTGCCAATAGCTCTTCAAACCAAAAGAACACCTGGTTCTGGTGAAATGTTTTAAATTAAAAATAGCTGTTCTTGTAAAGCTTCAATCTATGTTGTAATCTAAGTTGACATTGAATTGATAAAATATAAACATATGTGAATGTTTGGTGTTTCAAATGTTGTGTATCTTCACAATGCATTGTTTCATATTCAGACAAATACTGCATTCAGGGACATTTGGAGACCCTTATTGTTCTTATTGTTTGTTGGTGAAACTGAGGTCAATCCCTGTGCTAGCAACAGTATAACGCCATACTACTGATATTTTGTTTTAAAAATGCGTACCATACATACAGTGTGTCTGTATATAACTGTATCCAACATCTCTAAAGCTCTGTTTGAAATTACATTGACATTGAAACTTCAGTTTCAAACCTGGCTTACATCCAGAGATATGACAGTTAGATTTGGTATAGGACTATGGTTTAGTAGCCTACTAAAAATCAATCACTTTGCATATTGTGGTCTCTATTGTAAATTATCGTCACTCCATAAATGCTACATGAGCAAAAGTCATTCTCCTATAGTATAAAACCGGTGTACTTGCCTATTAAATCTGTCAGATCAAAGTATAAAACTTTTGTGTAGAACCCTAGAAATGCTTTGAAGTCACAAATGTTTCAAATCTGCGTCATTCTGACCTCACAAACAAGTATACGAAAGCCTATGTTTCCATACTTGATCTCTGTAGGAGTCCCAGAGTGTCTCTTGAGTATGCAAAATGCCCCAGAGAGCAGTTTTATTTTGTTATTGAATATAACTCGATATGACAGCATGTCTATTGAGAGCTCTTTTCTTCTGGTCATTTCACGCAGAGCGAACAAAACTACAGCCTTCCTATGTGACATACATTGGGATGGAAACGCTCAGGACTTGTACAAATCCTTTTAAAAGGAAAATCTCATTCTTCGATGCTATAGGCCAATCAACTGAATCCATTACTTAGCAGCTCTGTGAGAGCTTATAGTCATGCCAGGTCTCTGTTCCCTCTCGTAACTCATGCCATGTCTGTGTGGTCCAGGGTTATGAAGCTTGCTTTTATAAAACAATAAACTAGACACTGTCATATTTATTTTAGCAAGGACAATTCTGGCCCATCCCCTTGTTTTGACTGGCATGAGGTCTCGCCATCTCAGAAAGTGATGTTAAAATGGAAAAGACGAGTTGGGAACAGAAGCGAAATGGAATGAAAAAAAAATCCTTGAACAAAAAGTGTTTGGGAAAATATGCTAGTCTTAAATTTTAATGTGTTGGGCAGCGTTTGGCCATTTAAACAACAATATATATATATGTATATATATATATAGCATATGAACAGCTTGACTTAAAGGGATAGTTCATCCAAAAATGAAAATTATCCCATGATTTACTCACCCTTAAGTCATTAAAAAATATTAATATATTAATATACAGCTATGGAAAAAATTAAGAGACCACTCCAAGTTCAGAAATCAATGTTAAGTGGTCTCTTAAGTTTTTCCATAGCTGTATATTAAAAAATATCCTGGCTCTTCTAGTCTTTATAATGAGAGTGAATGGTACCAGTTGAAGCCCAAAAAAGCACATCCATCCATCATAAAAGTAATCCATAGGACTCCAGGGGGTTAATAAAGGCCTTCTGAAGCGAAGTGATGCATTTTTGTAAGAAAAATATCTATAATTATAACTTTATAAACTGTAATCACTAACTTCTGGTAATGTGCGTCCGCACATTCACAAGGGAGTCGAGTTCCAACAGTGGACGTAGGCGTAGCGTAAGCTTAGGTGAGAGTAGACGCCTCTCGCGGTTCAAACAAATAGGGCTGGACAACAAACTCAAGCTCCTCCGACATTCCTCTTTAAAAATTCTCGTTTTAGACTTCTAATTTGCGACCTGTGTTTTATTTTGCTCTATCCTCTGTGCTTCCACGTTTGTCAATGCATCATGTGTCGCGTCAAAGTTCAGTCTTCCGCCGGAACTCGACTCGCGTGTGGAAGTCAGTGATTCTAGTTTATAAAATTATAAATATTGATATTTTTCAAAAACGCTTCACTTCAGAAGGCCTTTATTAACCCCTCAGAGCCATATGGATCACTTTTATGATGGATGGATGCACTTTTTTGGGCTTCAAAATCTCAAGCGCCATTCACTCCCATTATAAAGCTTGGAAGAGCCAGGATATTTTTTTTATATTACTCCGATTGTGTTCGGCTGGAAAAAGAAAGACATATACACCTAGGATGGCTTGAGGGTGAGTAAATTATGGGATAATTTTCATTTTTGAGTTAACTATCCCTATAATTTGCACACATTGACATTTACATATATTCTGAATATTACAATTAAGAATGTAATTTAAAAAAATATATACATTTATACTATTTAATATATATAATATTAATATATAATGTTTATTATTAATAATATAAATAAAAATAATATAAAATAATATTCAAAATGTTATATTCAGAAATTAAGTCAAGCCTTTCAAAAGCCTATAAATCTTCAGCATGCTTTTAACACATTTTAGCTTAAGGCATTATTACAATCAATAGTTGAACACATTTGGAATTATATCTCAAATACTTGTACAGTTAGCTTGCTATACCCAAACATAAAGTGACAGCATGCATAAACATACAGTATACCAAAAACCAATAAAGTTTGGCCTGCTTTTCATGCCCTTTTAAATACAGCTATTGACATAGTTAATTGGCACATGCTGAGCAGACAGTTATTTCTAGCGTCAGTTAGCGCACAGGACCGCAACGGACATCGGTTTTAATGAGCTAATGTAGGACGGACCATAGTGACCTCAATGGGAGTTCACCAATGCTTTGCATTGAGGCCGGAAGAAACCTGGCACAAAGAAGATGGGGTTTTATAAATCTGTCTTGAGACAGACTTACTCTCTCAATGGGATTTGATTGGTTGACAGTTGCATCCAGTGTTTGTGTTGGTGCTGTGACCCAGTTTTGTACCGTGTTGGTCATCGAAATGATTAAAAACAAACATATACATAACATAAGACAAGCATTAATTATATAAAAAGTTTAATAAATGAAGTCAGTTTGCATCTTCAGCAGTGAGGCCATAACCTGTAAACATAAGTGACAGCACTGAGTGTGAGTTTGAACTAGCTGTTCATCTCTGCAGGACAAAAGCGTCTGTGTGTCTTTATGGTATGAATGATGGAAAAAGGTCAGCAGAGTCCAAGTAGACATTCTTCGTCACAGTAAAATGTGTTTATGGAAATAAATAAATGATTGATGGTTTATTGTTTGAGCTGTCCCAAAAAGTTAAAGGAGTAGTTTGCCAAAAATGAAACCCTTATGTCATTCCAAACTTGCAAGATTTGCTTTTTCTGTGGGCTATTTTTTTTTATGAAGGAGTTTTGTTGGGTTACTTTCCTTACTTCACCCTGTAGATGTCTGACCCTAGAACTTTATTGACGTTCTACGTCTCTCCCTCGCTTCTTCTTGCATCTGTCAACCTTTGACCTTTAACCCTACATGAGTGTCAAGGAGGAGAAAAGAAGCATGTGTTGACCGTGAAACAGATACCATCACTATTTTCTCTCTCCCTTATTTTCTCTCCTATATAAAGGTCAACTGTTCTGACCTCTCCAGCTTCATCTTATCGCCGTCTCCATCTGCTTTCTATCTCTCCTGATGTTTATCTGTCTCACTCTCTGTCATTTCGTCCTTCTCTCCTGGACCAGTCTCCCCCCATATGTGCATATGACAGTGTGCCCTCAATGTTTACTTGTTTATCTCTTTTTGTCACATCTCTTTTTGTCTTTTATATCCCGGATTCATTCCGTCTCTTAGTGACCATTCAGTACAGTGATGTATGCACAGCTGTTCTTGACAGAGCGCTAGAAAAACATGTGTTTCTTTACAAACCCCCTGTTGACAATGTGACTCTGCTTGCCTTTTAGCTTTTTATGGGATCTGGAATTTTTACAGCCACGGTGCGTTTGACAAGTGTTCAGAATAATGCTGAAATTCATGGTAAGATAAGTAGAAAACGTAAAGAATAATAAATTGTGCAAGTGTCACTTCAGCATGTCTCGCTGTAGTTCAAATCCAGATATGAGTGCAGCTGGTCTACATATTTGAAACAATATTGCTAATTACATTTTCTAAAACATGTTATCTCACCT
The DNA here is from genome assembly GCA_003731715.1 of Anabarilius grahami. Classification (NCBI taxonomy): domain Eukaryota; kingdom Metazoa; phylum Chordata; class Actinopteri; order Cypriniformes; family Xenocyprididae; genus Anabarilius; species Anabarilius grahami. The sequence goes on from RJVU01042534.1 coordinate 474,629, forward strand.
AGGACTTACACCCCTAATATATAGGCAAAAAGGTAACAGTACACAACATGACCGTTCCGTACGTACCTTGGTATTGAAGTCACGGTTCAGTACAGCAGGGGGGAGAAAACTAAACATAAAATTGCTTCTTTTTTAATTCAACAGTGGTTTATTAACTAAGTGATAACTTGATAACTAAGCGAATATTTAATACTACAATAGTAATTTCTCGCTAGAAATGGCATCACAAGTGGAAAACAATGGTCAAAAACATACATTTACACACAAACCGCAACATTCAGATGCCATCTTTATTTATTTATTTATTAACTCAACTGTCACAGAATGGAAAGCAAAGGATTGTGGGATATCAAAGGGATATCAGATGAAGGTATCTCATGAGACAGGAAGTGAAACTAACTTTGGATTCGGACATGCCTTGATGTCCTCCGAAGGCAGCATTTTTCAGTTTTCGGATGCAGATGGTCTGTTCTTCTTCTGCGCTTTTTCCTGTTGTGACGGTTATCAAACAACATTGCATTACCGCACACGCCCCCTTCTGGAATGGAGTGTGAATTGCCTGTGACTGACTGTATTCATTGTCTAACTGCATGAACCGTACCGTGACGTCCGTACAGTACGGTTCGGGACGAATACATGTACCATCACACCCTTGCTATGTATATTTAAAATGAAATTAATTAATATATAAAATAATAAATATATATCAAATAATTAATTATGTAAATATATAATTATATATTTTTCATTAATTATAGTTATAGTTTATATAGTTCGTATTTATTATAGTTTACATTCATCTGAACATGAATTGTATGGATATTCTAAAGGCACTGACAGATGGCAACAGACACTTCTTCGGGTTTTGTCGGATCAGTGTGTTACCCCCTGTCAGAGTCTGTCGGAGCTTGTTTTCGCTGATTGAACATGCTGAATCTGTGTTAGAATGTCTGAGAAGAGACATGCTGTAGTCTGGAGACTGTCTGCGTTGGTCTGCATCTGTTGGTGCAGTGTGAACTGGCCTGAAAAATGTTATATATATATATAATGTGTGTGTGTGTGAACTGTGATATTCATTCTCATACAACCATGTTTTTAAATTTACATGCAGTTTTAAGCAGTTGAACACCACTGAACGATTCCTGATATTTTACACCATGGGAACAGTGTTAACCTGCTCGCAGTGAGTTATGGGCCCACATTAGGCATCTGTCTGAGGTTACACCTTTACTCCATCAGCAACTAAAATCCAATATGACAGACTGTTCAGCAAAACACATACAATACATATAAAAAGCAATGCAAAAAAGGATATAAATGATTAAAATAATCAGTCTTTATTTTAGACTGATATATCTGCCTCTAAGGGCCTCTCTTAATTTGTCAAGGCTAACAATTAGTTCTTTAAAGGGTTCATGACATGAGAAATCAAATTTGCCTTGATGGTTTGATATATTAGAAGTCTTTGTACCATTAAAACATCCTGCAAGTTTCATCCTCATTATAAAAAAGCATTTATTTAATCAATCTCCAAAAACACCTCATTTTGATATTGCGGGATCTGCGACTTCACACAAGCAAATACATTTGAATATGCCTCCAGAGCAAGACATGAACAAATAGTTATACATCGTCTCACCATAGGCCCCGCCCACTGGCATTCAGTCATTTAATGGTTGATATTTGCCTACGCTGGATGTGAGCGTCACATCAAATGCAAATAAAAATCATTATAATCACTGATGCTGTCTACAGTACTTTGTCTGTAAATGACAGTTTTATATGGATATTGTTTTCAAAACACTTACTCACATGCAATAGCGAGAGGGCGTTGATAATGTTTCCTATGCAATGATGTTAGCCAATCATATCAGTGGTCTTTATTTACAAGCCTTAAAGGAGCCGCCCCTTAAATATTGATCATTTCAGACAGAGGGTCAAAATAAGAGTGGAAAATAATCGTTTTTTCGCATATATACAGTACAGTCCAAAAGTTTGGAACCACTAAGATTTTTAATGTTTTTAAAAGAAGTTTCGTCTGCTCACCAAGGCTACATTTATTTAATTAAAAATACAGTAAAAAACAGTAATATTGTGAAATATTATTACAATTTAAAATAACTGTGTACTATTTAAATATATTTGACAAAGTAATTTATTCCTGTGATGCAAAGCTGAATTTTCAGCATCGTTACTCCAGTCTTCAGTGTCACATGATCCTTCAGAAATCATTCTAATATGCTGATTTGCTGCTCAATAAACATTTATGATTATTTTCAATGTTGAAAACAGTTGTGTACTTTTTTTTCAGGATTCCTTGATGAATAGAAAGTTCAAAAGAACAGCATTTATCTGAAATACCAAGGTTCTGTAGCATTATACACTACCGTTCAAAAGTTTGGGGTCAGTAAGAATTTTTATTTTTATTTTTTTGAAAAGAAATTAAAGAAATGAATACTTTTATTCAGCAAGGATGCATTAAATCAATCAAAAGTGGCAGTAAAGACATTTATAATGTTACAAAAGATTAGATTTCAGATAAACACTGTTCTTTTGAACTTTCTATTCATCAAATAATCCTGAAAAAAAATATTGTACACAAATATTTTGTACAATTGTACACATTAAATGTTTCTTGAGCAGCAGATCAGCATATTAGAATGATTTCTGAAGGATCATGTGACACTGAAGACTGGAGTAATGATGCTGAAAATTCAGCTTTGCATCACAGGAATAAATTACTTTGTCAAATATATTTAAATAGTACACAGTTATTTTAAATTGTAATAATATTTCACAATATTACTGTTTTTTACTGTATTTTTAATTAAATAAATGTAGCCTTGGTGAGCAGACGAAACTTCTTTTAAAAACATTAAAAATCTTAGTGGTTCCAAACTTTTGGACTGTACTGTATATGTTTTTTTTAAGCAAAATCTTAACATTATACATGCAACCTCAAGGAACATATTAAAAATCCATGTCATGACCCCTTAAACTTTGATGAAGGTTTATTAGGGAACCAAATAAAACAGATGCACAGCTGAGACATAACTTCAAACTTGATGCTTCCAGATGTGATCCAAGTCATTTGGAACAAAATGGAAATACCGAACAGATGCTGGTCAAGATCCATTGGGATGCATTATATTGTATTTGAGATGATGTGAAACATGCTTCTGCTAGAGTTTACCTTAGACGGCCAATCAAGGGCTGGTTGGCATAACTGAATATACTGTATGACTAACACACTCCCATTAAATCTGGTTTTGTTTGCTCAGAATGTTTGCTAATGCCACTAGTGAATTTGATTAGTATTCCAATGCTGGAATGTGCTTCTGGTCTATTGAATACTCCTTAAGGGAGATGCCAGGCAAAACACATCTATTTATAAACCCTAGTGAAAAGGATAGTGAATAAACCTTCACAATTACAATGCATTTTATAACCAAATTCTTTAAATGTACATTACATTTTACATTATACTATACATTTGTATCTGAGTATATGAAATCCCTGGGATCGAACCCATGACCTTGGCATTGCTAGTGCCACACTCTAACCACTGAGCTACAGGAAAGTATGTATTTACAAAAATGTATGTATTTGAAATTGGTAAACGCACTGAATGGTGACTCCCTTTTAGACAAAGAACAAAAAAGACTTGAAAAATCAATGATTGATGCTTCATACGTGAATGTGAAAACAAGGTTAAAGTGGACCCTGCAGCATGCTTTTAACATTCATGCTGTATCCAGACATGCCTAGCTCATTTTCAGATGTCTGAAATGGCTTATTCAGAGGAGAGAACACCTGGAAGGCGCGACACTCTGGTACTAGACTTCTTTCATAGTATATGATCTAAAATTGATGATAAACCATGGGTCACTTATGATGCAGAACCAAACAGGTGCTCTTTGAAAATGAGTTTCATATGATGTGCTGTCTGGCTAATTCACCAGCAATTAGTCTCAGCTGTTATTCTAATATTAGCATACAATGAAATGATTTTCCACAGGATGGAGTGGATTACATTTGCACACAGTTAGGCCAAACGCAAAATGTGGTGCAAGTTTAACAAATGGAATGTTTCTATCGAGGTCAGTCACACTTAGTCTTGCTCAGACTGCTGAAAACCTAGGCAATGATCCTCAAAAAGCTTCTATTTATCTGTAGCGATTTACTAATAGCGGGACAGATGGGATTGCTGAGAGGGGAGGGTGAAGAGTTGAAACAGTTAAATGTGGCCGATCCCTCCACTCCAGCGCTCTGTCCGGCACACGAGAGGATCCATATGGAGACAGGAGAGTATTAGTGTAACACTCATGTATACAGAGGGGGAAGGGAGTCGGGCGACAGCTTTACCTCTCAAATCTTCTTATCAAGTAATGAAACGGGTTGATTTTGATCACCCTGATTCGCATTTTATGTGGGACGAGGATCTTGCGAGTTAATAGTATTGCACTTTTCTAATGCATTCCTTTCAGTGGTTATTATGGTGAAATTGCTTATGTTGATTACTGGTGGCTTTAAAAGATGAAAACATCCAGATTTCCTGTCAAAGGGCAAGAAAGGTTTTCAGTTGCCAGGGTTAGGTTATAGGGGAGACCGGGGCAAGTTGTCACACTTTTTTACTACAGTGAAATGGGTGATTAAAAACAACATACAAAACCATTTCAATCTATAGATTAAAAACCCATTTGTGTAATTGGACTTTTGACTTTGACCTTTTTAGTTACTGAGAATATAGATTTTTCCAGTGTAACAACTAGCTCCAGTCTCCCCTGTTTACCTGAAGAAACGAACAAATATATCTAGTAGTATAGATCCTTGCAATTTATCAAATTAATTTTTTCTTTCGAGAAGCAAAAAGTTCAACTCTTTGATATGACTCTTTTTTACAAAGCAGTTGTGGATACATTAAATACAACCAGGGCTAGTTGTCACACTTTTACTACAGTCAATATTTCCTAGGATTTCTTTTTTAAGTCAATATCTGTATGGACAAAATCTTTAAACTCTTGACTACAGAAACAGCGTTATTGCAGAGGAATAAAGATATAGTTTTTTAACACACAATGAGAATTTCAGACAACATGCCCCAGTTTTAGTTTTAAAAGAGTTTTGAATTAGGTGATTGAAATCAACATACAAAGCTATTTCTAGATAAAAACCCATTTGTGTAATTGACTTTTTAGTTACTAAGATATAGATCAGCTTGATCTCACAGCAATTTGTACATATTTTACGAGGTGTACCTTGTAAAATACGTACGAATTGATCGTGAGATAGCATTGCGATTTTCCCAGTGTGATAATTACCGTCTCCCCTATTGGCTTGAAGAAACAAGCAAATATATTTAGTAGTAATAGAGGAGATGGGATAGATTGGGCATTTAGATGAAAGCACGGAACGCAGAGATGAAAGAAAAAGAAAAAGAAAATCAACCAATGACACACAATCTTTAAGAAATATCCCCCTCAGCTCTTATTGGGCCATCATACTCCCTAGAGCAGTGATTTCAGTGAGTCGAGAAGGTGTGTGTGTGTGAGAGAGACGACTGTCACCAGAAACATAAGCCAAAAGAGAAATCTGTGCTTTTAAAACTTTACATTTCTGAAACATTACATTCCATGAGAGGAAAACATTGGCTAACCCCTCCTTTGGCTCCTTGCTATTTATCGATTAAATTACTTTTTTGGAGAAGCAAGAGGTTTGACAACTGATACTGATATGACTATTTTGTATGAAGCAGTTTTGAATACGTAGGCTAGTTGTCACACTTTTACTACAGTGAATAATTTTAAGGATTTACAGTCAATTTTTTGTATGGACAAAAGTCTTGGCTACGGAAACCACGTCATTGCTGAGGGAAAACGTTGCATTTTTTTTAACACACATTGGGATTCTGTGACAACATGCTCCAAGAGTTAATAGAATTTTGAACTACGTGTTTGGAAACAACATGCAAAACCATTTCAATGTATAAAACACATTTGTGTAATTGGATTTTTGACTTCAATCTTTATAGTTACTGAGATACACATTTTCCCAGTGTGACAACTAGCCCTGGTCTTGAAGAAACAAGCAAATATATCCAGTAGTACAGATTTTTTCTAGTTAGTATATCAAATTACTTTTTTGAAAAGCGAAGTTTGACAGCTCTTTGAAACGACTATTTTGTACGAAGCATTTTTAGATACGTCTGCGAACTCCATGAAACTCAATCCTACAATTAGTCAATAGACATTGCGGTGAAAAAAAAAATCTAAATATGAGCGTGCAGTGGTCTGTCGAAAGTCTTTACCCTACAATAACGGAGTATTACCACCGTCTAACCCTCCCTTCTAGTCTAGTCAGCTAGAGGCTTGACGCAGATGGCAACAACCAGGGTAGACCTACAACAGCTGGTATAGGTCTAAGCTCATAACAAAATGGATCAACGGGCGCAGCCATACGACAAGCCACCAAGACTACGGACGGACGCTTTATGGATATTTTAGTCTGTGGTGCTTCGGGAAATGACTGGTCATATTAAACGAAAATCACAGAAGGTTAAGCAGCTGCAAAGCTTCTGAGGTATTTAAAAATTTCCCCCCTGACTATTTCCCCCTGACTGTGCATAAGACTTCCTGGTATGGATTAGAGGCTGCAGTGCATGTGGTGTTGTGGCTACATACCTTCAGTCAGTCAAAATGCAATCTGGTGCTGAGTTTTCCTTCTCCCCAGGCTGAGAATCGCCAAAAGCAAAGTGGATGATGGAGAGGGGGAAGGTAAAAGAGAAAAAGCAAGATCAAAATAAGGATAAAGTGAGCAAAACTTAGAGATGAATCGTGGAAAACGGTAGAGAATGATGGAGGAGATGGGATAGATTGGGCGTTTAGATGAAAGCACAGAACGCAGAGATGAAAGAAAAAGAAAATCAACCTATGACACACAATCTTTAAGAAATATCACCCTCAGCTCTTATTGGGCCATCATACTCCCTAGAGCAGTGATTTCAGTGAGAGTCGAGAAGGTGTGTGTGTGTGTGAGAAAGAGACGACGTATAGTCTTGGATTTCTGTCACCAGAAACATAAGCCAAAAGAGAAATCTGTGCTTTTAAAACTTTACATTTCTGAAGCATTACATTCCATGAGAGCAAAACATTGGCTAACCCCTCCTTTGGCTCATAGTCTCTCAAAGGGTCTGTCTAAGCTGAAACATACCTAACCACTCGACTTTCTGGTTTCTAACCAATATGGCACCAATTAAAGACATATGTGGATTTTCATATAAGAAGCTTTCTAAAGCAGCATATATAGACATGCATATATCTGCAGAGTATCAAAACCTATTTGGCCTATTTGGTTCATTTGAATTCTAACCAATATAATATTGAAAGGAAAATAGGATGCATACATCCAATCCGATCTCACAGGAAAACATAACTTTTTTTTTTTTACAAGGTGCCGATTTCATATGAATGTGAATCGTACAAAAACGTACGATTATAAGAAAAAAGTGTGCATGAAGGTCCACCCCTAAACATACCCGTCACCGAGCAGATCATGTAAAAACATTCAAATTAAATAGTATACATTTATACAAATTAGCCACCAAATCATCAAAACATAAAATAGTTATGAATTGCCAAGAGATTGTGTTGACATCATATGTTAAATGAAATCATTTCAAAACTTGGTATCACTTTTGTTCTCACTATTAACTAGTTGCTTATTAGCATGCATATTACTAGAATATTGGCCGTTTATTAGTACTTATAAAGCGCATATTAATGCCTTATTCTGCATGAACATATTCTACATCCCATAATCCGACCCAATACCTAAACTTAACAACTACCTTACTATTAACAAGCAGTAATTAGGAGTTTATTGAGGCAAAAGTCGTAGTTAATAGTTAGAATTGGACCCTAAACTTAAGTGTGACCAGAAACTTTTTAAAATACATTTATAAAAGTTTTTTTTTTTCATAAAAAAAATAAACATTCCATCAGTTTAACCAATTAGAAATTGGACGACATCACTATCATACATGTCCACCATCCTCCTGAGGTGGCAGTGGACGCAAGTCTCTCACTTTGTCTGAAATCGCTCCATATTCCCTCAATAGTGCATTTCTTGCCATTCACTATATGACAATACTATATATATGTGTGTATTTAGTTGTATGTAAACAGAATGAATACATTCATAAATCATTGTCTGCAATTTCCTCTGGGTGGTTCAAGTCTTAAGGAGGGGTCCTATACTTTTATTGTATCCAGACAGCATTCGATTTCTTTAAAGGACCTCTGAGTTAGCAGTAATTTTCTGTTTCACGACCAAAAGGAAAAGCAGTCCATTTGTTCATGAATTGGGCTACAGTGGTTATTTCTGACACACCAAGAACTGGTTCACAAGAGTCATTTGTTAATGAAGCTGACTGAGTCTATATGATTGTTAAGAATTCAATAAAAGTGCCATGCACCAATGCAAATGGAAAGCCTACCAAAACTTGTTTTCAGAATTCCTTTGTTAGCCAAAAGTTTAGCTAAATGAAGGCATTTGCAACAGTCAAAGTCTAATTCACCTTGCAAGAGGACTGACACTCACATATAGTATATTCGAAGAAACTGCTGCCCCCAGGTGATAAAAAACAGTAATACACCATTCGTTCGGAGTATATTCTATATGAGATGTTACATTAAGGATAGAATAAGTTTCATTTTCAGAGAATTATTTATTAGAATTATTTATTACCAGCAGGCAAAAGCCACCATTCTCTCCAGCAAGATTCAAACTACACTCTAAAGCTTTAAGCTGGACTGAAATCAAGCACATGATTCAAACTCTTAAAAAATATTCTCTACAAGCTTTAGTATGAATTTGCATAAGGTGATTTATAATAGTGGGGTTTGTGCATCACACACATATACACTTTTAATCACATAAATATTGAGTCAAGCAGCGCACTTCCAATCTATTGCATTAAAGATTTTCATTCTTAAGAAGAAGCTTCGCTTAATTCATTTAAGCTTTAAATATTTTCCAATTGTCCAATAGCATATGGGAATTCAAAACAACAATTTGTGTAAGCTACAAGGTGAGCGTGCCCTAAGAAAAAGTCCTTTTATATACCGACTGCAGTCTAGAAGCCACATATTTCAACAAATCAAAATTCTTCTTAACCATCTAAGGCAAAACAGCAGCGAGAAGCATTTGGTCTGGCATTAGACGTATGTTGAGTAAATATCTTTGTAACTGCTCAAGTTGACAGCTGAAAGAGTTTGACAGATCTGTCTTGACAGCACATGGCTAGAGGTTAAAAGAGCAGATGTTTACGATAGCATTGTGGGTTATAAAATGAGGCCTTGTGTAACAGTCTGGAATTTCTGCTCTGTTTGGAGATTAATAAACAAAAACACTTTAATACAAGGTATATTATATCACTATAATATACACAGTGTGGAAGAAATCTAGTATAAAAAAAAACTTTGAGGCACATTTCCTACACCGAGAGATTGGTTGGGAAATATATATTTTTCCATATATATATTGTGTTTGTGTATATATATAGGTGAATATGCATTTTCATGGGTATATAAGTGGCATCACCAAATTAATAATTCAGTTGAAGAGGTTTATAATTCAGCAAGCAATGCAGCAATAAAGGCCTCTCAAAAGGAAAAAAAAAAATAAGCAGAGGTTTATGTTGGGTGCAATTAAAAACAACCATCTCTTAAAATAGAATTATAAAAACAATCAATCAAAGTTCAGTTCAGTTTGGTAACACGTGATTGAATGGTGACTCGTCTTACAGGGGTTTGATTTGCGTTGCGATTGGCTACCAGCTCCTGTAGCTGCAGAGCTCCGCCTCCAATGAAACAAAATGCAGGGCACACGGGGGCGGAGCAGTCCACAGGTCCCTCCCATAGTGGGCGGAGAGAGTGGGCATCGTAAAACGTGACACGGCCCTTCTCAAAGTCGAGACAAATTCCTAGTCTCGGAGGCAGTGGATAGGTGACACCATTTGGAGAAGAAGGGCCGTTGCCATTGGTGAAGCCAGACTCTCGGTAATTAGCATTGCCATGATGGGAGTTGGGGGAGGAGGGCAGGTAGATCTTGCCCATGCCCATTGTGAGGAAAGAGAAAGGGGGAGGGGAATCTGACGAATCCTCGGCTCCACTATCATGGCCGCTGTCTGGATCATATCTATCAGACAGAGAAGATGAGGTTAAAGGCAACATGAAAATTGGTTGAAATCAAGTACCATCCATTTTCCTCTTTAAATATGCAGTTTCACTTGGAAATATTGTGCCTTTTAAGAGGGGTAGTAATAGTGATAGTGACGTGAGGCCAAGTATGGTGTCCCATACTTGGAATTTGTGCTCTGCATTTCACCCATCCAAATGCACACACACAGTAGTGAGTATTGAACACACACAATGAACACACACCCGGAGCAGTGGGCAGCCATTTTTGCTGCGCCATCCGGGGAGCGATTGGGGTTTTTTTTGTTTTGATTGAGCAAGGCACCTAAGTTGTGGGTAATGAGAGTGGAAGAGAGCACTGTTCATTCACTCCCCCACCTACATTTCCTGCCGGTACTGAGACTCGAACCCACGACCTTCTGGTTACAAGTCCGACTCTCTAACCATTAGGCCAAAACTGCACCCATTTCACGTGTCGATTGGAAACATAGTGGAAACACTGATCTGTAATATAGATCAGGGGTTTTCAAATTTGGGTCAGGAAACTTATAGGGGCCACAAGAAAGTGCTAGGGGGTCCGTGGAAATGTTTAGAGAAAAAATAATAATAATAATAATAAACAATAAGATTAAAAAAAATAAACAATATAAAGATTATTAAAAT